>CM042157.1:89977639-89997483 GCA_023376005.1 Doryteuthis pealeii | reverse complement strand
ATTTCAATTTTTTTTAATATCGTTCTGATTAATATCGTTCGATTACTATTTATTACGAAGAAAATTGAAATTCAAGGAAATTTCACATCCTGTTCTTGTTCTTGTTCTTGTTATCTTGTTATTCTTATTCTAATACTAAATTTAACCCTAACGTTATCCGTAAAACTAACAATAACCATAGCCGTAAATTATGCCAGAATTAATTATTTACGGCTATGGTAGGGTTAGGGTTACTCTTTACTGATACTGATACTATTGCGAAATTTATGCCCAACGATAGGCCTAATCCTAACTCTAACCATTGCCGTAAATGATGAATGAAAAAAAATTCGAAATTCAAGGAAATAACTCATTTTCTTCTTTCTTCTTCTTCTTCTTCTTCTTCTTCTTCTTCTTCTTCTTCTTCTTCTTCTAATGGAAATTACTTTGGAGATTCTTTATTAACTTTTAGAGTTCCTACCTCTCGTGAAAGTGTTCATGCAACATTCTAACTATAATTTTTCTCTTCAAAGAAGATCACTTTTCATGCGCGTAAAATTTCCAGCCCCCCTCGATTTATCCCCACACCCTCGGTTTATCACCCACCCCTCAACTATATTTGATGTCCTATTCGGTATAGGACATCCAATCTGAAAAGTAAAGAATAAATTCTGCAAATCGGTCTTTGGTTCATACACCTTAGTCCAAATCTAAACTCGGCCAATTTTTTTTATATCATGGACTCTCTCGTCGATTTCCGACGCATGAGGGTTCATACTGTTAAGTATCTGGCTGCCATCCTTGGCCACTTGGAAAGAACTCAAAGTAAATAAGTAAGTAAGTCCGTGATATAGAATCCTTTGGTAAGTGAATAAATCCCGTGATATATAGAATCCTTTAGGTTCCGTCGTCACAAGAAGATCAAGTAGTAGTGAGCTAAGATTAGAATCAGCCAGTATAAATAACAACAGCAGCAGAGAACTGCCAGTGATTGGACAATAGGTTGGTCACATGGTAGTCGGCGAGTCTATAAGTACAAGTAGGCATTTACCACACGCCTTATATACTAAAACTCCAACACATACATACAATGAACACCCACACAGTGATTTGTTTATAATGGCGAAGGCTTGTGTTGGACCATCCACACTTTTGGCACAGTCGATAGGAAAGAATTGGTTCATCAAGGGTTGCCACAAACCCAATCAACGACTGACCTCAGGAATTTTGAATTCAGAGTTATCCCTCTCCTAGACTGGTTACCTACCCAAGGCTGAAGGACCTAGTCTGCCCTACTATTTAACCCATAGCTGGAGGGAGAATATATGGATTCATACCTTTCCCAAGGGTATTAGCGCTGTGTGAAATGCCAACAGCTTCTCTAGGAATTGAACTCGAATCGACGAGTCTATTTCCCACGACTAACCATTAGCCCACGCGCCTCCATATTTTATATTACCTATGCAACAAAGGAAATGTATGTAATGGTTATTCTGAAATATATCCGGATTTTAAAGATTCTATTTAAAACCCCAACATTTTTGATTTCCCTCACGAGACAATTAGACCGCCCTGTCGTCTGGGGCATTAGAATGCACCCACTGCACCTCTACAGAGGGTAAGACTTCCCCAATGGGGCCACCTGTTGGCCGTGGGTGGCGACCCGTGATGCTTAAGGATAGAGCCCAGGAGGATGAGCAATTCATGAATTGCAATACTCCACTTTGGCCCATATCTTGGGCTAGACGGGCGGTCGGAGAGGCCCCTCTGATCAATCGGCTGGTCACGTCAAGTCCTAGCACCTATATGATTTTCCAACCCTATTGCCCTATGGCAAGCCCCAACCCTTTTTATTCATATGGGTGCTAGAAGGCGGTGGCTGCGGGTCTACATGTCCTGGGAATGACGTTAAACTCTATCTGATGTGAGGTTCCGTTTTGGAGGTTTGGGGAATTGGGCACCCCTTTTCCCCATTGCTCCCTGGTCCACTCTGACCCGCGAGTGGTAGTAACCTGTCAGAGTCCATCTATGGGTAAATAGAAAAATGTATTATAAAAAAAAAATTGTGTACCATTAAATAACTTTATTTCACAACTTTATCCGGCATTAAATGTCCCATGAGGTTGATATGCCGTAAAACAAAAACAAAACAAACAAAAGACAATTAGAATGTTTTAGATAATTCCCAGAGATCATAGAATAAATACTGATGTGATAAGTAGAAAAAAAGATGTCATTTCTTAAAATCATGGATAGAGGAGTGAACACCCCTACAAGATGGACTGACGCCAGAAGCATTTAAGATTCGATGCAGTAGTGGACTGAGGTCGGAATTTATTCGAAAGAAAAATTATCTGCGTCAACTCAACCATTTTAACCTCCTCCTTATTTGTATGTTTGTTTTGTGATTTGTACTACTTCTTTGTTCTATGTTAAGTTTTGAATAAATACATATTCACACATCCTGTATCTCGGTGATTCTTTTTGCCACATCAAGGATACAACAATCAGGCAAACCGAAATGAACCCAAAAGAACATTTTGTTTTGGAATAAAAAACGATCCCCCCCCCCCAAAAAAACAAAAACAAAAAACAATGGGTAAATCAATTTGTACTAACCATCTATCATTTTGCTCTATACTTTATTGAGTTCGAATCTCACTGTTGCCTCGCATTTGTGACCTTGTAAATGATCACTTAATTACTTCAGCGGTCATTAATTATTCAATATTGAGTTCACGCTTGTCTAAAAAAGTTGTAGAAGACGGAAAAACTGTTGCGTTTTCTTTGTATCTTTTTATTTGTCTGAGGTAAAAAACTAACTTGTTTTATTCCAATAACGTCGCTTATGAGTTCATCCTTGTTTCTCCAGCACTGTCCTGCATGTCTTGTCCGTCTCCTCTCGATTAGTTTGTGTATAGGTGATACATCATACAAGACTAATGGAATGCGCCGACAGGTTACTATAAATAACACGGACACATTGTGGCCTAGCAATAAGCCAATGCGAGCAAGCCAATACTCTATTGTCGGACGTAGTTTTCCACATTCTCTCTATTGTATTTGTCTACTTTCTGTTATAACTTTTTACTACTTTTGTTACCCGTCGTTTTTGTTCTTATCTGACCCTTAAAACCTCACAACAGTTTGTGAGCATGGGGGAAGGTTGACCTACAGCTGTTTCCTTGTGGGGTGCTGTTTCCACGATTTATTCAAGACTGCACGCAGCATTCGTGCAGCTCCCATCTAGCTTATTCTCAAGACGCTTGTTAGGGTCCAGTGTTGGAAGCCAACACATGGGCATTGCAAGTGTGGGGTGCCCAGCAAGGACCTACATTGACCAGCTATGTGAAGATGCTGGTTGCTCCGCAGAGGAGCTTCCAGGGTAATGAATGATAGGGAAGGTTGGCGAGAGATTGTCATGGGATACCTGTGCTGCATGTGCAACATGATGATGATGATGATGATTCAATAACAATTGAATAAAAAATAAAACTATACACTGAATTGTATTAATCCTTTGAAATAATCATAGTTAATTCCAAATATATTCTCTCTTGGAAACTATTCCAATAAGTAACGTCAATCAAATCTCATGTTTAATTTGAAACATTACAGAAATATTGGTCCTTGTCAAAACTGATAATAGCGGTTAGAAGCCTTTTTTTAAAAAAAATATTTCTCGCTGTCTTTTTTCTGTAACCTAATTATATATAAATGAAAAGATATATTATCTAATATTATCTAATATTTACATATTTTTATATCTAAAAATATCTTTATATTTATATATCTAATATATTATCATATGATAAATATATATGATTATATATGATAAACATATTATAATATATATATAATATTTCACTTTATTATATATATATATATTATATTTCATTATATAGGAAAAATAGTTATCTAGTATTATCTAATATTATATATGAGTTGTTGACCCAAGGGATCACCATTTCATACTTAATCGAGCATAATGACATGTGATGATAATTTTTATTGCCGTCATCAGTTGATGGGAAATAATGTAGAAGAAGAGGATCCATATGATATATGATAACCATTCCGTTTTTCAATCTTATTGTTGTGGGGTTTTAAGGGTCAAATAAGACAAAACAACGGGTAACGAATGTAGGAAATGTATTAACAAAAGAGTAAGACAATTACAGTAAAGAAAAGTGGGAATTGTGTCCGACAAATAGAGTTACGAACTGACTCGCCATTGGCTTCCTCTCAAGCCATAATTGTCCCTGTTACTTATAGTAACCGTCGGCGCATTCCATTAGTCTATAGGCGTATATCACCTATAACACCCCCTCCTAAGATTTCACTCCACAGGAGTCTTAATATTTTTTCTCTTTGGGATTTATGTTGATAAACTCCGTCGCTTTTCGTTTTCTTGAAGAATGGGTTGTTGAGGGGCTGCTCTGTGGAGTAGGTAAGCTAAATGTAGGAAAAATGTATTAACAAAAAAGTAGACAATTACAGTTAAATAAAAGTGGGAATTGCGTCAAATAGAGTTACGAGCTGACTCGCATTGGCTTCTTCTCAGCCATAATTGTCCCTGTTACTATAGTAACCGTCGGCGCATTCCATTAGTCTATAGGTGTATACACCTATAACACTTATGTACTCGACTACTCTTCGCTTCTCATCTTTTTTTAAAACAATTCCTATAAAACAAAGAAACCTTTTCTCCGATTATATGTAAGACAAAAACCAACCTGTCCAAATAGAAGGCATGTGATTTTAAACGCCGTCAGACAATCGATGTTCAGACTTTGCCAAAGAAAACTCGTTTCTTTCTCATCGCTAATCTTCCCAGTCATGTTCTTAGTTTCCTCACAAAATCTCACAGGAAAGAGAGACTGATTGACTTCAGAGACTTTATTGCAAGGCAATTATCCACTCGTCTTAAATTAAAAACTTGAAAATGACTTGTAAAACTATCAATTCTATTTAAAGCGAAAATGAAACCGTTCGCAAGATTTCATTTATAAATGTTAATTGAACTGGCGTCCTCCTGAAATTTCAAAAAGAGTTGCCCAAAATTTGATATGGGTGACGGTCGGCCATCGAATTTCATTCACTAAAAGTAGTTTAATGTTAAACTTCACTCTCTACAATGCTTCGTCTTTCTATTTTGCTAAAATATGTGAAACGAAGAATAGAGAGAGAAAGAAAAAATTTTTTTTCTGGCAATCTGTTGACCTACAATTCTCAAAAGATTCATCCAAATTTCACATAGTTGGATAATACCCTTGGGAAAGGTAATGAATCCAATGCTCTCCTCCAGCTATGCAGTAAGTAGTATTATGCAGACTGAGATATTTAACCATGGCTAGGTAACCTCAGTCTAGGAGAAGGAAAACTCTGAATTCAAACCTGTAAACTCCACTTAAGAAATGATATGGTCCTCGCTCAGCCAAAACGTACATAGATCAGCTCTGCGTGGAATTTGGATGCTACACAGGAGGACCTTCCGGGGGCAATGAATGATAGAGAAGGATGGCGAGAAGATTGTCATGGATATCCGCGCTGCCAGCGCGACAGGAATGATATATATATTATATATATGTATATACACACACACACACACACACGACACACACACACCACACACACAACACACACACACACACAACACACACACACATCATATTATATATATATATAAATAGGTAGCTTACAAAATGTTCTAGCCACACTGAAGAGACTTGATAAGTCGAAAAACGTGTCTGTGGATGACCATATACTATATATTATATATAAATTATATACTATATATATATATGTATAATATATATATATACATATATATATCATAATTATTATATATAATATATATATTACTATCAAGTATATTTACTTATTCATTAATAGGTATGAAAAATAACCTGACAAACCAATAACAAATTGGAAGAAATAAAATTAGTTCCACATATATGATTTCTAAAACAAAACGAAATAACATTTACTTTTTTTTTCTTTCTTCGATTGTTTGATTGTTTATATTTGAGAAAAAAAAGTTCCGGCAAAGGGGAAAAAGAGAGAAATGACGAAATAAAAATGTCAAATTAATTTTCACAGAGGAAACGGAAAGTAATTATATTCATTCACAGACATTGGACATATTAAAAATCTCATGAAAATCGCCCCGCATATTCAAAAACAAAAAAAAGCAAGCAAAAACAAAAGAAAAAGAAAAAGAAAAACCAAAAACAATAAAAAAAAACCAAACCATCAAATGCAGAAAAGACCCCCCCGCAAAAAAAAAACAAAAACAAACAACACCCCCCCAAAAAAAACAAAAAACAACCCTCCCCCCCAAAAACACACCAAAACCCCCCAAAAAAAAAAAAAACAACACCCCCCAAAAAAACCACCCCCCAAAAAACACCCCCCCCCCAAAAAAAATAACCCAACACCCCCTAAACAACAACACCCTCCCCAAAACCCCCACCCCCCAAAAAAAAATGAACAAACAAAAAACAAATAACATATGGAGAAAAAATACCCCCCCCAAAAAAAACCCAAATAAAATGTCTGGGCCATTCTTTAGACGATATATGACATGCTCCTCCGTGTTACATTATTTGATCTCTCTAAAAGAGAGAGATCGCATACAGAGTGAGGAGTGGCTCCACTCGTGCCCGATGGACGAAAGTAGCAAAGTCGGCTCCACCGTCTGCTCTAGAACGAAGTAGACTAAAGAGATTCTGCCGTCTTGTTGTTAAATACCAAAGACTCGGACGTAAGTACTAAGCTCTTCCGGCTTCCACATCCGATTTGTAAATGTTTTGACAAATTGGCTTCATTCAAACTGCTTTATTTAGTTTGTATAAGTTAGTTACAGGAGTTAGCTCTAAACTTGGTAGACTCGGCCGTTCTATTTGCTCTTTCGACGAAACAAAACATCATGATATCTGATCAAGTTAGATTCAAAGTGAAAGAATATGCAGAACTTTTTCAGTCACTACAGAAGGGGTCGTTTAGCTCAGTCGGTACAGTGTACGGCTGGAGAAACCTTAAGGTCCTGGTTAGAGACCGGCCCTGCAACTTCAGGCCTGTGAGTAGCACAGGAATCTGTGCGGTAAGTGAGAGTGATGGTAGGGTGTGGCGCTCCGTCTCAGATCGCCAATAACAATCTTCTTGGCCTAGCGCTAGTGAAAAGGGGATCGACGTCCTGCTGCTGGCTGATACTCTTTAGCCACCCCGATCAACTTACCTTTACAGCTTTGCTTAATTTTTTGCCTAATCCCGTCGGCTGGGTTTTTGAGAAGACACCGATTGCACCTCTTGCAGAGGGGAAACGCTCCTTAAATGGGGTCACCCGTTGGCCGTGAATGGGGACCAGTGATGCTTATGGATGGAATCTTGGTGATGAGCTGTCCATGACAAGCATACTCCACTTTGGCTCTTACTTAGGGTCTGGGGAATGTGGAGCACCCCTCACACCAAATTGGTTCCCAGGCCCCCCTGACTTCCAGAGTGTGTACCTGTTAAGGGTCCCATCTATGTTTAAATAGAACATAAATCAGTTCTAAAAATGTGGTTAAAAGGAAAATTAGTTTTACAAAATAACTGGAAGAAACACATCAAAGAATGAATCAACAAAATGTTTTCAGCATAAAATTGACCCAACTGGTTGACCTGCCATAAAAATACAACCAACAAATCATACAGGATGAAATAAGAATTGGTGATAAGCACACATCAGAATCAGGATTTAAATTTTTTTGCATCCTTTTGGACGATTTTGAGACGGTCTCATTTTAACCAGAAAAAATAGAATTCAAAATATTAAGAATCATAATATATAGGATTGATGCAAATTTAAGAAAACTATGTATTATGAGTATTTTCTTTTTAAATTTCAAATAGATTAAATATTTTAAATTAAATATTTAAATTACAAAAGGCATAGTGTTGTTTTTTTTGTTTTGTTCTTTTTATATTAATAGTTCTATGTTTTATGAGTATTTTTTTTAAAATTTCAAATAGATTAAATATTATAATTAAATATTTAGATTACAAAAGGCATAGTGCTTTATTTATTTATTTATTTGTTTTTTTTTTTTTATATATTAATAGTTCTAGACTGACCGTAATCTTAAGAGGGTATTATGGGTTTAAAGAAATAACGTCATGGTTTAAAGAATAATGTCATGTAAGAAGTAATAAGTATGTCAATAATGTTAAATTACCCGTAATTTTTTTTTTTAAATTCTAGATATAATGTATGCGCGAGCGAAAAGATCATTCACTTTGTTTTGTGAAAGAAAATTAGCGTCGGCGAAAGTTAATAGTACTCCACTGATGAACGATGATTTTAACCTTCTCCATTCCAATAGCGGAAACGGCAGAAGGAAATATGTATCTATAGTTGACCCTTTATCAGCGACCTACAATCAAAATTGTAAAAGTATCCACGACCCAGAGTTTCGCGCCTTAAAGGTGACAACAGCCTAACTTGTTGCTATGGCGACCGACCCTCAAATTCCCGCCAAGAAAAAGAAGATTCTACACAGTTCGGGAAATTCTGCTATCATGAACGGGCGTGTCTGCCTTGATCTCACACATTTTGACGTCGCTAAAGACGAGGCTACGAAACGAACCTTGGATATTCGGAGAACATAGTACGACCAACAATTACATATTTTCAACCATAGCTGAAGAGAAGATCACCTTATCGTGAAACGTGGAATATCTGATTAAAGAAAAGAAAAGAAAAACAATTTGTGAAAACATTTATGCCGCTGGGACTATTTTGAACTTATATTTGTTTGGACCAATCTCAAAACTAATATCTTCTTTCACATAATCCATGATATCACAGTGAGTTGACTCTCTCTCTTTTGTTTTGTATATGTCTTTTTAAGATTGACTAAGTGTTAAATGTTCGATCGCTCGTTTACACATAAAATGATAAAGTAGATACCTATTCAATATCCCCTATTCTCTATATATTTTCTTTTGTTGTTGTTTGCCTTTGCCTATTCTTCTATTGTCTGTATTTTCTGTAAATAAACTTGTTTCTATCAGCGAGTTCTTGTCTGGTTGTCTCTTTTGCCTGGCATATGTGTTCTGTATCACTCTGTCACACACTTATCGAAGAATGGGAAGGAGAATTCCCTGTCCCTTATGTTTTATTCATTTATATCTTTTTTTTTTACACTCGGGAATCTCTTGTTTTTATTTTTTTATTAATATTATTGTTGCGCTCCATTCTTGTCGTACCCAACGTGGTTGGTGCACGTAACAATATATATATATATATAATATATATAATATATATATATATATATATATATATATTGCGAAATGCTGACAGAATCGAATAAGCATGTTTGCACTTTGATACTTTCCAACGAATCATCAATTAAACGTGCACGTAACAATATATATATATATATATATATGTAATATATATATATATTTGTGTGTGTGTGTGTGTATATATTATATATGTATGTATATTTATATATATATATTATTATTATTATTATTATATTTATTTTGCTTGAGGGCAAAATATATATATATATATTGAGAAATGCTGACAGAATCGAATAAGCATGTTTGCTCTTTGATACTTTTCAACGAATCAGCAATGAAACGTGCACGTAACATATATATAATATATATATATATATATATATATATTATATATATATATATGTATATATATATATATTATATATTATTATTATTATATTATTATTATTATTTATATTTTTGGTTGAGGGCAAAATATATATATATATATATATATATATATATAATATTGAGAAATGCTGACAGAATCGAATCAGCATGTTTGCTCTTTGATACTTTCCAACGAATCATCAATGAAAAATATTTTCTAAAGACGGAAATTAAATTTAACCCGCCTTTTTTTCTTGGGTGCAAAATAATTTCAAAGTCATAAAAATCAAATAAAAACTCTCAGAACTTCTGTGAATATCAAACCGTTTTTCTTTGATATATGGAAATCAAATGAACTTTGTAATTTTATGTATTTGGTCATTTATAGTAATTGTATAGAAAAACACTCACTACAAGAAAGCATTTATTAATTAACTTATATAACATGAGTCCTTAACTTCTTAAGAATAATGTAGAAAAAAGTATCGAAAATGTAAAGATATACGACAGCCCATCTTCCCAAGATGTGTTTAAAGATGTGTTTTAGAGGTTTTTTATTCGAACTATGGAAATGTCGCTGAAAGGTTTTTAAATGACAAAGACACTATTTGGAAAATGTTAAATTTATTGTTCAATTCTGTCTGGATAAATACAGCTTCCACCTCGATACCTTTTGAACACTCCTTAAGTGTACATATGTATTTAGGTATTGTATACATATTAATACACAATGGGTTTTTATAGGAATAATTGCAATTAAGTCAATATCTTCTAGAATGACGACAGACAGATAGATAGATAGATAGATAGATAGATTCTTTGACTCTCGGGAAAATTAATTGTTCCAATAGAACAGCAAGAAATTATGTGTGGCATTAAATTACTAGTAAATGTCATAAACAGCTGAAGAAGGCCGGAGAATACATCGACTGATCAAATGTATTGAAAACAACAAATATGAGAATTGTTGGTTGTTTTTGAAGGCTATCACAATGCAAGTGTAAAGAAAAAAGAAGGTAACTGTGGTGTTGTTTGTTAACCTGTGATTTATTCTCAATTCTTAATATTTCGGGATAAAAATCCCTTCAACAGAAGATTACTAGAAATGAAGTTGTTGCTAGTGGCTGTTCATTTGTTATGTCTTGTCGGTAATTTATGAGGAAGTGCGTCCCGGTCTCCTGCCTCAAGAGTTGCTGCCCGTTGACGATTAAAATAACGACCCAGCTCAGTCTATTCAAAACTATCCATCTATCTATCTATCTATCTCAATTTGTTCATATTTATCTATATTACTTTAAATACTAAGAATTTTTTTTTATTCATGTTTGTTTAATGTCTTGTTTTTAGTTTAAATAAACAAGAATTACGACAAAAAAAGAAGCGACCCCCCCCCCAAATACTTTTACTTGTCGAAAATATCTATCTATCTCCATTTGTTCGTATCTATCTATATTATTTTGTTGTTTATCTATCTATCTATCTCAGTCTATCCAAAATTATATATCCATCTTCATATCTAAACAAGAATTACCACAAATTACGATAAATAAACAAGAATTACGACGAGCTGGAGTTGTTATTTTGATAGTCACCGGGTAGCATTTTTTAGGCGGGAGACCGGGACGCACTTCTTCATAAATTACCGTCTTGTCTTCCAAATTTTGTGGGGGGGTACTTGTTTATGTGTGTGTGTGTGTGTGTGTGTGTGTGTGTGTGTGAGTATGAGAACGCTAGTCTGAATTACAAATGAATAAGAAAAGTAAAAATTATAAATATGAAGAGATGCTCGCGTCAATGCATTGTTTGCATTTATGTCTCTGTGTGCGTATGGCCATATTCATTACTAGATATAATACAGTATGATAATCTAATTATTATAACGTTTGATACGTTTACTTAAGAGCTATTGCAAATAGTTCAATATATAAAAAGTATAATAATCTTGATCTAACACTCTCTCTTACTTTTTTCTTTCTTTCCTTCTTTTCATCTGTTCATTGTGTTCGATTGAAACATATTAGCGTTATAACTTCCGCCTGCTCACCCCTTCTCTCTATCTTACCCATACTCTCTTCCTTTTTTTTTATTATATTTTTCTGTGTAGCGTGACCTTTTCCCTCTCTTTCTTTATGATATAAACAGAATGGTCCATTATTTAGCTGAGGTGACGACACTTATAAGAAATTATAATTCGGTGGATTTACATTTTTGCATTTCATGTTGGACTATTTGGACGGTCTCATTTTTAACCAGAGGATGTAAGATGATAACGGTCGGAAGATTAAGGAACAAGCGTATTGCTCTATAGATTAGCTGAGTTGTATTAGAGCCTTATTGAAATTCCTACAATATGAACTAGCGAATATGGTACTCATTAAAATCTCTTAATGGCCACCAGAAACAATTAATGACCAAACGGAAAAGCGGAAATAACAAATATTAGTGTTGATTTGCCTCAAAATCAAATATAACAGAAGATCCTGTTTAATGTAAAACCCTGAACCGAGACAAAAATTGCTGAATCTAAGTAATTTATTATCTGCGTTTTTCGGACTATTGTCCGCATCTTCATTGTTATTTGTACAACGTTTCGGCCGATATGCCCCCCGGCCTTCTTCGGGTATTTCTTGTCGGACTCGGGAACCTTCTTTTCGAACTCGGGAACCTTCTTGTCGTAATCGGGAGCCATCACGGAATTTTGAACCTAACCCATTATTTAGTCGACGGGGGTATCCTGTTCTCATTCCGCTAACCATAGCTGGGGTAGGAGTTGTGTTAATTATTTTTCTAACTGCCTCTACTCAGGATTGAACTCGGGATTTAGAGATAATTGTCACTTAGAACTGTCTTAATCTAACTACCTTATCCACTAGGCCATGTGTCCAATTGGACAATTAAGTGTGAATTTTGGGAACTTATAAACCTAATGTCTTGATTTGGCTAGAATATCTACCTATTTTACTTATGTATGATTTTTTACCTAGACTCATATTGTGTTTTTTTGTTTTGTTTTTTGGGTTTTTTTCAATCTGATCTGGCCTTCTTAATTATGGGTTCCCATATTGTATTCATTTCTATGCTAGGTCTACTTAGTCCGAGAAGGTTCCAGAGTCCGACAAGAAATACCTGAAGAAGGCCGGAGGGCATATCAGCCGAAACGCTGTACAAATAACAATGAAGATGAGGACAATAGTCCGAATAACGCAGATAATAGTAATCATCAAGCCTCATCTCAAATATTCAGAGAAACTAAGTAATTTATATCGTAAAAGGTGTCAGAGCGACCCATAACCATATTAAGAGTATTTACGGGGATTCGTTGGAGCTCTTATTCTCCGTAGTTGTGGTTATTATTCGGACGAAAGAAAGAAACAAACACGAATATAAATTACAGACACATACATTATCAAAAGTAAAGAAATTGTTGCAAATTTTAATGGCATTTGCTACAAGACTTATCTGAGAGGTGCAATAAAAAGTTCTTGGTGAAGTGCGCTAGAAAGGTGGTCTACTCGCTGGTTTTGGAATGTTGTTAAAACGCTTCGTCTGGTCGGTTCTCGTTCCTCAGCCTTCTGTTATTTTGCTATTGTGACAGCCTTAGAAAGTTTGCTGTTACAATGCCTTAGAAAGTTTGCTGTTTTTATGGCAAGGTAGTGGGAGCGCTTATTTGACGTGACTCCTCAGGTTGACAATCTCCAGGCAAGTGTAGGCCTTTTTATTGGCAAGGTGTGGGAGCGCTTATTTGACGTGACTCCTCAGGTTGACAATCTCCAGACAAGTGTAGCCCTTTTTATTGGCAAGGTGTGGGAGCGCTTATTTGACGTGACTCCTCAGGTTGACAATCTCCAGACAAGTGTAGGCCTTTTTATTGGCAAGGTGTGGGAGCGCTTATTTGACGTGACTCCTCAGGTTGACAATCTCCAGACAAGTGTAGCCCTTTTTATTGGCAAGGTGGGAGCGCTTATTTGACGTGACTCCTCAGGTTGACAATCTCCAGACAAGTGTAGGCCTTTTTATTGGCAAGGTGTGGGAGCGCTTATTTGACGTGACTCCTCAGGTTGACAATCTCCAGACAAGTGTAGCCCTTTTTATTGGCAAGGTGTGGGAGCGCTTATTTGACGTGACTCCTCAGGTTGACAATCTCCAGACAAGTGTAGCCCTTTTTATTGGCAAGGTGTGGGAGCGCTTATTTGACGTGACTCCTCAGGTTGACAATCTCCAGACAAGTGTAGCCCTTTTTATTGGCAAGGTGTGGGAGCGCTTATTTGACGTGACTCCTCAGGTTGACAATCTCCAGACAAGTGTAGGCCTTTTTATTGGCAAGGTGTGGGAGCGCTTATTTGACGTGACTCCTCAGGTTGACAATCTCCAGACAAGTGTAGGCCTTTTTATTGGCAAGGTGTGGGAGCGCTTATTTGACGTGACTCCTCAGGTTGACAATCTCCAGACAAGTGTAGCCCTTTTTATTGGCAAGGTGTGGGAGCGCTTATTTGACGTGACTCCTCAGGTTGACAATCTCCAGACAAGTGTAGCCCTTTTTATTGGCAAGGTGTGGGAGCGCTTATTTGACGTGACTCCTCAGGTTGACAATCTCCAGACAAGTGTAGCCCTTTTTATGGCAAGGTGTGGGAGCGCTTATTTGACGTGACTCCTCAGGTTGACAATCTCCAGACAAGTGTAGCCCTTTTATTTGGGAGCGCTTATTTGACGTGAGACAAAGGTGGTGGGAGCGCTTATTTGACGTGACTCCTCAGGTTGACAATCTCCAGACAAGTGTAGCCCTTTTTATTGGCAAGGTGTGGGAGCGCTTATTTGACGTGACTCCTCAGGTTGACAATCTCCAGACAAGTGTAGGCCTTTTTATTGGCAAGGTGTGGGAGCGCTTATTTGACGTGACTCCTCAGGTTGACAATCTCCAGACAAGTGTAGGCCTTTTTATGGCAAGGTGTGGGAGCGCTTATTTGACGTGACTCCTCAGGTTGACAATCTCCAGACAAGTGTAGGCCTTTTTATTGGCAAGGTGTGGGAGCGCTTATTTGACGTGACTCCTCAGTTGACAATCTCCAGACAAGTGTAGCCCTTTTTATTGGCAAGGTGTGGGAGCGCTTATTTGACGTGACTCCTCAGGTTGACAATCTCCAGACAAGTGTAGCCTTTTTATTGGCAAGGTGTGGGAGCGCTTATTTGACGTGACTCCTCAGGTTGACAATCTCCAGACAAGTGTAGCCCTTTTTATTGGCAAGGTGTGGGAGCGCTTATTTGACGTGACTCCTCAGGTTGACAATCTCCAGACAAGTGTAGCCCTTTTTATTGGCAAGGTGTGGGAGCGCTTATTTGACGTGACTCCTCAGGTTGACAATCTCCAGACAAGTGTAGCCCTTTTTAGTGGGAGCGCTTATTTGACGTGACTCCTCAGTTGACAATCTCCAGACAAGTGTAGCCCTTTTTATTGGCAAGGTGTGGGAGCGCTTATTTGACGTGACTCCTCAGGTTGACAATCTCCAGACAAGTGTAGGCCTTTTTATTGGCAAGGTGTGGGAGCGCTTATTTGACGTGACTCCTCAGTTGACAATCTCCAGACAAGTGTAGCCCTTTTTATTGGCAAGGTGTGGGAGCGCTTATTTGACGTGACTCCTCAGGTTGACAATCTCCAGACAAGTGTAGCCCTTTTTATTGGCAAGGTGTGGGAGCGCTTATTTGACGTGACTCCTCAGTTGACAATCTCCAGACAAGTGTAGCCCTTTTTATTGGCAAGTGTGGGAGCGCTTATTTGACGTGACTCCTCAGTTGACAATCTCCAGACAAGTGTAGCCCTTTTTATTGGCAAGGTGTGGGAGCGCTTATTTGACGTGACTCCTCAGGTTGACAATCTCCAGACAAGTGTAGCCCTTTTTATTGGCAAGGTGTGGGAGCGCTTATTTGACGTGACTCCTCAGGTTGACAATCTCCAGACAAGTGTAGCCCTTTTTATTGGCAAGGTGTGGGAGCGCTTATTTGACGTGACTCCTCAGGTTGACAATCTCCAGACAAGTGTAGCCCTTTTTATTGGCAAGGTGTGGGAGCGCTTATTTGACGTGACTCCTCAGTTTGACAATCTCCAGACAAGTGTAGCCTTTTTATTGGCAAGGTGTGGGAGCGCTTATTTGACGTGACTCCTCAGTTGACAATCTCCAGACAAGTGTAGCCCTTTTTATTGGCAAGGTGTGGGAGCGCTTATTTGACGTGACTCCTCAGTTGACAATCTCCAGACAAGTGTAGCCCTTTTTATTGGCAAGGTGTGGGAGCGCTTATTTGACGTGACTCCTCAGTTGACAATCTCCAGACAAGTGTAGCCCTTTTTATTGGCAAGGTGTGGGAGCGCTTATTTGACGTGACTCCTCAGTTGACAATCTCCAGACAAGTGTAGCCCTTTTTATTGGCAAGTGTGGGAGCGCTTATTTGACGTGACTCCTCAGTTTGACAATCTCCAGACAAGTGTAGGCCTTTTTTATGGCAAGGTGTGGGAGCGCTTATTTGACGTGACTCCTCAGTTTGACAATCTCCAGACAAGTGTAGCCCTTTTTATTGGCAAGGTGTGGGAGCGCTTATTTGACGTGACTCCTCAGTTTGACAATCTCCAGACAAGTGTAGCCCTTTTTATTGGCAAGGTGTGGGAGCGCTTATTTGACGTGACTCCTCAGTTGACAATCTCCAGACAAGTGTAGCCCTTTTTATTGGCAAGGTGTGGGAGCGCTTATTTGACGTGACTCCTCAGTTTGACAATCTCCAGACAAGTGTAGCCCTTTTTATTGGCAAGGTGTGGGAGCGCTTATTTGACGTGACTCCTCAGTTGACAATCTCCAGACAAGTGTAGCCCTTTTTATTGGCAAGGTGTGGGAGCGCTTATTTGACGTGACTCCTCAGTTTGACAATCTCCAGACAAGTGTAGCCCTTTTTATTGGCAAGGTAGTGGGAGCGCTTATTTGACGTGACTCCTCAGTTTGACAATCTCCAGACAAGTGTAGCCCTTTTTATTGGCAAGGTGTGGGAGCGCTTATTTGACGTGACTCCTCAGTTTGACAATCTCCAGACAAGTGTAGCCCTTTTTATTGGCAAGGTAGTGGGAGCGCTTATTTGACGTGACTCCTCAGTTGACAATCTCCAGACAAGTGTAGCCTTTTTATTGGCAAGGTGTGGGAGCGCTTATTTGACGTGACTCCTCAGTTTGACAATCTCCAGACAAGTGTAGCCCTTTTTATTGGCAAGGTAGTGGGAGCGCTTATTTGACGTGACTCCTCAGTTTGACAATCTCCAGACAAGTGTAGCCCTTTTTATGGCAAGGTGTGGGAGCGCTTATTTGACGTGACTCCTCAGGTTGACAATCTCCAGACAAGTGTAGCCCTTTTTATTGGCAAGGTAGTGGGAGCGCTTATTTGACGTGACTCCTCAGTTTGACAATCTCCAGACAAGTGTAGCCCTTTTTATTGGCAAGGTAGTGGGAGCGCTTATTTGACGTGACTCCTCAGTTTGACAATCTCCAGACAAGTGTAGCCCTTTTTATTGGCAAGGTGTGGGAGCGCTTATTTGACGTGACTCCTCAGTTTGACAATCTCCAGACAAGTGTAGCCCTTTTTATTGGCAAGGTAGTGGGAGCGCTTATTTGACGTGACTCCTCAGTTTGACAATCTCCAGACAAGTGTAGCCCTTTTTATTGGCAAGGTGTGGGAGCGCTTATTTGACGTGACTCCTCAGTTGACAATCTCCAGACAAGTGTAGCCTTTTTATTGGCAAGGTGTGGGAGCGCTTATTTGACGTGACTCCTCAGTTTGACAATCTCCAGACAAGTGTAGCCCTTTTTATGGCAAGGTAGTGGGAGCGCTTATTTGACGTGACTCCTCAGTTTGACAATCTCCAGACAAGTGTAGCCCTTTTTATTGGCAAGGTGTGGGAGCGCTTATTTGACGTGACTCCTCAGTTTGACAATCTCCAGACAAGTGTAGCCCTTTTTATTGGCAAGGTAGTGGGAGCGCTTATTTGACGTGACTCCTCAGTTTGACAATCTCCAGACAAGTGTATTTATTGGCAAGGTGTGGGAGCGCTTATTTGACGTGACTCCTCAGGACAATCTCCAGACAAGTGTAGGCCTTTTTATTGGCAAGGTGTGGGAGCGCTTATTTGACGTGACTCCTCAGTTGACAATCTCCAGACAAGTGTAGCCCTTTTTATTGGCAAGGTAGTGGGAGCGCTTATTTGACGTGACTCCTCAGTTTGACAATCTCCAGACAAGTGTAGCCCTTTTTATTGGCAAGGTGTGGGAGCGCTTATTTGACGTGACTCCTCAGTTTGACAATCTCCAGACAAGTGTAGCCCTTTTTATTGGCAAGGTAGTGGGAGCGCTTATTTGACGTGACTCCTCAGTTTGACAATCTCCAGACAAGTGTAGCCCTTTTTATTGGCAAGGTGTGGGAGCGCTTATTTGACGTGACTCCTCAGTTTGACAATCTCCAGACAAGTGTAGCCCTTTTTATTGGCAAGGTAGTGGGAGCGCTTATTTGACGTGACTCCTCAGTTTGACAATCTCCAGACAAGTGTAGCCCTTTTTATTGGCAAGGTAGTGGGAGCGCTTATTTGACGTGACTCCTCAGTTTGACAATCTCCAGACAAGTGTAGGCCTTTTTATTGGCAAGGTGTGGGAGCGCTTATTTGACGTGACTCCTCAGTTTGACAATCTCCAGACAAGTGTAGCCCTTTTTATTGGCAAGGTAGTGGGAGCGCTTATTTGACGTGACTCCTCAGTTTGACAATCTCCAGACAAGTGTAGGCCTTTTTATTGGCAAGGTGTGGGAGCGCTTATTTGACGTGACTCCTCAGTTTGACAATCTCCAGACAAGTGTAGCCCTTTTTATTGGCAAGGTAGTGGGAGCGCTTATTTGACGTGACTCCTCAGTTTGACAATCTCCAGACAAGTGTAGCCCTTTTTATTGGCAAGGTGTGGGAGCGCTTATTTGACGTGACTCCTCAGTTTGACAATCTCCAGACAAGTGTAGCCCTTTTTATTGGCAAGGTAGTGGGAGCGCTTATTTGACGTGACTCCTCAGTTTGACAATCTCCAGACAAGTGTAGCCTTTTTATTGGCAAGGTGTGGGAGCGCTTATTTGACGTGACTCCTCAGTTTGACAATCTCCAGACAAGTGTGTTTTTATTGGCAAGGTAGTGGGAGCGCTTATTTGACGTGACTCCTCAGTTGACAATCTCCAGACAAGTGTAGCCCTTTTTATTGGCAAGGTGTGGGAGCGCTTATTTGACGTGACTCCTCAGTTTGACAATCTCCAGACAAGTGTAGCCTTTTTATTGGCAAGGTGTGGAGCGCTTATTTGACGTGACTCCTCAGTTTGACAATCTCCAGACAAGTGTAGCCCTTTTTATTGGCAAGGTAGTGGGAGCGCTTATTTGACGTGACTCCTCAGTTTGACAATCTCCAGACAAGTGTAGCCCTTTTTATTGGCAAGGTAGTGGGAGCGCTTATTTGACGTGACTCCTCAGTTTGACAATCTCCAGACAAGTGTAGCCCTTTTTATTGGCAAGGTGTGGGAGCGCTTATTTGACGTGACTCCTCAGTTTGACAATCTCCAGACAAGTGTAGGCCTTTTTATTGGCAAGGTGTGGAGCGCTTATTTGACGTGACTCCTCAGTTTGACAATCTCCAGACAAGTGTAGCCCTTTTTATTGGCAAGGTAGTGGGAGCGCTTATTTGACGTGACTCCTCAGTTTGACAATCTCCAGACAAGTGTAGCCCTTTTTATTGGCAAGGTGTGGAGCGCTTATTTGACGTGACTCCTCAGTTTGACAATCTCCAGACAAGTGTAGGCCTTTTTATTGGCAAGGTGTGGGAGCGCTTATTTGACGTGACTCCTCAGTTGACAATCTCCAGACAAGTGTAGCCCTTTTTATTGGCAAGGTAGTGGGAGCGCTTATTTGACGTGACTCCTCAGTTTGACAATCTCCAGACAAGTGTAGCCCTTTTTATTGGCAAGGTAGTGGGAGCGCTTATTTGACGTGACTCGTCAAACTGAGGAGTCACGTCAAATAAGCGCTCCCACTACCTTGCCAAAAAAGGGCTACACTTGTCTGGAGATTGTCAAACTGAGGAGTCACGTCAAATAAGCGTCCCACTACCTTGCCAATAAAAAGGCTACACTTGTCTGGAGATGTCAAACTAGGAAGTC
>CM042157.1:89974751-89977629 GCA_023376005.1 Doryteuthis pealeii | reverse complement strand
TAATTTCAAGTTATACCCTCTCCTAGGACTGGTTACCTACCCAAGGCTGAAGGGCCCAGTCTGCCCTACTATTTAAACCCATAGCTGGAGGGAATTTTGAATTCAGAGTTATCCCTCTCCTAGACTGGTTACCTACCCAAGGCTGAAGGGCCCAGTCTGCCCTACTATTTAACCCATAGCTGGAGGGAATTTTGAATTCAGAGTTATCCCTCTCCTAGACTGGTTACCTACCCAAGGCTGAAGGGCCCAGTCTGCCCTACTATTTAACCCATAGCTGGAGGGAATTTTGAATTCAGAGTTTATCCCTCTCCTAGACTGGTTACCTACCCAAGGCTGAAGGGCCCAGTCTGCCCTACTATTTAACCCATAGCTGGAGGGAATTTTGAATTCAGAGTTATCCCTCTCCTAGACTGGTTACCTACCCAAGGCTGAAGGGCCCAGTCTGCCCTACTATTTAACCCATAGCTTACAATAAATATTGGTCCTTGTCAAGACCGATAATAGCGGTAGAAGTTTTTTTGAAATATTTCTCGCTGGTCGTTTTCTATAACCTAATTATATATAAATGATAAATATATTATCTAGTATTATCTAATATTATATATGAGTTGTTGACCCAAGGTATCGCCATTCATACTTAATCGAGGATAATGACATGTGATGATAATTTTTATTGTGTCATCTGTTGATGGGAAATAATGTAGAAAGAAGAGGATCCATATGATATATGATAACCATTCCGTTTTTCAATCTTATTGTTGTGGGGTTTTAAAGGGTCAAAATAAGACAAAACGACGGGTAACAAATATAGGAAAATGTATTAACAAAAAAGTAGACAATTACAGTAAAGAAAAGTGGGAATTGCGTCCGACAAATAGAGTTACGAGCTGACTCGCATTGGCTTCCTCAAACTATAATTGTTCCTGTTACTTATAGTAACCGTCGGCGCATTCCGTTAGTCTATAGGGTATATCACCTATAACACCCCCTCCTAAGATTTCACTCCACAGGAGTCTTAATATTTTTTCTCTTGGGATTTATGTTGATAAACTCCGTCGCTTTTCGTTTTCTTGAAGAATGGCGTTGTTGAGGGGGCTGCTTGTGGAGTAGGTAAGCTAAATGTAGGAAAAATGTATTAACAAAAAAGTAGACAATTACAGTAAAAAAGTGGGAATTGCGTCAAATAGAGTTACGAGCTGACTCGCATTGGCTTCTTCTCAAGCCATAATTGTCCCTGTTACTTATAGTAACCGTCGGCGCATTCCATTAATCTATAAGGTATATCACCTATAACACTTATGTACTTTCGACTACTCTTCGCTTCTCATCTTTTTTTAAAACAATTCCTGATAAAACAAAAGAAACCTTTTCTCCATTATATGTAAGACAAAAACCAACCTGTCCAAATAGAAGGCAGTGATTTTAAACGCTCGTCAGACAATCGATGTTCAGACTTTTCCAAAGAAAACTCTGTTCTTTCTCATCGTAATCTTCCCAGTCATGTTCTTAGTTCCCTCACAAAATCTCACAGGAAAGAGAGACTGATTGACTTCAGAGAACTTTATTGCAAGCAATTATCCACTCGTCTTAAATTAAAACTTGAAAATGACTTGTAAAACCATCAATTCTATTTAAAGCGAAAATGAAACCGTTCGCAAGATTTCATTTATAACGTTAATTGAACTGGCGTCCTCCTGAAATTCAAAAAGAGTTGCCAAAATTTGATATGGGTGACGGTTGGTCATCGAATTTCATTCACTAAAAGTAGTTTAATGTTAAACTTCACTCTCTACAATGTTCGGTCTTTCTATTTGTAAAATATGTGAAACGAAGAATGGAAAGAAAATCTTTTCTATGGAAATCTGTTGACGCCAATTCTCAAAAGATTAAACCAGTCAAATTTCACATAGTGGTAATACTCTTGGGAAAGGTATGAATCCAAATACTCTCCCTCCAGCTATGAGTAAGTAGTATGGCAGACTGAGATATTTAACCTGG
The DNA here is from genome assembly GCA_023376005.1 of Doryteuthis pealeii. Lineage (NCBI taxonomy): Eukaryota > Metazoa > Mollusca > Cephalopoda > Myopsida > Loliginidae > Doryteuthis > Doryteuthis pealeii. The sequence continues at coordinate 89,975,631 of CM042157.1, read as the reverse complement.
GTTAGGTAACCAGTCTAGGAGAAGGAGAACTCTGAATTCAAACCTGTTAAACTCCACTTAAGAAATTGAATGGTCACTCAGCAAAAACGTACATAGATCAGCTCTGCGTTGATATTGGATGCTACACAGAGGACCTTCCGGGGGCAATGAATGATAGAGAAGGGTGGTGAGAGATTGTCATGGATATCCGCGCTGCCAGCGCGACAGGATGATATATATATATATATATGTGTGTGTGTGTGTGTGTGTGTGGTGGAGATGTGAGGAAAACAAGAACAAAACCCAGACAAAAGTGTGTAGGATATATTTCGCTAGAGCGTTGAGCTCGGCATCATCAGTCGTTTTAATGAATTATCAGGTTATCATGCAAGTGTTTTATAGAAGGGGAAGTGTGGCGAGGAGGTTGATAGAGGAGGAGGTCAAGTGGTGGGTAAGCGTTAGTGAGGAGAGGACTTGACATCTCCACCACATTCTGTCGGATCCATTACAATCCTCTTTCCACACACACACACACACACACACACACACACACACACACATATATATATATATATATATATATATATATATATATATATATATTTAAGTATATTTACTTTATTTTCATTAATAGGTATGAAAAATAATGCAAAACCAATAACAAATTGGAAGAAATAAAATTAGTTCCAAATATATGATTTCTAAAACAAAGCAGAAATAACATTTACTTTTTTTTCTTTCTTTCGATTGTTTGATTGTTTATATTTGGAGAAAAAAGATCCGGCAAAGGGGAAAAAAGAGAATGACGAATAAAAAATGTCAAATTAATTTTCACAGAGAAGCGGGAAAGTAATTTATTCATCACAGAATTGGACATTAAAAATCTCATGAAAATCGCTCG
>CM042157.1:89954751-89967251 GCA_023376005.1 Doryteuthis pealeii | reverse complement strand
CCCTACTATTTAACCCATAGCTGGAGGGAGAATATATGGATTCATACCTTTCCCAAGGGTATTAGCGCTAAGTGAAATGCCAACAGCTTCGTCTAGGAATTGAACTCGAATCAACGAGTCCATTTTCCACTAGCCCACGCGCCTCCATATATATATATATATATATGATCGTAATTCTTCTCGTGAGACATGTCCATTTGCTAGACGTAGAAAAAGCAATGACGTCATCTTTTGAATAGATCTCAAAACATTTTTCGACGCCTTTTTGATTAACTGTTAAACTAGTAAAAATGATTTCCCATAAATATTTGGTACCCGCAATTCACTAAATATTTGTGATAAGCAAATCTACATTCTGTTTATACGAACGTCTCCTATTAACAATGAAAAAGTATGAATATTCTAAGAATCCTGATAATATGATATAGATCCTTGTAGATAAAATATAAATGGTTTACAAACTATTATAAAAATAAATCATTCTGAATATACCACCAGAAAATACTATGCTACAATTCCATGTAATCAATATCAAGATAGACTTGTTCGACTTGAACTTTCACGATAATACAACACTTCATAGAAACGACACTTCATAGAATCGACATTTTATAGAAACGGTACGTTATGGAAACGGAACTTCATAGAATCGACACTACATAGAAACGGTAATTCATAGAATCGACACTTCATAGAATCGATATTTTATAGAAACGGTACGTTATGGAAACGGAACTTCATAGAATCGACACTACATAGAAATGGTAATTCATAGAATCGACACTTCATAGAATCGACATTCTATAGAAACGGTACGTTATGGAAACGAACTTCATAGAATCGATACTACATAGAAATGGTAATTCATAGAATCGACACTTCATAGAATCGACACTACATAGAAACGGTACGTTATAGAAACGGAACTTCATAGAATCGACACTACATAGAAATGGTAATTCATAGAATCGACACTTTATAGAAACGGGACTTCATATAATCGACACTTCATAGAAACTGCACTTCATAAAATCGTCGATGATCAGAGTATAGTATGTTACGTGGCAGGGCCTGTCACAGCACACTCCGTGGGTGCAATTTCGGGGCCTGTGTCTATTAATGAAATTAACGGCGTGATCCCAGGGGGGCCATCCCCCCCTCAGGCAACACCTGCCTCCTCGATTTAAAGGAGAGGGCTGGGTTAATTTCCCAGTGCCTGATGCGTCTCCTTGAAGGGGAATGCCGACGGGATCCACGCATTTTTTGCACCCACCACCATGAGCTTCGGTTCGTGGGTGGTTCCACATTAATAGGGCCTTGTGCCTAACCCGTACATGGTAAATACAGACTTGTTTAATTAGTGCATGTAAACAGAATATATATATTATAGAATACAATTCTATATTTTACATCAAAATAATAATAAATGCACATACACATTTCTTTTCCCAAACTTAAGGAAAATAAATTAAAACACAACACAGTCCTTTTCCCAAACTTAATGAAAAGAGATTAAAGCGAGCACACAAACACAAATCCTTTTCCTAAATTTAAGGAAAAGTGATTAAAACAAATGTTTACACAAAAATCAAAATCGATTGGCTAGGTTAGTATTGCTTACTACTACGTACGCGCGTTTGTGCCAAAAAGTTAATTACTTTTTGATCCGACTAGATATCATAAATAGACAGAGAAGAAATCAACAAACAGACAGACTTCATCTCATGTTCAAACCGGACACATCTGACGACCACAAACAAACACACAGATCTCGTCTCGCTGCCAGATAGAACAACGACCAAGAAACAGGTGTTCGAACGAACGATTCCACTGCCTCAACACAATTACTACTACTACCATTATTCTTACCACTTCGTTCTACCTACATCAAGAATCCGGTTCAGCAGGTGGACAGAAATGAGATTCAAGTTTGTATATATACAAACTTGATTCTCATTTCTGTCAACATCTAAACGAACTTTTCCAAACTTAACATACAAACTTTTACATTTTACATTACACATATCATATCTACACTATTCCTTTTGAACATTTCACATATTATTGCAAATTTATTCTCTGAATAAATTTATTTTTTATTTTATAATTATATGCATTTGTTTTATCATTTCTCCGTATTCTCTACCTAAACTGTGTCATATTTATATTTGTTATTTCTAATATTATAACGCCCTACAATATAAATGTTGTTGTTGGCATCCTTCCGTCTATTAAAGACGATGGCGTAGTGTCCACTTTTTTCTTTTTTTCTTTATCTCTTTTCCCCTCCTTCTTCCTTCCTTTTATCTGCAACTGCGTGGGTGGCTGAACAGACACATTTTTGAATGCCAATCTCTGGCGGAGTGACCGCGAACAAACGGTGACGCTTGCTGGAGTTGTTGTTGTCTCCTTCCTTCTGGCTCTTTTTTCTGTGGCGACTTCTTTCCTCTCTTTTTCACTCCTTTTCGTTCCGAGGAGGCGCCAGGTCGCACGTTCTTCTGCACAAGCCTTTCATGCGTTGGTGCCATGTGCGCATGACCCACCCTCTACAATTTCCCTCTCTCCCCTCCTGTGTTGCATATCAGAGACGAGCTAGGAACTAACATTTCAGCACCAGCTTTAGAAAAGAAAAGACAGGTGGACTTGTTTAGACCCAAATGTAATTTTCTCTTAGATACTGTATGTTTTATATAAATACACTCTTCGAATAACGGTAAAAAGCAATTAAAAAGAAATTGAAAAAAAAAAAACCCAACAAAAACAAAAAACAAAAAAACAAGAACATTAAAAGCAACCCTATATATAATTTTATGGGGTGAGGTAAAAGGAAGAATGAACAAAAATGATGACTCAAACAAGTCCAAATAGAAGAGAAATATTTCGTCCTTCTGACGCGAAGAACTTCCTCAGTCGATGTCACTTTTTATTCAAAGCAAAATACGTACATTTGTGTTTATAGAAGAGAAAGTGAATAGGTGGTGGAATTGAGGAGAGGGGAGTTAGGGAGGAATTGATGGGTAGGGAGGTTAGGAGGAATTGAGGGTAGGGAGGTTAAGGAGGAATAGAGGGGTAGGAGGTTAGGGAGAATTTGAGAGGAGGGAGGAATAGAGGGTAGGGAGGTTAGGGAGAATTGAGGGTAGGGAGGTTAGGGAGGAATTGAAGGAGGTTAAGGAGGAATTGAGGGGTAGGGGGTTAGGGAGGAATTGAGGGTAGGGAGGTTAGGGGGATTCGATGAAATGAGAATAACAACCAACCCCTCTCCCATCAAGCACCTAGCAACCTCCTCTTCCCATGCCTCCTCTAAACCCCCCTCACTTTATATCATGTTATTCTCATTTCATCAAATCCTCCCAAACCTGAGGAAGTTCTTAACGTCAGAAGGACGAAATATTTCCCCTACACTTGGACTTGTTTGAGTCATCATTTTTGTTCATTCTTCCTTTTACCTCACCTCATACTGTCGGATTTTACTCCAACCCTCCTATCTTCATATAATTTTATATAGAAATCAATTAAAATAACATTAAAATAAGTGTAATACTTTTTTTTATATTCGTTCTTATTTAGTTTCGTTAGTCTTTCTAATGTAAGAATTCAAGTTGTAATGTGAAACAAGGCCTTCAAAAAGCGTGTTCATCACGTCGGGTCGTCACCACTTGTAAGATTCAAAGTGAATATTCGAAGAACATACAACTCCGACAAGGGTTGATAGACAAACATTTAATAGGTATACAGCACATGGATATGACGAGATACATAAAGTACATAGATACATATACAAGAGTAGAGATAATGACACATTCATGAATGGTAAAATACAAGATATTTAGGTATCAAAGAGATACCTAAATGTACATAAAAACGTAGTTACGGATACATGACTAAAGGATAGTCATATATCGTATAAGAGACTTACTAGCAGTGAGTGGCCAGTGTTAAGGGTCGAAGCCCCAACGAGAAGTGGGTAGACATAAGTCTAACCCATAGTGCCTCGTTGAGAAGCAGCAAGGAAAGAGGAAGAGAAATTCAAATCCGCCGCTTAAATATCATACGTCCCCTGGTGGGAACAAGCGACAACAAGCCGCGCAGATAACTCCTCCACCCAAGGGAAGATAATCCCCTACACTAATTTTATATTATATTTTCTTACATTAAAACTGAAATACTTGCCACCAGGGGGCGCATACTTTTGCTTCTATTTTCAATGTTCGAAGCTATTAGCACACACTAATTTAATCTTCGGTTTCAATTTTAATTTTTAAAATCATCTAAAATGTTTTTTTGTTTTTTTCGTGAACTCTAAAATGTTCCTCTTTGTTTTTTGAATGTTTTTTTTTTTTTTTTTATCTTTCTCTGTACTGTTTAAATATTTTTGTTTTTCTTTTCTTGCAACAAACAAATTTCTTTACACTCTGCATTATTTGCCGATAAAACATCCAACACTTTTTTTCTTGATATTTCTTTTTTGTCTAGTTTGTTTTTCTTTTTGTCTATTTTTTTTTCTTTTAAAATTTTCTTTTTTTTATAAATTCCCGCGGGAATCTCAATAATTTTCTATTTGTAGAAAATACATTTCCCGATAAACGTATTTGTTTGTTTTAAGCGGAGACCCCATGGAGATAACTACATTACGCTATATTTAGTTCAAGCGTGAATTCAGTTTAGAATTCGGCTTAATGTTCACTGGGAAGGGGTGGTGGTGATCGTGACGTTGAAGTTAACCTGCTGAACTGTGACATCGTGGTAAGCGAAATCAAAACCCAGTCGCCCTACTATATTTTTAGTTTCTTTTTTTGGGGGGTGGGGGTGTTGGGTCTCCGTGGCGTAGTGGTTAACGCGCTAACAATATAGTAATACGTTCGAACTCCAGTCAAGATATTACGTTCACTTTCGGACTAAAACCCCCAAGCCATGGGCTAAATAGTACCACTACTGTTCTTCTGCAAGAGTGTGTCCAGCATTGAATAACCTACGAAAGTTGATATGCCATTAAACAAAGAAACAAAACCAAACCATTTAAAATTCGTCAATCATCTCTTCTAAACAATCGATAACTAAACAAATCTTTGTAGACAATCAATAATGAAGATAGTCTCCACGGACATATCTTATCATAAGGGAGATTCAGTGTTTGTCTGTCTGTAACCGAAACAACGTCACAATACCCTCAGGAATTGCGTAAGTTTATCAATGAGTTTATTTATAGTTTATTTATAATTTATAGTCAAAATCATTAATACATAGAATAAATCTTATTTATTAACGAAGTCCCAATGAGTTAGATTTATTTCAAAACAGCCCACGTACGTTTATAACCCTGCAATGTGTCTTATATATCACTAAGAAACAAAGGTTTACGTAATATATGATGTGGTTAATTTGCATACTGGTTTTAACAAAACAGGGTTTAATGAATAATTGATTGGTGTTATTGATCTCTAATATTATTTTATTCTCTAATGTATTTAAAACAATTCTATAAATGATTTTATATAGAAACCAATTAAAATATAATTAATCATGAATAAGTGTAATCTTTTTATATGAATTCTTATTTAATTTCGTTAGCCTTTCTAATTTGATATATTTCTTTAGATTAAAACTTAAATACTTACGCCCAGAGGGTGTATATTCTTGCTAGTTATATTAACAGTTGTTTGATTTGCTGGTCAAAAATAATGATTGTTAAATGGTCAGCGTAGAATGAAATCAAGATATGAGAATTGGTAAATGAAACTTTCAATCTGAAGTCAATCAGTCTCTCTTTCCTGTGAGATTTTGTGAGGAAACTAAGAACATGACTGGGAAGATTACGATGAGAAAGAACAGAGTTTTCTTTGGAAAAGTCTGAACATCAATTGTCTGACGAGCGTTTAAAATCACTGCCTTCTACTTGGACATGTTGGTTTTTGTCTTACATATAATGGAGAAAACGTTTCTTTTGTTTTATCAGTAATTGTTTTAAAAAAAGATGAGAGGCGAAGAGTAGTCGAAAGTATATCAGATTGAAAAACGGAATGGTTATTCTAGATCGTAAAACAATTTGAATTCTATTCTTTTCTTCATTATTTCCCATCAAGAGATGACGTAATATAAAAGTATCGTCCAATTTCCTTATCTTTTTATAAAACTGTATCCAACAAAGAATTTCATTGCAGTTGTTACTGTACACATATCAACAAACGGTTCTTGTCACGTAATTTGGTAAAAAGAAATTATTGTATTAAAGGAGCAGGAGAATTCTAAGAGTCAAAGAGTTTTATTTGATTTAAACTCAACTCACGGTTAAATCTCAATGGACTGTCTTCATTACTAAGTATTACTTGTCATATAAAGGAAATGGTTAAAACTTGGTTAGGTGATGGCTTTTACGCAAAATATTATATATCTGTGTGTGTATACAGAATTTTCTTGCCTTTTTCACAATGTTTTATTCACATAAACTCTTACTATCATAAAGCCATTAAAGTAACTTTTCTTGCGTTCTGTGACCAGAATGTGGTATAGTGCTTCTTGAGTTCTTCGTATCGGGTTTCACACTGCAACTGGACTTAAGAAAGAACAACGAACACTTGTATAAAATATATCTTATCACATTATTCTCCGAATTGTGACGACTGTGATGAGTAAGAACATCGATTGTCTGACGAGCGTATAAAAATCACAGCCTTCTATTTAGACATGTTGGTTTTTGTTTACATATAACGGAGAAAAGGTTTGTTTTGTTTTATCAGTAATTGTTTTTTTTAAAAGATGAGAGGCGAAGAGTAGTTGAAAGTATGATGTGGTTAATTTGCATACTGGTTTTAACAAAACAGGGTTTAATGAATAATTGATTGGTGTTATTGATCTCTAATATTATTTTATTCTCAAATGTATTCAAAAACAATTCCTATAAATGATTTTTATATAGAAACCAATTAAAATATAATTAATCATGAATAAGTGTAATATTTTTATATGCATTCTTATTTAATTTCGTTAACCTTTCTAATTTAATATATTTCTTTACACTGAAATTTAAATACTTACGCCCAGAGGGTGTATATACTTGCGTTCTGTGACCAGAATGTGGTATAGTGCTTCTTGAGTTGTTCGTATCGGGTTTCACACTGCAACTGGACTTACGACGAACACTTGTATAAAATATATCTTATCTCATTATTCCCTAATTGTGACGACTTTGTGAGTAAGACGAGTCGAAGAGGTTAGGATTGCATACACGGTGTTAGACGGGGGTTATCTTCTGTTCGCCTTTAAGCCAGACTCTGTATCAGATTAACATTCGGAATGTTATATAGTATCTGGAACGTCTACGTGGTTCTATAAATTGTAAAAAAACTAAATAGACTTCTAGCAATAATTACATAAACACAGCCCCAACCCTTACGACACTCATTTACATATCGTGACCACGCCCCCATCTGGTCAGAACGCTTACACCCTCATAACCACATCTTACATTCCGTCCAATAACACCGCTTTGTTATCTTTCAGTTTCGGGATCTTTGTTTGCTAAAATTCTTCAGATTAAAAAAAAAAATCTAAGAACCATTTTCAATACGTAAAGATCGTCATTAACTTCGTCTGGATCAAAAAAAAAAAAAAAAAAAGATTTCCACTTATCTGTGTTCGGGGTCCATTTATTTATGTCTTTGTTGACCGAGCTTTAAGTTTATTTGTTGCTTTGACATTTCTTTATTACTTTGTGATACTTTTCACCTAAATTGTATATTCTATGATAAAATAACGTTTCTGCTTTTGATAAGTTGAATTCTTTGAGAATTTTCCGACATCTTAAAATTGATGGAACTTCTAAGCTGACAGGGATTAGACTTAGGACAGCAGAACCTTTTATTCTAGTTTCATTCATTACATATACATTACTTGGGAAAATATGCATTCAACTATTCTTTCTTAGCTCTTCGCTGAAAAAGAAATGGCATTTAAACATTAAACGTACAATTTTGAGTAGTTTTTACAAATGCTGTTAAAATTTGAGATCATTTGAACGTTAATTGGTCAAGTTATTAGATTATGAAATAATATCAATCTTTCGGAAACACTTTGTACATCTGAAATGATCTCAAAGATGTTGAAACACCCAATATATTTAGTATACGACTTTCTTGGATCAATGATCTTTTAAATGAAACGGTTTTGTTTTTGGAATTATTGCTTGAAGAAAGAAAAGAAAAGAATGAAAGAGAGTTAAATCAAGATTATTATACTTGCTACATGTTGAACTAGTTGCAATAGCTCTTAACGTTGAAATAATTATATTATCATACTGTGATATATCCACAGATCCTGCTAGTATTGTATAAATTGTAAAAAGACTAAAAAGTCTTTTTACAATTTATATAATACTAGCAGGATAATAATCTTGATTATAATATATCTTGATATAATAATATATCATCATCATCATCATGTCGCGCTGTTAGCACGGATATCCATGAAAGTCTCTCTCCATCCGTCCCTATCGTTCATCATTCTCGGGAGGTCCTCTATGCAGCATCCTGTATCCGCGCAGAGCTGATCAATGTACGTCTTTGCTGGTCGGCGCACACTGGCGTGCCCATGTGCTGGCTTCCACTGGAAGACGTCGCTTATGAGCTCGTCCTTGCTTCTCTAGCAGTGTCCCGTGTGTCTTGTCCGTCTTACTCGGATGGTTTGGGTGATATGTGGCAGGTGGCCGTACAGCTGCTTTCTCGTGGGGTGCTGTTTCCACGTCTTGTTCAGGATCACCCATAGCACTCTCTATCATTCTTTTCTTTTCTTTCGTTTTTCCTTTCCTCTTTTTTTCTTCTTTTCACTTTTCAGGGAAATGAAATGAAAAGGCCCCAAATACAGTATTACATCTTACTACAATTAATTGTTTTGTTTTAATCATGATGTGTTTTATTTCATATTTTATTTCATTTGTAATTATGCAATAATAAATAGAAATTTGTATCCATGATGGCCATTTTGGTTACACAATGTCACGTGTTTGCGTGAAAAATAAATATTTGTGATGAATGAATTGCTAAGAACCCCCAACCTCCAACCCCCATCCCCATTGAATGGAAAATAAAAAAAGAGTGTACAAATTAACGTTGATAAAAGCAGTTAATTAATAATGAATAATCCAGCCAATAGAAAATAAAATCTGTCCATTCGTTTTGTCTAAAGAGAAAAGAGAATAACGCAATAAATGAATTATGATTATAATTGGGAAAAAAACGTCAAAGATAATTATAGTGGACAGGTGCCCGTCACCGAACTGATTTCTGGGCTGAGGGGGGGGGGACGGATGAAGGAAAAAATCGTTTCATTAGTTAAAGCAATCATTGAAAAAAAACAAAAAAAACAGCAACAGACAGTTCTGTTTGAGAGAAGTTATTTGTCAAAATAAAAAGACCCCACCCCCAAGAACATTCAGGCAGTCATCGCTTTTAGAAAGCGACGCTAAAACAAACTGACCAATTTAAAAGGGTTAATTTCCAATGAGTTATAGAAACGAATAGATGCTTTCTGTAGAATTAAAAAAAAATTCACTAATATGAATAAATATTAAATGATGAGAGGGTGAACCTGACATTCTATGAATAAATAAATAAATGAATAAATACGGAATTAAACAAAATAACAAAAACGGGGCGTGTAAGAGTTGGTCTTTTCTGAGCTCAGTGAAGATGACTAGCCAACAAGAATGAATAAAACAAAACGTCTTTGGCATGACAAGGGTTGACATGAAAAGGGGATAGACTCCCTCGCTGTACGGCTGATACCGAAAATAAAACACTGCCGCTTCTCTTTCGCTCTCTCTCTCTCTCTCTCTCTCTCTCTCTATATATATATATATATATATATATTATATATATATATATATATATATATATATATATATATAAATAGATAGAATCTTCTACTTGACTTCTGTTTGATGTCGACTACAAAATGATGTCGAATATTCCTTAAGGAGTTCGTCCTACTGCACCCGTATTATTCTGTTGGTTTTGTTTTTATGAAGAATTTGCTTTTATGTTCTTCAAAGTGAAAATCTTCGATCTAATTACGTGGGTGACATTTGTATATTTTGGCGCCAACGGGTAAGTGAATCACGTGAAACACAAAACATCTCACCAGTTCATAATGGAAACGAGTTCAACAAATTCCCATATGCCTTTTCCTTAGCAATCTCTGAAGCGACTGCTTTTTAGAATATTTGTATATAGAAAACAATCGCTCAAGATTAGAGTTGAAGTTTAATTCATATCTGTTTTCGTAATTAACAAACGGTTTGTATGTTGCCTTCAACATCGTACAAGGGTAAAACAAAACACACTAAATCTGAAAATAGAGGAATGATTAAGACAAATAAACAGTAATTGCTGATATATATATATATATATATATATATATTATATATATATATATATATATATGAGGAAAATATGAAAAAAAAAAATACTACTCTGATGAAGGTCGGCAAAATCTGTGTACGTAACATTTTATGCATTTTTCCTATTATTATTATCATCATCATTTCAACCCCATCTGATTATTTTAATAATAATAATAACGTAAATCCGTATACATTTTGATAAACAGACCGAAACACATGTGTAAGTGATATCGATTAAAAGGGATATCGATTAAATTCGTTTTTATCCATCTACATTTCTTTTCTTTACACATTTTTTCATATTGTCGGATTCATTTCCCTTTCTCACACACACACACACACATATATATATATATATATATATATATATGAAAGAGGTTTTTCACGGAACAGATGGACATGCTACTACTAACACACTCTTCTACCCGGATTTTAATAACATGTCAAACCCTCAAAAATACTTCAATTTTTATAGTTCTTCTATAATGCTCCCTTTCAAAAAAATCTAAAAACAATCTCTTCAAATAAGAAATTTTCTCCTGACGATGACCTAAGGTCGAAACTAGTTGAGAATAAATAACATATATAAAAAAATATTCCTGTTTGTCTTATTACTTTTTGTTCATACTATATATATATATATATATATATATATATATATATATATAATATATATATACCTTTGAAAGAAAGGAAAAACTCAATAAACCGTCATTTTGTAATAAATTTATTTCGACCAAAAATTAAAAGGCTTTTAGAAATTTAAATAAATTTCTAAAACTCCTTAGAAGTTCAGTCTCATCAGACAGGAGACATAGATAAAAATAAAGTGAATAATCCAGATTTTGCTCTGTATTTAATCTAAATTATAGATTATTATGCATTGAGCTCTCTCTAGGGATTTATATAAAAATCCTTGTATTTGCACCTACTAAAACATGCAATATAATTATACGGTGAGATTTTGAAGATCCCATGTAGAATCATCCCTTACTACCAGTTTTGGATACCTTACACACACACACACACACACATATATATATATATATATATTTATATATATATATATTGAGGATATGTGCTTAATTGAAGTCATACCTAATTTTGAAAATTAATTAGTTAATAATCAATGAATTTAGGCGGGCATATATGTTCAAATGTAAGGCTAAACAAATCGAGAAAATGTCATTTTCTCGATTTGTTTAGCCTTACATTTGAACATATATGCCCGCCTAAATTCATTAATTATTAACTAATTAATTTTCAAAATTAGGTATGACTTCAATTAAGCACATATCCTCAAAAAATTGTCGGCAAATAAAGCCATATAAAAAATAAACACATTGTTTACGTACTTTCATATATATATATATATATATATATATATATATATATATATATATATATATATGTGTGTGTGTGTGTGTGTGTGTGTGTGTGTGTGTGTGTGTGTGTGTGTGATGAGACACTTGTATGTAATGATTATCCACGTGGGAAATGGTTTTAAGCCGGGATGAGGCTGTTTGTATTCCACATAGCGCTAATACCCTTGGGGAAGCTATGAATCCAACTATTGTCCCTTCAGCTATGGGAAAATATTACGGCAGACTGAACTAGGATATGCAAACAGGTCTAGAATTCAATTCTGTTACACTCCGCATAAATCTTGACCTTGTGTGACATCTTGCTCGAAATAAATACATATGCATTTCTCTATATATTTATTGTCTAAAACCAAAGAACAATAAAATGTAAATTTGTTACTTGTGACTCTGAGTTCGTTACATTAAATCTTGCTATCCAAAAGGCTATATATTTGGTTAGTTTGCGGAAACCCGTAGAAATACAATTTCGGTGCCGTTATAGTACGTGGCCTACCTTTTTGATTCTATTATAGTATGTGGCCTACCCGGTTTGAATGTATCCTACCTCAGTAAGAGTATATTTATAGATATAAGTAGTAGGCAAGGGTTAGGATTAGGGTTAGGGTTAGCAGTTATTACTATAACCTTATAATATACTTTTTATGGTAGGCCACATACTATAAGAGAGACATGTTTTCGTAGGCCACATTCAAAAGGTAGACCACATACTATAATGGTACTAC
>CM042157.1:89924751-89949751 GCA_023376005.1 Doryteuthis pealeii | reverse complement strand
TAGATTCCTAATACTTGTGTACAGTAGTGTAGAAACCATGTTACATAATTATTAGATTCCTAATACTTGTGTACAGTAGTGTAGAAACCAAAATGGCTATTATAAGTTCAGCCGGTGGCCTTGAAGGATTGAATGACAAGGCTTGACCTCAGTCCTGATCCCCCTTCCGGTGGATACCGTGAGAATCGGTGGAGAAGACCCTCTTCCGGTTTAGATTAGAGAGAGTTTTAGTTCAGTATAGGCCAAACTACGACGGTGGTAAATCGCGTTATGCACACTGCCGAACTCAATCTGCGCAGGTAGTCTGGTGGGGATTTCGAAATAAAATATGAACTAAGTAAATCGAAGTCTTGTGTTATTATCTAAAAACTACCAATGACACAGGGCTTCTGATAAAGAGAAATCCCTAATGAAAGACCAGACACAAAGTCCCCTAGACGAAGTCCAGACGCTAGAAGAAGAACGTAAGATACCAAAGATGAGCAGAAGAATAATAGAAGTAAAGAACGAGAGTATACAACAATAATAAAAATCAGAATTATTGATAATCATTAACATATTTAAAATGATATTGAATTATTTTTCATATATCATGGAGTAGAGTAAAATCAAACAATCGAAATATGTTTACAAAACTTGTAGAAATATATATTTACCAACCCCTCCGCAAGAGCAAGATGTGACACAAGGTCAATTTCTTAATCGGAGTTTAACAGGTTTGAATTCAGAATTTTCCTTCTCCTAGACCGGTTGCCTAACCAAGGTTAAAGAGCCCAGTCTGCCCTACTATTTATCCATAGCTGGAGGGAGAGTAGGATTCATACCTTTCCCAAGGGTATTAATGCAAAGTGAAATGCAATTGCCACATCCAGGACTTGAACTCGGGGCGACGAGTCCATTTCCCATGACTTTAACCATGCGCTTCCAAAACTTGAAGAAATAAGAGAATATACCGCTATGGTTAACAGACAAGATTCGTATACCATTCGGTAGTTATATCATCATTTCAGGAGCCACTCTTTTTTTTTTTTAGATATTCGTCTTTCACATGAATTCGTTTATGTTGTGAGTTCGATCCTTTGGGAGTTGAATAATTATTATTATGTGGTAGCGTAAGTTATAATTAGTAAATAAATTGCTATTATAGAAAAACTAATGGTTTTTGTAAAAAAATAACATGGCTAATTTAATTAACGTGTCGCATTTTGTCTGGAAGAGAAAACGTCAACAAAAATGTTTTTAAAAAGTGTTAATGTAATTGTTGTCTCAATTTTTAACATCTACATATTTCAAACTGTTATCTATGTGCTGCAAGGGAGCTTAGGCAAGTGGCAATGGTAGCTCCATCTAGCTAATGTTTTACCATTTTTTGTTCGATCAGATAATCCTAAACCAGAAGCATGGTTACAGGCTGAACGCGTAGGAGATTGCGCATCAGACTCTCTTACAGATTTTTCATTTTCTGTACGTCGAGCAGTTCAAGGTCTTCTAGGTAATTTTCTTTTAATTAATGAACCAATGATTTTGAATTCTTTAACGTTTTTCTACCCGGAACAGCATCATTTCGACGTTACATGAAAGAAACGCGAAAACCTTTCTGTGTAGTGATTACAGATTCAGTAATTAAAAAAACAAAAAAACGTTTCAACAGTTGTCATCTGGTCGTCTCTTCTATTTTCTAACTATATTGCTGTCTCTAATTAAGGGCTTCTTTTTTAAGTCATGCATTAATCAACTAGAAGACTTTGTTTTTCTTTGATCAAAGATTTTATTACGGCCCATTCTGATTCACCGCGCGGTTGAGCCAACCTCAACAGAACACGTCTCTTCTGCATGCCATTTAGGTCGAAACTGATTACCTAACAAGTCAAATCATGTGACGTGTGAGATTTACCAACGGATTTACCAACGGTCTGGTATTTTTCCAATGGAAACCTGCCTGCCTACACTCTGATTTGAAGGCCAATGGCCCCTTATTCTACAGGTGTTTGTCAATAATTTATGCTACCACATAAATTATGCAGCACTACAAGTAGGGAATGAAAAGTTCCCAGTCAAAACAAGGAGTTTCATGTTTTTACATACAGATAAAATACAGAACACTGAATGATAACGCAAAATCAGGTTGCCATTCTACGATCGGAAAACCAACCAACCGAACAACCAACCAATCTAATCTATTCCCTCGTTCTGTCTGGGACGCAGCAAAAAGCAATCGTATTTTTTTCTTCAATTACAAGACGATCATTCATCATCATCACCATCCTGATTAAATACATATCAATCATGGGTGACAAAACCACACAAAAAATTTTTTAACGTAAGCAACACTTCAATATAAATGTACAAACACACACACACACACACACACACATATGCGGATGACTTATTAATATATGCTCCCATAAATTTGGTAATGAGCTCTCTAATTGGTAATTTAAATTAACTCTCACTACTAAGCAAATAAGCAATGATCATTTCTCCGGAAATTTGATCTCTCAGTGACCGTAATATACATATACATTCCTATGTACTTAATATAGTTAATATAGTTTAAAAACACCAGTCCCCGCATCAGCTGTCAGTGGGCGAGGGAATAAGATATCGGACTACCATGCGGTCAGTCTGAGTTCGACCCTAGCCTAAGGATAGTTGTGTCTAGCCACACTGAAGAGGCGTGAAACGTCGAAACACGTGTCTATGGATGACTTATTAATAATATATATATATATATATATATATATATATATAAGGTGTGTCATAAAAGTGCCGAGTTTGAAGCTGTATTTATCAAGATAGAAATGAACAACGAATGGAACGTTAATTTTTTTTCAGAATATAAGTTCTGTCAAAAAGTACCAAAAATCTCGATACTTTTTTGACACACCTCGTATATATGTATATAGTAGGGCAGACTGGGCTCTTTAACCTTGGTTTGGCAACCGGTCTAGGAGAAGGAAAACTCTGAATTCAAACCTGTTGAACTCCGCTTAAGAAATTGACCTTGTGTCGCATCCTGCTCGAGGGGTTCGTAAATATATATATATATATATATACAAAACACAGACACACACACAGACACACACACACACACACACACATATATATATATATATATATATATATATATATATATATATATATATATATATATATGCTGTTTATTATTTGCTATATCCTTACTATTTGTCTTCCCCAATGTTCTAACAATTTCAAGATATCTAAAAAAATATTCTTTCTACAAAAACGGAAATATTTTTAAAATCTTTTTTTTGTTTGTTGGTCTACAACATTTGTGTGAAAGTCGCAGTCAAGAGAAGTGCAGTTAGTGCAAACAGCGCAGAGAACGGAACCGTCTTACCAAGTTTATATTCTGTCTGGTACAATTTGCATTCACCTTGCGCTAATGCCCTTGGGAAAGCATCAATCAATTTCACCTCCAATTGAGGGTTAAATGGTTGGGCAGTGTGAATTTTTTAGGATTGTAAAAAAGAATCCATATTGAGAGTTCGATGATAAATCAAGAAGATTGAATAAGTTTGAGAAACTAATCAAAACAGGTGTCTCCATACAAAGGTGTATATTACATTCCGTTTTTATTATAAAGAAAAAGGACATGCTACATAGAAAATATAATAAGATGAAAGAAAGAGGGAAAGTTTGTAGGAGAAAGATAAAGAAAGTGCATGAGCGTGCGGAAGCGAAAAGTCTAATCTGTTTTAATCGAACATAAAGTTTAAAAAAAAGGTAAGAAAGGAAAAAAGAGTGAGAGTTAAACCAAGAAAAACAATTTAACATTATGTTAGTCGTTTTGGTGCTAGCACATGTATGGGAACACGCACAGAAATCGCATTTATTCATATGTTTTTTTTTCTCAACCCTTCCCCCTTAGAAAACAAACAAACATTAAATATATCCGTGTAGTTTTATGAATAATAACGGATATCATCTTATTATAATGGAGATTGTGTGTTTGTTTGTCTGTAACCGAAACTAAATCATTACTCAAGTCACAATTCCCTTAGTTATTGACGTCACATTCACCATGAATTTATTTTTATTTAAACCTCAATTATTGATAAAATTGTTATACCTTATTAATACTGTTGGATTAATCTACATACTAATAACATGCAAGTATATTTATATATTCAACAAAATAGCAGTTTACAGTGTGAACGAGAAGGCTAATTTGCATATTGATATTAAGAATTTGATTTTAATAAATATATGCTTAGTATTATTGATTTCTAATTGTTTGCTTTTCTCTTAACAAATCTGATCAAAAATCTCTGGGATAAATCTTAAAAGAAATCCATAAACAAGACTAAAGAACTATAATTTTATTAAATACCTCATATTCTAAGTAAATAGATAAATTAGGAAAAATGAAAGACGGGAGTTATGGAAAATGATGGAAGAGTTAGATTTAAAGCTGTTCTATTTTTTGATTATACCCCCTCAGTTTATCTAAATAGTTTCTAATTTGATACAATATTTTATAACATCAAAACCTAAATACTTGCACCCGAAGGGTGCATATATTTGCTAGTTTAAATAATGATGCAATTGTATTGAACTTATTTTAAAAAACGGAAGAAGGTCGAAGAATGTACCAGTCAAAATATCATGTAAACAATAAAGTTCTGACTGAATTTTATATATGTTAATGACCCTTCTCTAAACTATAGACAGTGAAACCAAATATTTAAAGTCTTTGTTTTCGGATGACAAAAACTTTTGGATGGTAAAATAATTGAAATGGTTTCTTTGTTCAATGCCATGGCTGTTTATTGCCAAAACGTTCCTGGTTGAAATAATGGTAGGTAGCAGGACCTGTGGATATACTGCAGTATGATAATCTAGTTATTACAACGTTTGATATGAAAGTACGTAAATAAACATTGTGTTTATTTGATATGGCTTTTAGCCGACAATGTGCTTAATTGAAGTCATACCTAATTTTTGAAAATTAATTAGTTAATAATTAATGAATTTAGGCGGGCATATATGTTCAAATGTAAGGCTAAACAGATCGAGAAAATAGGTCGAAATGTACATTCAAAGATTGAAATTTTCTCGATCTGTTTAGCCTTACATTTTAACCTATATGCCCGCCTAAATTCATTAGTTATCAACTAATTAATTTTCAAAAATTAGGTATGACTTCAATTAAGCACATATCCTCCAAAAGTTCATTTTACTACATCAATTACATTGTAGAGTGAACCCCTACTTAAGATGTCATCATCAGGTCGTGCTGACAGAACAAATATCAATGACTCTCTCTCTCTCTCTCTCTCTCTCTCTCTCTCTCCAACCATCCCCTGGGAGGTTCTCCATACAGCATCCAGTATACACAAAGAGCTGATTGATGTAGTGTTTGGCTGGTTGGCCTACACTGGCATGTCCATGTGTACGTGTCCACAGGAGAATACTTTGTTTCTTTAGTAGTGTCTAGCATGTCTTATTTGTCTTACTCAGATGGTTTGTGTGATAGGGGGCAAGTGGCCATGTAGATATATGTAACGTTGTGGTATATTCCCAGTACCCAAACGTATATACGTAACGTGGCGGCGGTGATATATTCACGGTACTAAAAATGTCTTCGGCACGTGGCGGTCATCTTGTTGATAAAAATTACAACGCGAGAATTATGTAGTCACAACTGCTAGCCTTTATTATCGTGCTCGTCTCGTGGGTTCGTATCAGAGAGGAGGAAAGGCAGAGAGAAAGAGAGAGAGAGGACTCTGTTAAATTACTGTGACCCCATACTAGGCACCAGAGGCCCGATCCGTACCCTATGACGGCGGAAAGCAAAAAGAGACCGGTACCTTTCGTCGTTGTTCCACGTCACCACGTGACTTCCGGTTCCGGTCAACACCCGAAACTTCCGGTTGACATTCAATTCTCCATTCGGGTGGTCACGCTCCGGTCAAACCTTTACTCTCTCACATATTTTTTTCTTCCTCCTTTTCTAGTATAGTAGTTCTCGCTCACAAAAGCCAGGACCTTCATTATCTCGTTACAGGCCATACAGCTGTTTTCTTTTGGGGCACTGCTTCCAGGATTTGTTGAAGAGAGCACACAGCATCCTTACGTAGGTCCCGTCTATCTTTTTCTCTAAGCGTTTCGTTAGAATAAAATAAGTTTAGAGAAATAGAATATCTATGCAAATAAATCATGCTAACTTCTTCGCCAATCTTTTTATTAATTGTATCAAAAAGCTTCGTCAACAAAAGGTATATTTATTAACTTCAAATAATACATATAGTTTCTGTTGGCAAGTTAAGGAATATATTCTATAACAACAAGGCTTACTTACCTAACTACTCATCTATCAATACACATACTCTCATCGTCTCTCTCTATACATTATACGTACTAGCAAATATATGCACCCTCCGGGTGCAAGTATTTAAGTTTTAATATAATAAAATATCACATTAAATTAGAAAGGCCAATGAAACTGAATAAAAATGCAGATAACATGATTTGGAACAGAGGGGGTATGATTGAAAAATAGAACAACTTTGAAACTAACTCTTCCATCATTTTCAATTACTCCTATTCCTAATTTAACTATTTAGTTAAAATAAGAAGTAAAGAATAATATTACAGTTATTTCTTTTTGTTAAGGGATTTCTTTTAAGATTTATTGAAGAGAATTTTGCTCATATTCAATAAGATAAAACTAAACAATTAGAAATCAATAATATTAAGCACATATTCATTAAAATCAAATTTTTAAAGATCAATATGCAAATTAGCCTTCCAATTCACACTGTAACCGCTGTTTTGTTGTATATATAAATACAACTGCATGTTATTTGTATGTAGATATGGTCAACAGTCTTAATGATGTAAAACAATTTTACTAATAATTGAGGTTTAAATAAAAATAAAATCATGGAGAATGGGATGTAAATAAAAGGAATTGTGATGTGATTTGTGATTTGTATAGTAATATAGTTTCGGTTACAGACAGACAAACATACAATCTCCATTATAATAAGATATATATGATATGATATTATGTATACAAATACGCACACACATACGCATATATATATATATGTGTGCGTGTGGGTGTATTTGTATACATAATATCATAAAACATTTTTAGAGAAATTAGGAAGCACAAAGTTTAATTATTTTTCGTCTGTCGCATTGCGCAACTAATTGAGGTACTAATAACCCTTTCATTTTTATATATGCGAGATAATTAATTGCAAATAATAACAACGACAGCAGATGCAACAACAACAACAACAAAAACAACAACAATAATAATAATAATAAACATGATATAGTAATAATTGTGGTATAGATTTTATGTTATGATAACATAATAAGATGCCTAATTGAAATAAAAATAACTATATCATTTGTATATATAAAATATCTAAATGAAATACTTTGTTTTGTAACGCTGAAGCCTCTTCACTTTTTTTGTTATCACCTAAGAGTGTAGTCATGATAAACCTTTCATGTTTTGCATATATAACCACGGAATATATATATATATATATATGTATATATATATGTGTGTGTGTGTGTGTGTGTGTGTGTCTGTGTGTATATATATATGTGTATATATATGTGTATATATATGTATATATATGTGTATATATATATATGTATATATATATGTGTGTGTATATATATGTGTGTGTGTATATATATATGTATATATATATGTGTGTATATATATATGTGTGTGTATATATATATATATATATTGTGTGTATATATATGTGTGTTATATATATGTATATATATGTGCATATATATATGTATATATATGTGTATATATATGTGTATATATATGTATATATATATATATATATATATATATATATATATATATATATATATATATATATATATATATATATATATACATACATACATATATATATATATATTGTACAAACATTTGAATTACTTAAAGGATCGGTTTTCTTTAGTTATTAAAAACTGGTTAAGTTTTAAAATAAAATAATTAAAATCCATTGCAATAATCAAATATCGCCTCTGCAGGAAAATACATAAATTTAGTTGTAAATAAATAAACAAGAATGTTTGTGTACTTAAAGCATCTTTTATACGATTTCAGTTTCTTCATGAAAAATAACTTTGATTCCACATGTAGACAGAAATATTAAAACTGCGTAATTTATTTTATTATTTATTATCATATATTAATTTTATTATTTAAATCTTATAAGAATAATGTTAAAGTTGCATATTGAGGATGATACGAAAATTAATTAATTTTATGATTAAGTTAGGGAACTTTTTGAAAAATAAAACTTATGTTTTACTTAACATAAAGGAGAACATACAATTGATCACAACGATTACTCGTGAGCTGTCAACTCAATTCAAAAGTCAAGCGAACGTTACATACGTAGAATAAGGTTATAAAAATACATTTACTAACAACACATTAAGTGCCTATTGATAACAATTTAGGAAGCGCGTGGTGTAATGGTTAAAGTCATGGGAAATGGACTCGTCGATCCGAGTTCAAATCCTGGACGTGGCAATTATTTCACTTAGTGCTAATACCCTTGGGAAAGGTATGAATCATACTCTCCCTCCAGCTATGTGTAAATAGTAGGGCAGACTGGGTACTTTAACCTTGGTTAGGCAACCGGTCTAGGAAAGGAAAATTCTGAATTCAAACCTGTTAAGCTCCGCTTAAGAAATTGACCTTGTGTCACATCCTGCTCGTGCGGAGGGGTTGGTAAATATATATATTGATAACAATTTGCCTACTGATATACAAAGGGTGCGGTTGGTAAATTTTCACCAACTTTATTTACGATTTAGTCTACCGTGCAGCAAATTAGAGTCAGTTGAGCACTGTTTTTGAGGAAGCTAGTACCTCGACGCAATTCGATCTTCCATAAATTTGGAAACGGCGTTCTGTACTACCGAAAACTCCAATTTGATTTCAAAATGTTTGGATACCATTTTGAGGATTCATTTTGTAGAGAATTCAAAAAGAGTTGGATGAATCCAATGGTTATTAAGAAGGTACGCCAGCTCAGAAGGCTTACTCTAATCGTCCTGATAAGAAAAGAACTGCCGAATTTGTTGATCAGTTCCAGGCTATGACTGACAAAGATTTCAGCAAGTCAAATAGGTCCATAGACAGGGACATAGGAGTGTCTGAGTTTCTTATCAGACACCTAGTACATTCGCTATCTCTCATACAAGTTGAGAAAATGATGATTTTTATCATTGGCCATGAAGGACAAGTAGAAAGACCCGGCTGCAAAGCTTTTCAATAAATTCAAGCAAACCCTCCAACCGAACAGGCTTGTTATTCTCTCACAAGAAAAAAAAAACAACCTGTCGGATGGGGTGTTAGAATGCACCGACTGCACCTCTGCAGAGGGACAAGACTCCCACAAAGGGGCCACCTGTTAAGGATATTGAGTGGCAATTAATCTAGCTCCTACGAAGCACTCTTGAGTTAGCCTTTGGTCCAACAATGACATTTCATGCATTAGCTCAGTCGGTAGAGCGTTCGGCTAGAAACCACAAGGTTCCTAGTTCGATACCGGCCCTCGCCAACTCAGCGTATGAGTAGCACAGGGATCTGGGCGGTAAATTAAGGAGCTGATGGTAAGGGTGGTGCTCCATCTCAGACGTAAAAACAATCTACCGTGTCTAGCGCTAGTGAAAAGGGGATAGACTCACTCGCTGATTGGCTGATATCGACTTTAGGCCACCCCGACTATTTATCACAGTCTGTTCATATCTATCTATCTATCTATCTATCTATCTATCTATCATCCCAATATGTTCAATTCTATGTATGTATGTATGTATCTATTTATCTATCTATCTATATATGTTCAATTCTATGTATGTATGTGTGTATGCATGTATGTATGTATGTATGCATATGTGTATGTACCTATATATTTATCTATCTATATATCTATCTATCTATCTATTCCAATATTTTCAATTCTATGTATGTATGTATGTATGTATGTATCAATCTATCTATCTATATATCTATCTATCTATCCCAATATGTTCAATTCTATGTATGTATGTATGTGTGCATGTATGTATGTATGTATGTATGTATCTATCTATCTATTTATATATGTTCAATTCTATGTATGTATGTATGTATGTACCTATTTATTTATCTATCCATCTATCAATCCCAATATGTTCAATTCTATGTATGTATGTATGTATGTATGTATGTATCTATCTATCTATCAATCCCAATATGTTCAATTCTATGTATGTATGTGTGTATGTATGTATGTATGTATCTATCTATCTATCCCAATATGTTCAATTCTATGTATGTATGTATGTATGTGTGTATGTATGTATATATGTATGTATGTGTGTACCTATTTATTTATCTATCTATCAATCCCAATATGTTCAATTCTATGTATGTATGTATGTATGTATATATGTGTTTATGTATGTATGTATGTATGTATGTATCTATCTATCTATCTATCTATCTATCTATATATGTTCAATTCTATCAATCTGGATATATATATCATTTCTGTGAGAGATAATTAATCCCAAAGTTTTGTTCTGTTTATTTTTGACAAAATGCAGTAAAGAACTAACAGAAGTACTAATTATCCCGTTTTGATCCCATGCCGTTCCGTTTGGTCGGAAGGAATTTTCGCTGAGTTCATATGGCACAAATCTTACCGAGTCCTTTACGTCGTTTTCATTTCCCTCATTAATTCGTTTGTAAAGAAAATAAATGCACGCCGGAATGTCTGTAAAAATAATTATTCTTGATCAAAGGTCAAACACTCCAATTTGCAGAGACATTTTATCGGTGTGGAATATAAGAGGTTGTGCTCCCCCCCCCCCTAAAAAGTTCTCGTGTAGACAGACTGAGATAACTTTTAACCAAACACAGATTGAATATGCTAGTAAGTTTATTGATAAAGAAAACAAAGGAAAGGAACGAGTGCGAATCTATTAATTCTATTAATAATGGAGATTGTCTGTATTTATCTCTGTAACAAAAACTACGTCACAGATCTACGTCACAGATTACGTCACAATATTATTATGCTATATACATCCAAAATTTGAGTAAGCAATTTAAAAATTGATTTTTACTCTCGTCTTTTTTTTTTTTATTTTTTATTTTTTTACAGTAACAAAAGTTAACTGAAAAGTTTACAAATAAATAAATACTTACGATTTTGTGGAAAATTGATGTGGAAAATATTCAAAATAATTGTTTGATTATTACATGCACGCAACATTTTATTTGAGAGGGACGGGGCTCAGTTTTCATTTCAAATTGTTTTATTTTTTTTTACTCCTTTAATAAATGTTAAACTCTATCTGATGGTGAGGTTCCAGTTTTGGAGGTTTGAAGGTTTGAGGAATGTGGAGCACCTTCATCACCATTGCTCACTGTTCACTCTAACCGGAGTGGTAGTACCTGTTAGGGTCCCATCTATGGGTTAAATAGAAAAATGGATTTATAAAAAAAAATTGAGTATCCATTAGGAATGACTTTATTTCAAAACTTTGTCGGCATTAAATGGCCCACTGAGGTTGATATGCCGTAAAACAAAACCAACCAACCAACCATAAGGCTGCTGCATGCTGTTTTTAACAAATCCCGAAAGCAGCACCCAACAAAACACCAGTTGCATGTTTTTAATGTTTATTTTTATCTATATATTATTACTCTTGTTCCTTAATCTTCCGACAGTTATCATCTTTCAATACCCTCTAGTTGGAAACGAGACAATCTAAATCGTCCAAGATGGAATGCAAAAATGTAAATCCTAATTATCTGGTGTTGCTTAATCGCCGAATTCTTATTTCTTATGAGTGTCATCCCCTCAGCTGCATAATGGACCATTGCGTTTTTATTGTAAAGAAAGAAAGGGAGAAAATAGGACATGCTACACAGAAAAATACAATAAGAAAGAAATGAAGAAAGAAAGAGGGTAAGAGAAAGATAGAGAGGGAAAGGGTGATCTGTTTTAACTGGACATAATGAAAAGATGAAAAGAAGGAAAGAAAGAAAAAGAGCGAGGAAATTAAATTAAGATTATTATACATTTACATATTGAACTATTTGTAATAGCACTTAAGTAAACATAGCAAACGTTGTAATAATTAAATATAATACTGTGGTATATATACAGGTCTTTAGTAAATATAATTTCAATTTGGGTAATAAATTTGGAAACTTGAATGTTTTTAGTGATTAATATAAATGTATCTAAAGCTTGTATCTCAAAATTTAGCTGAAAACACAAAGCAAAAAATAACCGACTCGTAAGTCAAGGTACCACTACTGTATATCAGTTATCTATCTTCAGACATTACAATAAGCGTTGTGAAGTTGAATGCAGATACGAAACACGCATATGAAAATACGTATATAAACATTGATGGCTTTAGTGGTGTAGATACTAAGGCCATCTCTTCAAAATATTCCATGTATATATTGGCCAACACTGGAGACTATGGTGATCCCATAGGCGGGCTCTCCTCTTGTCGGTATATGTCAGAACCCCTCTCGAAGTAGGTTGTTTCTACACAGAAAGTCAGCATTTCCATCATGTGAAAATCTGATTCACTGATAAGATAAAGCGTTAATTCTTTCCTGGCCTTAGCCGAAGCCGTATCAGGGCTACTGTACGGCTGCACTCCCTGGGCCTTAACGAAGCACTTAAGAAAAAGTTAGATGAGAGCTACATAAGGATGTGGTGTAGTGTCTTGAACAAAGAAAAGAAAACAGATGCGGTCAACTGCCCCCAATTAAGTAAACCATCCGAGTAAGACGATCAAGATATGCTGGACACAGCTGGATAAGCAAGGACGAACTCATAAGTGACGTTTTACTATGTACATCTATATATAGACAGACTAGTGTAGACCGACCTGCTTAAAACTTCATCAATCAGCTCTGTGCAGATTCTGGATGCCGCGCGAAAGACCTGTTGGGGCATACTACACAGAAAAATACAATAAGAAAGAAAAGAAGAAAGAAAGAGGGTAAGAGAAAGATAGAGAGAGAAAAGGGTGCGATCTGTTTTAACTGGACATAATGAAAATGAAAAGAAGAAAGAAAGAAAAAGAGCGAGGAAATTAAATTAAGATTATTATACATTTACATATTGAACTATTTGTAATAGCACTTAAGTAAACATAGCAAACGTTGTAATAATTAAATATAATACTGTGGCATATGTACAGATCTCGCTAGTAAATAATATTTTAATTTGGGCAATAAATTTGGTTTGGTTTGGTTTGTTTTTTTACGGCATATCAACCTCAGTGGGTCATTTAATGCCGATAAAGTTTTGAAATAAATCAATTCTTAATGGATAATACAATCTTTTTATAAATACATTTTTCTATTTAACCCATAGATGGGACCCTAACATGTACTACCATTCTGGGTCAGAGTGGACCAGGGAGCAATGGTGATGAAGGGGTGCTCCACATTTCCCAAACCTCCAGAACTGGAACCTCACCATTAGATAGAGGTTAACGTCATTCCCAGGACATGTAGACCCGCAGCCACCGCCTTCTAGCACCCATATGATAAAAAGGGGTTGGGGATTGCCATGAGGGCAATAGGGTTGGGAAAATCATATAGGTGCTAGGGTTATATTTGGAAACTTGAATGTTTTTAGTGATTAACATAAGTGTACCTAAAGCAGATGCGGTCAACTGACCTGTTGGGGTGATGGCCGATAGGGATGATTGGCGAGAAAGAGCCATGGAAATCCGTGCTGCCAGTGAGACATGATGATGGTGATGATGATGATGATGATGATGATGATTCGTAAATGGGTATTCAATATGGTTGTAATTGTTCGGTCTTTATTTGCAAAAGTTAGCATTTCTGCTGAGGGTTGGTTGGTTGGTTGGTTTTTATGGCATGTCAATCCTTGTTGGGTTATTTTATACCGAATACATTTTGTTTTATTCATTATTTATGAGTTGGTTGGTTGATTAGATTTAACGGCATGTCAAGCCTTGTTGGGTATTTTATACCGAATACATTTTGTTTTATGGTGGTGGTGATGATGATGATAATGATGATGATGATACCAACCATTTATCCTTAACTCTTGCTTGTATTTCTCTTTTAGGCACCAAGCATTGTCAATTGTAAAAAAAAAGCCGAATTATGCAGAATTGTATGCAAAAGCTTCCACCGTTGTCTATTTCCGGTAAGTTTATGTAATCGGACAGCAGACAGCAGGATCCAACCAATCTGTCATCAGCAAAAACATTGGGAAAAATAACAAAGGAAGAAAAAAAAAAGAAGAATCAAAATGAATTAAAGATGAACACAAGTTCTGCAGGAAGGACCAGGAAGAAAGAAAAAAAATGAAAAAATGAAATAGAAAATACAAAAGAAAATACAAATATCCTTAAAACAAAGAATGTGTTTGGAAGAAATGAAGTAATAAAACAAAAGAATAATGACAAAGGTATAAAAACACACATGCTCGAGTGAAACATATGATTATATATATATATATATATATATTATATATATATATATATATATATATAGTGTGAACAAAAAGTATTAAGACAATCAGGAATATTTCTTGTATGTTGTTTATTCTCAACTAGTTTCGACCTTAGGTCATCGTCAGGAGAAAATTTCTTATTTGAAGAAATTGTTTATAGATTATTAGAAAGGGAGCATTATAGAAGAACTATAAAAGTTGAAGTGTTTTTGTGAGTTTGACATGCTATTAAAATCCGGGTATTAAAACACTTATATATATATATATATATATATATATATATATATATATATATATATATATATATATGTGTGTGTGTGTGTGTGTGTGTGTGAAAATGAAAGAGGAATTGAATCCGACAATATGAGGAAAAAATAAGTAAAGAAAAGAAATGTAGATGGATAAAATGAATTTAATCGATATCACATTAATCGATATCACTTACACATGTGTTTCGGTCAGTTTATGTGTGTGAAAATATTTCGCACACATAGAAGAATCGATGATGAAGGTCGATTCTTCTATGTGTGCGAAATATTTTCACACACATAAACTGACCGAAACACATGTGTAAGTGATATCGATTAATGTGATATCGATTAAATTCATTTTATCCATCTACATTTCTTTTCTTTACTTATTTTTCCTCATATATATATATATATATATCCTTTAAAACAAAGAATATATTTGGAAAAAATGAAGTAATACAAAGAAAAGAATTATGACAAAGGTATAAAAACACACATGCTCGAGTGCAACACATGATTATATATATATACTACTAGCAGCGGCTACCCGGCGTCGCCTGGGTAGAGGATTTTTAAAAGTTAGTCCCGCAGATCCATTATTACTGAATCGTGAGTTGAATCCTCGTGGGATGCTTCATTTAAATCCCTTTCTTAAAAAAAATACCTTGCATTGATCCAGTTACTCTAAAAAGAAATGTTAATGTCTACTATCTAAAATATTAAATGAAAAAAATAAATCCATGCTGTTATCATCTAAATTTTATTTTTTAATTATCTTAACGAATATAAATCAAATCTCTATTATTTTTCCTCAAAAACCAAGCCCTTGTGATATTTAATGTCTAATAAATATACATACGAGTATCATTTGCCTTTCTACAACCATCTGCTTAGAAGTTCAAAGCCTGTACCATCGAATGGGTGGGAGGATTTTTATAGATTTATTTTAAAACAGTTTTTTTAAATTAAAGTTAGGAACTGTGTTAACGCTACTTCAAAGCTCGAATTGTGCCGACGGGAGATGGAGCGGGTGGGTGATTGTGTCAACTTAACGTTTTTGTTTTGTTTTTTTTTTTAGAAATGAACATTCGTATGTTTTTTTCATACAGCGACGGGGTCTTCTGTCTTGGAAATTCAAAACTAAACTCATGTCGACGTGAGTATGGTGGGGTGGAGGGTGTGTATACTGTATTTTTAAATTTTTTTGTTAATTATTGAACTATATCGCTTAATCATTAAAAATCAGAACCCAAATTTTGTGTGTTTCTTAGTTATAAGCATATCAAATAGTATGCAGAAGAATATGCAGCTGCCTGTGGAATCCGCTCTGCCCTTCAATTACGCTACATTTACATTTTCGTCCTGATCTTTATTGTTACTAGCAAATATATGCACCCTCCGGGTGCAAGTATTTAAGTTTTAATGTAATGAAATATCATATTAAATTAGAAAGGCTAATAAAACTAAATAAGAATGCAGATAAAAAGATTTGAAACAGAGGGGGTATAATCGAAAAATAGAACAACTGAAATTTACTCTTCCATCACTCTCGTCTTTCATTGTTATTTTTTCTAATTTAAGTATTTAGTTAAAAGAGGAAGTAAAGAATAAAAGGACAGTTATCTTTTCTTGTTAATGGATTTCATTTAAGATTAATTCAAGAGATTTTTGCTTATATTCATTAAAATAAAACCAAACAGTTAGAAACCAATAATACTAAGCATATATTTATTAAAATTACATTTTTAATATCAATATGCAAATTAGCCTTCCCATTCACACTGTAAACCGCTATTTTGTTGTATATATAAATACAATTGCATGCTATTAGTATGTAGATATAGTTAACAGTATTAATGATGTAAAACAATTTTATTAATAATTGAGGTTAAATTAAGGATAAATTCATGGTGAATGTGACGTCAATAACTAAGGGAATTATGACTTGAGTTGTGATTTAGTTTCGGTTACAGACAGAAAAACACACAATCTCCATTATAATAAGATATACATTACGAATACTTAACATAGCTTAACACTTGTATCCTATTGCTCTAATGGCAAATTCCCAACCCCTTTTTATTATATGTGCTAGAAGGCAGTGGCTGAGGATCTTAACGTCCTGGATATGACGTTAAACTTTATCTGACGCTGAGGTCCCAATTCTGGTGCTCTGGGAAATGTGGAGTAACACTTCATCCCCATTAATCCCAGGTCCACTCTGACCTGGAGTTCATTACTTCCAGGTCCACTCTGGCCCGGAGTGGTAGTACCGGTCAGAAAAACAAGAGTTAAAAAATGTTTTTAAAATGAGTACCCATCAAGAATAAATAAAGCAAAAACGTCTTCGACATAAAATAATCCAACAAGGGTTGACATGCCGTAAAATAAAAATAAAAACAACTAAAACTTGTAACCGATTATGGTTAACACGCTGAGAACCAATCTACCTCAATGGATTAAATAATGGGTTCGGTTCGAGGTTTCGTAAAGGCTCCCATTTAGAACATGAAGGCTCCCGAGTTCGACAAGGAGGCGGCAGATTTCGACAAGAAAAACCTAAAGAAGGCCGGATAACTCATCGGCCGAAAGTTTGTGTATAACAACAATAAATATGATGAGTCCTAAAAATCTAAATGATATAAGAGAAATTGAATTTAACGTGGATGACAGATTTTTTCTGATTTTTTTCTGAAGGCTAAGCCCATTAGTCGGTTGTTTAGTTCTATGGCATATCAACCCTTTAAGGGTAATTTGATGCCGAATCGTTATAACCCAGGTTACTTACAATACCTTCTGTGGCTTAAGTGGTCACAAAATAAAGTATTGGACAAGCTCATCGCTGCGTTTATCTTGTGGGAACATGTGCTTTCAGCGTGAGTTGACCGTAATCGAAAAAAAATGACGAAATGAAATATTTACAGATGTTCAAATTGAATATAATTATTTCATTCACATAAATTCTACCTGTTGGCCGTGGGTGGCGACCCGTGATGCTTAAGGATAGAGCCCAGGTGGATGAGCAGTTTATGACCTGCAATACTCCACTTTGGCCCTATCTTGGGCTAGACGGGCGGTCCCCTCCGATCAATCGGCTGGTCACGTCAAGCCCTAGCACCTATATGATTTCCCCAATCCTATTGCCCTTATGGCAAGCCCCAACCCCTTTTTATCATATGGATGCTAGAAGGAGGTGGCTGCGGGTCCACATGTCCTGGGAATGGCGTTAAACTCTATCTGATGGTGAGGTTCCAGTTTTGGAGGTTTGGGGAATGTGGAGCACCCCTTCATCACCATTGCTCCCTGGTCCACTCTGACCCGGAATGGTAGTACATGCTAAGGTCCCATCTATGGGTTAAATAGAAAAATGTGTTTATAAAAAAATTGTATTATCCATTAAGAATTGATTTATTTCAAAACTTTATCGGCATTAAATAACCCACTGAGGTTGATATGCCGTAAAACAAAACAAACCAAACCAAACCAATTCACATAAATTTATCTCCTCAGTCTCATTCGTAAGAACCCCCCCCCAAAAAAAAAACAACAAAAAACAAACAATAAAACAAAAACATAGACAACAAACGAGACCAAAACAAAAACAAAAACAAAACAAAACAAAACAAAAACCAACAACGAAAAATCCTCCAGGTGTTTTGTTATAACAAAATATTCATGTATTGAAAATCGTTTAACATGGGAAAAGGAAAGAAAACATTCCATGAATTTGAATGGAGCAAATGTTCTTAATTAAAATCTCAAAATAAGGAAGACCTCCGCCCCCCCCCAAAAAAAAAAAGAAAAATCAAGAAAACAAAATAAAACTTTGCCTTTTCCCAACGTGTTCACTTTCAAATAAGGAGTTTTGAAACAAGTTGTTGAATTTTCTAACATGCTCTTTGTTATTAAGTAATTTTTATTAATAAAATGAGAGAGAGAGAGAGAGAGAGAGAGAGAGAGGAGAGAGAGAGAGAGAGAGAGAGAGAGAGAGAGAGAGAGAGAGAGAGAGAGAGAGGATGATCTTACTTGATTCTTGTTAATTTCATTACCACTTCTTCTCTGTTCTTCATTCTTCTTATAAACGAGAGTGAGACATCTCGGATGATAGAGAGAGAGATAGAGATAGATAGATAGATAGATAGATAGATAGATAGAGAGAGAGAGAGAGAGAGAGAGAGAGAGAGAGAGGGGGCAAGTTAAATTTGGGTTTGGTTGTTCAATGGACCTTTTCTTGTCTCCACAAAACTGACATGCAATAATGTTTTGTTTTCTGCCGTAAAGTAAAAAAACAAACAAAAAAAACCAAAAAAAACCCCAGAAAAATAAATTTATCATCAAAATAAGAATATGGGAAAACACTTAAAATTGACTGAATCATTTCTCTGTTAGAAGACGATACATCAATGTGTGGGTGTTTCTTTCATTTCATTACAGGTTCAAATGAAGAATATCGACAAGAAATGTTTTCAACTTTTCGGCAAACTTTTCATGTGTGCATCCAGCAAGTGGCAATATCATCGTAAAGTTTCTGATCGAATTTCGGAATTAGATAACCCATAAGCACTTGATATGCCGTTAATAATATAAACATAACCAAATACTTCTATCTTTCCTCTTTTCGTATGTCGCAATCTTCTTCTCTCTCCCCCTCTCTCTCTCTTTCTCTTCACGATTCTTAATAATCATCATCATCATGTCGCGCGCGCAGCACGGATATCCATGACAATCTTTCGCCAACCTTCCCTATTACTCATGGCCCCTGGGAGGTCCTCTGTACAGCATCCCGAGTCCTTGCATAGTTGGTCAATATAGGTCCTTAGCGAGCGTCCTACGTTAGCATGTCCATGTGTTGGCTTCCACAGGAGAACGTCGCTTATGAGCTCGTCCCCGCTTCTCCAGCAGTGTCCTGCATGTCTAGTCCGTCTTACCCGGATGGTTTGTGAGATGGGGGGCAGGTGACCATATAGTTGCTTCTTTGTGGGGTGCTGCTTCCATGACTTGTTCAGGACTGCTCGCAGCATTCTTGTGCAGGTACCATCTAGCTTATTCTCGACGCGCTTTGTCAGGGTCCACGTGGTGCAGCCATACAGCAGCACTGATATAACCACAGCCTGGAAGAATTGTTGCTTTAGCTTGTCAGTGAGATCGGATCTCCATATTACTGATAGCCTGTTTGTGGCCGTTCATGCCTTTCCTATTCGTGTATTAACATCGCTTTCTGTGGATGAGATATTACTACCTAGGTAAGTGAACTGTTCTACTGGCTTAAGAGGCTTACTGTCAAGTGTGGAGATGTCTCCTTTCTTTTTGAAGCACATGAACTCAGTTTTCTCGGAGTTCACATAGAGGCCGATATTTTTTTTTGCTGCCTTCTCCAGGCTATGCAGTAGGGACTCAGCCTGTGCCGGTGTGTCTGCAAGAAGCGCAAGGTCATCGGCGTAGTCTGCATCTGTGACTGTTTGTGCAGGATATCGCCTGCTTCTTGCCTTTCTTAGTGTAAAGCCTTTTTCTTTAATGGTATCTAATGATATTCGAAGTGCATAGTCTAGGCATATTACAAATATATATGGTGCTAATGTATCTCCTTGTAGGACTCCAGCGGCAATATCAAAGAAATCTGTGTTGCCATCACGTGAGCGTACCAATACTCAACTACATAACATTGTGCCTAGTAGTTGCATCCATACCCGACAGAGTCACGACTTCCCAAAATGTTGGCAACGCATCCACATACCCACGCGATGAACTTGTCCAATACTTTATTTTGTGACTACTTAAGCCACAGGAGGTATTGTAAGTAACCTGGGTTATAACGATTCGGCATCAAATTACCCTTAAAGGGTTGATATGCCATAGAACTAAACAACCGACTAATGGGCTTAGTCTTCAGAAAAAATCTGTCATCCACGATAAATTCAATTTCTCTTATATCATTTAGATTTTTAGGACTGTACTCATCATATTTATTGTTGTTATACACAAACTTTCGGCCGATGTGTTATCCGGCCTTCTTTAGGTTTTTCTTGTCGAAAACCGCAGCCTCCTTGTCGAACTCGGGAGCCTTCACGTTCTAAACGGGAGCCTTTACGAAACCTCGAACCGAACCCTTTATTTAATCCATTGGGGTAGATTGGTTCTCAGCGTGTTAACCATAACCGGGTACAAGTTTTAGTTCTTTTCATTTTTATTTTACGGCATATCAACCCTTGTTGGATTATTTTATGTCGAAGACGTTTTTGCTTTATTTATTCTTGATGGGTACTCATTTTAAAAACATTTTTAATGGAAATATAGATAGATAAACTATATAAAGAAATTCATTATAATTAAATAATCGTGACAAGCAAATTCGGCGAATACCGTGTGCGACGTACGGACCACTGGACAGCTGTTTAGATCTCATCAGCACTGTATACCGTGATCTCCCCCGTCAGAGATCGAAGCGACCAGAGAACACAGAGCCAGACATTCTACCCCTAGGCCAACGGTGCTTGCTTCACATAAAACACGTTGGAACCTTTAGAATTTCGGATACAAATAATGCAATTCTTTATGTAAAAAAAAAAAAGAAAATTAAACTGTATAAATTCTCATTACATAGAAGAGATTTCCAAATAGGTGAATCCCTGTCAAATCATCCAGAAAAAAAGCAAAATTGTCACCCACCTCCTTCAATTTTTCTGAATCTTTTTACACATGTGGACTATGTTAACATCAGACCATCCCCAAAATTTGAGCTTCCAATTCCAAGAATTAGCGGAGTTATGTCGAATTTTAGCTCTCCAAATTTTGTGCCGTTCCCGAAAAATGGCGACTTTTTGTAATCTATTTTTGTCTGTAAAATGGGTTCTAGAGCCAATTTTTAGTAGTAGGGAACTACTAAAAATTGGTTTATAAAAGCATTTTCGGTAATTTATGAGGAAGTGCGTCCCGGTCTCCTGTCTCAGAAATTGCTACTCGGTAACTACTAAAATAACGTCTCGGCGATGTTACTTGAAAGTAAACAACCAACTTAGGGTGTTAAATGTATTTTAGAGGGGGGTGGGGCTTCTCTTTTTTTATATGAACAAATGGAGATGGGTGGATAGATATATATAAACAAAGTAAAAAATGAACAAATTGAGGTAGATAGATAGATATCCATCTTCATATCTAAACAAGAATTACGACAAATTTCTATAAATAAACAAGAATTACGACAAATTTCTATAAATAAATTTCTAAACAAATTACGATAAATAAATAAGAATTACGACAAAAAAGAGAAGCCCCCCCTCTAAAATACATTTAACGCCCTAGGTTGGTTGTTTTCTTTCAAGTAACACCACCGAGACGACATAGCTGGGGACGTTATTTTAATAGTCACCGGGTAGCAATTTCTGAGGCAGGAGACCGGGACGCACTTCCTCATAAATTATCGCATTTTCCCCATGAAATCCAAAAATGCTATCAAAAAGTTTTCAAGTCCGCCAATTTTACGAATTGGAAGATCAAATTTTTGGAATTGGCTAACTTTATCATAATCCACAGTTGGACAAAATTAAAAAAGAAAAAAAAGAAAATGAACGGGGTGGGTGACATGGCCTGAGTGATTTGACATGGAATTACCCAAAGGCAATATTCTTTTTCTGGCTTTAGTTAAACCAGAAATAAATAATAAATCTTATTTGTGATATCGAGGACTTCGTAAGCTGAGGTAATATCTATATTTTAATACTCATGTTCTTTAATTGTACAACCGTTATCATCTTGCAACACCCTATGATTCAAAATAAGACCGTCCAAATCGTCGAAGATGAAATGCAAAAATGTAAATCCTGATTATATGGTGTAGCTTATCTGTCGAATTCTTATGTTTTATGAGTGTCCTCACCTAATGGACCATTCCATTTTTATTATAAAGAAAGGTAAGACAAAGAACACGCTACCAATAAAAATGTAAATTAGAAATAAATCTATATGTTAAATAGAACAAAATGAGCCATGGAAAAAAATAATACCCATCAAGAATAAATTAAACAAAACATCTTTGGCATAAGATAACTCAACAAGGGTTGAGATGCCGTAAAGCCCAACCAAGACTTGAAATCTTACTATAGATCTTACGACAAGAAAGTTCCCAAGTTCGAAAAGAAGGTTCCCGAGCCCGAGAAGGTTCCCGAGTCCGACAAGAAATACCCGAAGAAGACCGGAGGGCACGTCGGCCGAAACGTTGTACAAATAACAATGAAGATGGGGACAATAGTCCGAATAACGCAGATAATACTAATAAGCAAATACTTCTATCTTTCCTCTTTTCGTATGTCGCAATCTTCTTCTTCTCTCCCCCTCCCTCTCTCTTTCTCTTCCCTATTCTTAATAATTATGTAGTGCATAACATTGTGTCTAGTAGTTTCATCCACACCCGACAGAGTCACGACTTCCCAAAATGTTGGCAACGCATCCACATACCCACACTGAGCATGGAAATATAGATAGATAAACTTTATGTGTTACATAATCATTAGATACCTAATGATTATGACAATAGTGTAGAAATCATATTAGTGCAGCTGATGGCCTTGAGGGTGAGTGACGGCGCTTGACCTCGATCTCACCTTGCGTTCTGGGGATGGAACGTGAGAACGGAAGGCAATAGAAGCCCCCTTCCGGTTTAAGGGGTAAACAACTCAGTTAGTGAGAGTTAGAAGGTAGAAGCCAAGCTAGCAAGATGTGAGTCTGACCGCGCAGATTGTCTGGTCTGGGGGTCTACGAATAAAGTAACATCATCGTAAATCGAAGTCTTGTGGTTATTACTAAAAGCTAACAATGACACAGGGCTTCTGATAAGGAGTGATCCCCAACAGAAACCAGACACAGAATCCTCAATAGAAGACCAGACGAGACCTTAGAAGATATACCAGACCAAGATAGATGATAGAAGAACCAAGCCGGCCAGAAGAATAGACGACCAGAGTAAGAAGTAAGAGAAGTATATAACATATAGATATGTAGTGCCGGTAAAGAGGTATGCAACATATATCTATTTGGTACCGTGACGACGCCGCTACGTTACATATGCCGTAAAGCCCAATCAAGATTTGGATTCAGAACATACGGAGCTTACTATAGATCAGACATATTTTATGTCTTTCTAAAGAGAATCAATGAATCGGTAAATAAAAGCACTATTCATTGGAATTTAAAATCGGGGCTTTGATTCTACTTTCTCGACTCTATTTTCTCGATTCCTAAACATTAAACCGAATCAAATTTTCAATAGATGAAACTGGCGCCTCATTATAAATTTTTCGTTTGTTTCTTCATCATTTTTTATTTTACATGTTTCAATGATTTCTGACATCACCAGGAAAATAATTAGCAGACATTTTTTTGCATCCAAATTATAATTTGAATTTATACGTACATATGTACATACGTATCTATCTATATATCTATCTTTTCAAATCTATCCCGGTCTATTCCTATCTATCTATCTATCCATCTATCTATCTATCTTTATATATATATATAT
Source organism: Doryteuthis pealeii (assembly GCA_023376005.1). Taxonomy (NCBI): domain Eukaryota; kingdom Metazoa; phylum Mollusca; class Cephalopoda; order Myopsida; family Loliginidae; genus Doryteuthis; species Doryteuthis pealeii. Next base: position 89,925,446 of record CM042157.1, on the reverse strand, counting down.
ATATATATATATATATATATATATATATATGTGTGTGTGTGTGTGTGTGTGTGTGTGTGTGTATATATATAATATACCAAACTTGTTGGTAAATCCTCGCGGTGAGAAAAAACCCGGCAAATAGTTTGATTGTAAAAATATACTACCAAACATCACCTGTGGAAAAACATTTTTGAAAAAAGGAAAAGACCAAGATAATCGTACCCGCCCCCCAAAAAGATCTATTGATATAATATTTGGCCAAAAGAAAAAAGATATATATATATATATATATATATATATATATATATATATATATATATATATAGATATGTTGAAAGAATGAATAAGAAAGTAAGTATAGAAAGAATAATAAAGGGTAATTTTAATCAATATCACTTACACGTGTTTCGGTCAGGAGTTTATCTATGTGTACAATATTTAAACTATTATTATTTTTAAATAGACAAATGAAATGAAATAATAATAATAGAAAAAATGTAGAAGTGTTCCGCACACAAAGAAAAGTCAACCTTCATCAGAATGAATCCTTATTTAAAATAAATAAATCTTTTTAAATAAGGATTCACTCTGATGAAGGTCGAATTTTTCAGCATACCGTCGGATTCCCTTCCAGTTTCATCTTTACATATATAAGATATGTATATACTCATACAACCCGCTAGGATATACTAAAGCTAATAAGTAAAGAGTGC
>CM042157.1:89899751-89919751 GCA_023376005.1 Doryteuthis pealeii | reverse complement strand
TGCAAGAATGATCTCAGGTGCTTTGGCATTGCCCCTTCCAGCTGAGAGAATTTGGCTCAGGACCGCCCTCGGTGGCGGCAGAATCTCCGTAGAGGACTGTTCATGTCAGAAGTCACCCTGACGCAACACTATGAAGCTAAAAGGTCTAGAAGAAAGCAGCGGCAACAAAGCACCGGCACATCAACATCTTCAGGGACATCCTTCAAATGTGACATCTGTGGTCGAGAATGTTTTTCAAACATCGGACTTCACAGTCACAGGAGGCGCTGTAACTTCAGGGGTATAAAAATGTTATTATAGTCTACCGAGACTGAAATGCCAATATATTATAATATATATATATATATATATATATATATATATATACGCGACGCTTTTGTATATAAGGAATGGAGCACTCTGTGACGGCCTTTACACACAAAGCGATGTGTGTATTAAAACAGTTAAAATCCCCTTCCAATTCTGTAAGTGAAGACAGCCTAATGGTTAAGGTGCCGGACTGACACCCAACCGATCGGATTTCAATTCCAGCTGTAGGTAGCTTACAAAATGTCTAGCCACACTAAAGAGACTTGATAAGTCGAAACACGTGTCTGTGGATGACCCTATATATATATATATATATATATATATATGAGCAAGCTGCACAATAAGCAACTGCAGCAAACTGCCCCCCACCAAAAAAGTGAAAAAAAAGCCCCCAAAAAACAGGCATGACTTGGTGGAGATGATGAGTCACTGGAAATTGTTAATTGACTAAACATTGACGATTCAGAGACATCCAGTTGTTATCCCTTCAGCTATGGGTAAATAGTAGGGTAGACTGGGATATTTGACTTTGTTATAACAATCAGTCTAGAAGAAGGAAAACTCTGAATTCGAATCTGTTTAACTCAACTTAACAAATTGACCTTGTGTCGCATACTGCTCGTGCGGAGGGGTTGGTAAATATATTTATACAGACAACTTGTTTATAAAAAGACCGGAATCCGTCATTGAGAACAGTACTCACAAAATTTCCAAGGATTTTGAAATAACAGCGGATCACCCAATTCTCAACAGATCTAGTTTTAGTTGATAAAAAGAAAAAAAACAAACTTGTAGACTTTGCCGTTCTAACATATTACAGAATGAAAGTAAAGCAAAAACCTAATAGATATCTGGACCTATCCTGGGAGCCGAAACATTTTATGGAATACCGTAGTGATACCAATAATATTTTGATCCTTTGAAAACAAAAAAAAACTTATAAAAATAGAAATCAAAGCTAAAATTGAAGCCTCCCCACCACAGGAATGCTGATATCAGTTAGAATACTGAGGAGAGTCCTACAGAGATGAAGCGACTTACTCTCACTTAGATTTCAGTGAATACAATTAATTATAACTGTTTGAAAAACTCATAAAGATCTTAATAATAATAATAATAATAATAATAATAATAATAATTTTTTTTTTAAAAAAGGAAGAAAAACAATTATATGGACGCTTCAAACGACAAATAGAAGAGGTTGCACATGAAAAGACTTGGACATGGTTAAGAAAGGGAAACCTCAAAAGAGAAACTGAATCACTTATAATTGCTGCACAAAATAATGCCATAAGGACAAACTATATCAAAGCGAAAATTGATAAGACCCAACAAATAGTAAATGTAGACATTGCGGTAATAGAGATGAGACTGTAAACCATATACTCTGCGAATGTAGCAAACTAGCACAACGAGAATACAAAACTAGACACGACTGGGTTGGGAAGGTGATCCACTGGGAATTATGCAAAAAATTTAATTTTGACCATACAACAAAATGGTATAGGCATAAACCAGAATCTGTTCTTGAGAACGAAAAACATAAAATTCTCTGGGACTTTGAAATAAAAACGAATCACCTTATCCCAGCAAGAAGACCAGACCTAGTGTTGATAAACAAAAAAGAAAGAACTTGTCAACTGATAGATTTTGCAGTGCCAGCAGATCACAGGGTGAAACTAAAGGAAAATGAAAAAATGGACAAATATCTGGACCTTGCCAGAGAACTGAAAATGTTATGGAATATGAAAGTCAAAGTGATACCAATTGTAGTTGGTGCACTTGGAACAGTCCCCAAAGGATTGGAAAAAGGTCTGGAATGTTTGGAAATCAGAGGAAGGGTTGAAACCATTCAGAACACTGCACTGCTGCAATCTGCCAGAATACTCAGAAGAGCCCTGGAGACCTGAGGAGACTTGCTGTCACTCAGACTCCAGTGAAAGACCATCAGCTAATGCTGATGTGAAAACTCAAAAGGAGTAAATAACAAGAACAAGAACAAGAACAAGAACAAGAACAATTGAGATAATCCAGACTACTGCACTGCTGCAATCGGCTAGTATACTCAGAAGAGTCCTGGAGACATGAGGAGAATTGTTTTCACTCAGCCTCCAGTGTAATACCATCAGCCGACACTGATGAGAAAAACTCAAAAGGAGTGAAAATAATAATAGAAAAAAGGCTGGAGGATTTGGAAATCAGAGGAAAAATCGAGACCATCCAGAACAACAGCATTGTTAAGATCGGCCATAACACTCAAAGGATTCCCAGAGACCTGAGGAGACTTGCTGCAATTTAGACTTCAGTAAAGGATCACCAGTGTGGAAAAACTCGCAAAGAGTAATATGATAATAATTAGTAGTAGCATAAGTAGGAGGAACGGTTATTGGTGCAGAAAATGGAATTGGTGAACCGTGTTCAGATTCCGGTTTAGTCAGTTTGTGTTCACTTCGTATTAATTCCAAAGGTTTTCTCATGAATCGATCTCTACCAATTGGTCAAGTCAGCTGTTTAATTTGCCACAAGGAAAAAATCGAAAATATTCACACTCATCAAGGTGTCTCGGTTCATTGGGCTACCGTGGAAGGGGACCTTTCAGATAATTAATTACCTCCTGGTGCCCGATCTCCAGCTATATACAAAGGGAGGTGCAGTTGGAGTTCACTCACCTTTTTAAGGTAGTCCAACTAAGAGAAGGTTACTCTGTAGCTGCTACGTTTGTCTCGATTCGCTGAGCTATCAAGAAACAGAACTAAGTGTAAAGAGCATCGCCTGGTGTACATGACTTGCGGAAATAAGATAAACACTCAGCAGTGGACAGTCCGATGACTCTTATACCGGACACTGTTAAGTGAGATACACAACAACTAGTAGTACTACTACTACTATCCAACCAGACTGGGAGAAGGAAACATCTGAATTGTTTAAAGTTTTACTATAAAAAATTTCCGTGTCACATCCTTCTCGTGGTAGAAGGATTGGGTAAATATATTTTCGAAAATTGTTTGCTATTTCGTTATAAAAAAGTAAAGTCGTCGGGGCGGCCTAATGTCGGTATCAGCCATGCAGCGAGGGAGTCTATCCCCTTTTCACTAGCGCTAGACCAAGGAGATTATTTTAGCGTCTGAGGTGGAGCGCCACACCTACCATCAGCTCCTTACTTTACCGCACAGATCCCTGTGCTACTCATACGCTGAGTTGGCGAGGGCGGGTATCGAACTAGGAACATTGTGGTTTCTAGCCGAACGCTCTACCGACTGAGCTAACCCGACCCTTTATTTCGTTATAGAATGATCTAATTTTAAACAACTTTTTTTTTTTACAATTTTAGAGTAATTATTATTTTGATTTTTCGGACTGATGTCTCCATCTTTATTGTGAAATACACATATACAACATTTCGGCCGATGTTCTTTCTTCAGATGGTTCTTGTAATCCATTAGGAGAGATTGTTCTCATTCCATTACAAGTGTTTATAGTTTGTTTGTCTCAGTTTAGTAACAATTCAAATTGTGAAATAATTTTGTATAATTTGACTGTTGTGCAAACAAAGCGTTGCAAAATTTATAATGATCTCATTTAAATGGTGACGTGATTGCTTTTGCATGCCTATCAATTTGAGAAGCCTTATCTAAAAAAAACAGACAAATAATGAGAGTAGTTCTCAATTAACATAGCATTCTGAAGAAATTATTATTTTACAAGGGTAATCCCAAAAGTAAGGTCTCCACAGCGCTGGGGACACAGGGAAACTAGTCGTGGAGCTATTGGCAACACTTTTGTGTTTGTTGTACATGCGCTTGCACCTGACCCTGCGCACTCCTCACTACCATGGTCAGTCTTATCTCGGCAGTCGATTGACGCTACCGCCACGTGTGACGTTTGCGTCGTTATTCGGTTTTAGAACCCAAAAGTCATTACACCGATTGAAATTCATCACCAATCAACAGAAGTGTATGGTGAGTTGTGCATGGATTGCCAAAAACGTCCTCAAGTGGTATAGATAGTTTGAAGATGATGAGGTTCAACACTTCCTCAACGTGGTGAGCTGGTATGACATGAGTATACAAAAACTGTCACAGCGCCTACAAAAATACATCAATCGAAATGGGGTTTGGGTAATTTATGAGGAAGTGCGTCCCGGTCTCCTGCCTCAAGAGTTGCTGCCCGGTGACTATTAAAATAACGAACCAGCTCAGTCTATTCAAAACTATCCATCTTCATATCTATCTATCTATCTAAATTTGTTCATATTTATCTATATTACTTTAAATACTAAGATTTTTTTTATTCATGTTTGTTTAATGTCTTGTTTTTAGTTTAAATAAACAAGAATTACAACAAAAAAGAAGCGACCCCCCCCCAAATACATTTACTTGTCGAAAATATCTATCTATCTCCATTTGTTCGTATCTATCTATATTATTTTGTTTGTTTATCTATCTATCTATCTATCTCAGTCTATTCAAAACTATATATCCATATTCATATCTAAACAAGAATTACGACAAATTACGATAAATAAACAAGAATTACGACGAGCTGTGGTTGTTATTTTGATAGTCACCGGGTAGCGGTTTTTGAGGTGGGAGACCGGGACGCACTTCCTCATAAATTACCGGGGTTTGTGTAGAAAAATAGATGCCTGTTTAGACTTTAAAATAATGGAAACATCATTGACAATAAATAACAAACGTTTCTGTAATTTCTTAATATTTTAGAGACATTATTAGCTTTAGGATTACCCCCGTATTCATGCCCTCCACTCGATTGCAGCTATGGGTAAATAGTAGAACAGAGTGGGTTGTTTAACTTTAGTATGGCTACCGGTTGAGCTAAGGAAAGCTCTGGAATAGTGTGAAAAAAAAAACTCGCTATAATATTTTTGAAGGAGGATTTAAAATATTTTTGGAGATAAGTGTATTGCAAAACGTAAAGTTGTTGTCAGTTAATTCAGAAATAACAAAATTCTCTTTTGCTTGTAATGGGGGGTTGGGGTCAGGAGCGAAACCGGAAATAGAAATAGAATTCATGGAAATAGATGCACAATGACAGGTGAGATCCTTGGCATAGCGGATATTGTGGCTACGATAAGATAGTGAAGGGTCAAGAATGTGAACCATGGTGACAATAAGATTTCATAGGGCTTTTGAATAACGATTGTTTCTATGATAAGCAAATCAGTTAGACCAGTTCACAAAACACTAGGATTTTAGAAGAATTTACATTTGGATGATACTGAGGAATATCCTGAAGAGTTGAGATTTGCTGTTGTTCCATCTCTAGCAATAATCATCAGGTAATATGAGTATATATGCATATATTATTATTATTATTATTATTATTATTATTATTATTATTATTATTATTATTATTATTATTTACTCCTTTTGAGTTTTCACATCAGCATTAGCTGATGGTCTTTCACTGGAGTCTGAGTGACAGCAAGTCCCCTCAGGTCTCCAGGACTCTTCTGAGTATTCTGGCAGATTGCAGCAGTGCACTGTTCTGAATGGTTTCAATTCTTCCTCTGATATCCAAACTTTCCAAACCCTTTTCCAATCCTTTTGGGACCGTTCCAAGTGCACCAACTACAAGTGGTATCACTTTCACTTTCATATTACATAACTTTTTCAGTTCTCTGGCAAGGTCCAGATATTTGTCCATTATTTCATTTTCCTTTAGCTTCATCCTGTGATCTGCTGGCACTGCAAAATCCACTAGTTGACAAGTTCTTTCTTTTTTGTTTATCAACACTAGGTCTGTTCTTCTTGCTGGGATAAGGTGATCCGTTTTTATTTCAGAGTCCCAGAGAATTTTATGCGTTTCGTTCTCAAGAACAGATTCTGGTTTATGCATATACCATTTTGTTGTGTGGTTAAAATTTAATTTTTTGCATAATTCCCAGTGGATCACCTTCCCAACCCAGTCGTGTCGGGTTTTGTATTCTTGTTGTGCTAGTTTGTTACATTCGCAGAGTATATGGTTTACAGTCTCATCTCTATTACCGCAAAGTCTACATTTACTATTTTGTTGGGTCTTATCAATTTTCACTTTGATATAGTTTGTCCTTATGGCATTATTTTGTGCAGCAATTATAAGTGATTCAGTTTCTCTTTTAAGGTTTCCCTTTCTTAACCATGTCCAAGTCTTTTTATGTGCAACCTCTTCAATTTGTCGTTTGAAGCGTCCATATAATTGTTTTTCTTCCCATTTTTGTTTTTTAGTCTTTGTTGTTTTTCTGTTTGTCCATCTGTCGCTTCTACTATTGTTGACCGCCATAAGTAGTTTGTCTTTGCTCTTTCTTGTGTAATCTTCAAGTTGTTGGATTGTGGTTTCTACGCAGTCCTCTATGTTGGCAAGACCTCTTTCCCCTTCATTTCTTGAGGGTGGAGAGCCTTGTGCATGGTCATTAGTTTTCTCGTCCTTTGGTCAATCTGTCCGAGTTCTTCTTTTGTTCATTTTAAGAATGGTCCTGAGTATCTTATTATGGGGACAGCCCAGGTATTGACTCCTTTGATCAGATTTCTGCTGTTAAGTTTGGTTTCTAGAAGTTTTCTAGTTCTCCTGAGATATTCTTTTTTAACTTTTCCTTTCATTTCTGCTTGCATGATATTGTCCGCTTCTAAAATTCCTAAGTATTTGTAACTTTCATTTTCATCAAGAGATTTTATAGTTTCCTGATTTGGCAGTTGTATTCCATTCATTAGTTTTCTTTCACCCCGCTTTATTACTAGCATAGCACATTTTTCAATTCCAAATTCCATTCCTATATCCTGGCTATATATTCTAATAGTTTATATTAGGCTCTCTAACTCCTTTTTATTATTATTATTATTATTATTATTATTATTATTATTATTATTATTATTATTATTATTATTAATAATAATAATAATAATAATAATAATAATAATAATAATAATAATTTTGACGATACAAAAAAATGGTATATGCATAAACCAGAATCTGTCCTTGAGAGTGAAATGCATAAAATTCTCTGGGACTTCGAGATAAAGACGGATCACCCCATCGCAGCCAGGAGACCAGACCTAGTGTTGCGTAACAAAAACGTGAATGTGCGAACTGGTGGACTTTGCAGTTGCAGCAGATCACAGGGTGAAGTTGAAAGAAAACGAAAAGATGGACAAATACCTGGACCTTGCCAGAGAATTGAAAAAGCTGTGGTATATGAGGGTGAAAGTGATACCAATTGTAGTTGTTGCACTTGGAACGGTCCCCAAAAAACTTGGAAAAATGACTGGAGGACCTGGAAATCAGAGGAAGAATTGAGACCATCCAGACTACTGCATTGCTGCAATCGGATAGAATACCCAGAACAGTCCTGGAGATCCGAGGAGACTTGTTTTCATTCGGACTCCAGTGAAATACCATTATCTACCGCTGATGTGAAAAACTCAAAAGGAGTGAAAATGATAATTGACTAGAATATTCATAAGAGTTCTGGAGACCCGAGGCGACTTGCTGTCACTCAGCATCCAGTGAACCACCGGCTACGGCAGGTGTGAAAAACTCGGATAATAATAGAGAACTGACAGAGAACTGAAAAAAAAAAACAAAACATGTAGAATATGAAGGTGAAGGTCGTACTAATTGTATTTAGCGCACTTGGAACGGTGCCCATGGATTTGGCAAAATACTGGAGGAATTGGATATGAGACCAAAAAATCGAGACCACACTGCATTTAATGGGTGTATTAATTGTGTTAATTGATTACGGGACATTTGTTTATCTGTTGTATCGTTATCATTATTGTTCTAGTCTTAGTATTTCAAACAAAAAAAAAAAAAACATCTGGAGATGAGATTGGGGTTAGTCAGAAAGGAGATGGTGGGGTGGAATTTTATATATATACAGTCCCAGCTAAAAAGAGTTTAGTTTTCCTGGACCCCAGGGGAGTCGAGTTTTTAGTTGACAAAGGAGTTGAGTTAGTTGCTGGGAACCGAAGACTTGAATTTTTGTAGTAGCAGAGAAGACAACATTAGCAGAAGTTCTTAAAAGAACAAGAGGGGGCATTTTCCCTCCTCTCATCTCGACAGTACAGAGAAGAATGTGTGATTAGCAGATCGAAATGAAAGAAGGAAGCAATGTAAGAACTATATACCTCCTCTCTGCCATTTGAATGTTCACCTGATTTGACTTTGTTTGTTTGTTCCTCTCTTATTCACTCTTTGATAATTGATTGTAAACCCCCTGGGTGAGCCCTGAGGCAGTATTACGTACACAAGTGCAGGTCATAAGTAAGTGTCAAATAAGCAGACGATCACGAGACGGTCATGGCCAGTAAAGTTGGAAAAGCTAGAAGTTGCAGGAAATGTTGGAAGGTGCAAGTAAGATGTGCAGCAGAAAGGGCCTGCAGGTGCTCATCGGCCCTTAAGGGAGTTTTTACAAAGTGAAAATCAAGGGAGGTTACTCTAATTGCCTTATTTGCTAGGAATGTTGACAACTAAAGGGGAAAATTACTAACATCCCATTCAGAAAGGAAAGGCCTATTGGGCAGCCAAACACATCCCATGTTAGAAAACTGGAGCAACCTTCGATAGGACTAGATGCAATAGATGGCAAGTGGGCATTGTTTATTAACATATGAACCCAGTACACCCAGACCAGTGAAAAACCACCAGTTAAAACTGGTGTGAAAAACTCACAATGAGAGAAATAATAATTGGTGAGAAATTATAGAATTATAATCAAACTGTCAGGACCCTTTTTTTTTTTTTAGAAATTAATTGAAAATTATTTATTAGCTATTTATTTAACCCATCAAAGAGTGTGTGTATGATCATTTATTCATTATGATCCACATGTTTTATTTTTAGTGTCGATTATATATATATATGTATATATACTAGACAAAACGTGACCCAATTGGGTCACCCATTCAGCTCTGGGTAGATAATTGAGATTAGGGAAAAGGGAATACCCCCCCCGCCCCCCCAAATAAAAAACCCCGGCCGGATGAAACCTTAAAATCATTTTGTTAGCTTTCTAAGAAAGGAAATGTTTGACCTCGTTTAAGCTACAGGTTGCTGGTTGTGAAATTTAACATAGAAATACATTTCAAATTCTCCTGGCTCTCTCTCTCTCTCTACTCTCCAGAGAAACTAACATATAACGAGGAGGTAGTCAAGAGATACATAGAGGGGAAGAAAGAGATAGACACAGAGTAAAGTAAGAGATTGGTCGATTTTTTACTTAATTGCAAATTTCGACTAATTAGAACCGATTAAAACAGATTTTTTTCAAATTTAATTCAATCCTAAAAGTAAGGAATAATTTAGTATGATTTTTTGTGTCATTAAACTAAACAATAAAAAAGCCTTTAAGAAGCAAAAATTGACTAACTCAGCTTTAGTATAATGATAATATATATATATATATATATATATATATATATATATATATATATAAAAATTTGAAAAAACAAGCGTTCCAAAAATGGAATTTGGAATCAAGAAATTTGGACAAGTTTTAAAAATAAGAGGAAGATAGTCTCTAAAATTTTGTTATTCTAGTCGACCAGAAAGTGTAATTTAAAGAGTAAATAGCTGAATAAATATTAGGAATATCTGAGAAATTGTGGAGTATGAAGTATGAAGTATTCTCATTGCTGAATAATTATGATTTTGTGGACTGTTGTCCTCATCTTTATTGTGGTATGTATAAACACAACATTTTGGCCACTGTATCCTCCGGTCTTTCTCAGGTGTTCCGGGTGCATCCGAGCATAGTGATGAGAAATCATTTTTGATAGTTTGACAGTTGATCAAACATGTGTCGAAGAACTTTTGAAGATCGCATCTTCTATTAATAATGGAGATTCGCTTCCGGTTTTTGTCTGTAACAAAAATTATGTCGCTGCTACGTCACATTACCCAAAATCGTCTTAACATAGAATAAATACATTCAAAATTTGAACATGCAACATTAGACAGTCCTCATTGTTTTTTTAAAACAAGTTCTAATAAATATATGACTGGTATTATATATCTATATATAGTTTGTTTTATTTTAATACACATTTAAAGTTTACATTTCAAATTGTTTTATTTTTTAATCCTTTAATGAATTTGATGATTTTACTTACTTAGGGTACAAACTCGCTGATATTGAATTGTTTACTCCTACCCCTCAGGCAATATGTTTCAAAAATATATTTTTTACATCGCCCGGAGTGTTGTATACCCTTTCTTTTACCTCTATTATTCTTCTGCTCATCTTTGGTATCTTACGTTCATCTTCTAGCGTCTGGACTTCGTCTTGGTGGTCGGTCGCACTTAATTCATTTCTTCATCTAGATCAGTCTTGTGGCCAAGACATTCATCAACCACAAAACCATATTATTTATGTAAACTTATATTTACTTAACTAAACATTTCATGTAACTAACATAACGCGCGTGTGCAGTGAGCTTCAGCTAAGGCAGAAAGACCTTATCTGCCTGACGTCCAAGCTGAAACTGACAGCCAACCAGGTCCCACGTGACTTCACGTATTTCGCGGGCTTTCTGTAATATTCCATGGAAAGTCCCGCCCGTGATATGAAAAGGGGCCATCCCTTCAGAAATACAGGGGTTGACAATAATCTATGCATATATTATGTAACAGGAGGGTGTTTTTTTATTTTGTACTAGTTAAAATAACGACGTCGTTGGTTTTGTATGCTTATCATTCCGAAGAATCACTATTATTTAGAAAAAAAACAAAAACACTGACAAATAATGCTTATTGCTGCTAAAGCCATTTCAAAGAACATGACAAAGGGTAAGTATTTACCAAACGCCTTCACCAAGGATAGGATGTGACACAAGAACACTGCTGGGGAGTATTGAGGGGACATGCTATCATCACCCAGTCTTTAGCGATAACCACCAGACCGAAAGAATGAACATGGTAATGCATGAATACGATGATAATAATAATAATAATAGCAACGAAAAAAAATTGTCTTTGATAGCAACAGGTGACCACTCACTATTTCCGGTATTATGTCATTTCGTGCAGAAAATCTAATTTCCCTATTTTGTCCCCCCCCCCACCTGCTGAGCCCATTAACCATTGTTAATATCGATGGATCTACAGCTGGGGATACAAATGACTGCGCACATTTCCATCGATGAAGAAATACTGATTCACTTTTACAGCGAAAAAGAATCACTACACAATTTATTAACACGGTTTCCGCTAAATGATCAGAACGAAAATATGTATTGATTTTCTTATTGATTTTTTTACTCCCTTTTACTCCATTAATTATTTTAAGGATTTTGTTCAAATTAGTTCGAAAGGCGAGAGAAGATCTAAGAATGATTTCCAAGAAGAAGATTAATAGAATCATTTCCCAAAAGTTTCGAGAAACTTTTCACACTTACGCTCATTATGATTCCTCAGAAGCTTCTGAATGGAAAGCCCACACAATATAGTGTGAACGTAGCCCTTCTTTTTGCAGCGATATCCTTTGGTGTGCTCAGGAAACTTAACTTTGTAATTGGCAGCTTTCACGGAACTTCGAATCGAACCTTTATTTAATCCATCGGGTAGATAATTTTCCTTCCGTTAACCATAAGCGGGTACAAGAGTTAAGCTACCTTAAGTATTCTATGACCCTAGGTGAAAATAACTTACAATACATAGCATAGCTTAACACTTGTACCCGGTTATGTTTTAAGGAATAAGAACTATCTACCCCAAATGGATTAAATAAAGGGTTCGGTTCGAAGTTACATGAAGGCTTCCGATTCCGACAGGAACACTCCCAAATTTGACAAGAAACACCTGAAGAAGGCTGGGGGTTACATCGACCGAAATGTTGCGTGTATAACAATAAAGATGAGGACAGCAATCCTAAAAGTTTAGATAATACAAGCCTAATCTAAAAAAAAGTTAATACAAATGAAATGAAATAAATTTTGATGGACACAAAACAATTAAAGATAATTTTTGCCTAATGAGATTGAAGGTGTGAATGTGAAATGATTGACGAAATAATTTGAGATGAAATGAACTTGGGTGAGAATAAATGAAGGAGTTTAATGAATAAAGAAGAAGAATAGAAACGAGGGGGAAATGTGATAGAGTATAGATTTATAAAGAAGAAGAAGAAGAAGAAGAAGAAAAAGAAGAAGAAGAAGAAAGAAAGAAAGAAAGAAAGAAGAGATAAAGTGAAGCAGGAGGAGAAAAGAAAAGAAAGTGTTGAAAAGGAAAAAGAAAGAAGAAAGAAAGAAAGAAAGAAAGAAGAGATAAAGTGAAGTAAGAGGAGAAAAAGAAAAGAAAGTGTTGAAAAGGAAAAAGAAGAAGAAAGAAAGAAAGAAAGAAAGAAGAGATAAAGTGAAGTAAGAGGAGAAAAGAAAAGAAAGTGTTAAAAGGAAGAAGAAGAAGAAAGAAAGAAAGAAAGAAGAGATAAAGTGAAGTAGGAGGAGAAAGAAAAGAAAGTGTTGAAAAGGAAGAAGAAAGAAAGAAAGAAGAAAGAAAGAAAGAAAGAAGAGATAAAGTGAAGTAGGAGGAGAAAAGAAAAGAAAGTGTTGAAAAGGAAGAAGAAAGAAAGAAAGAAAGAAAGAAAGAAAGAAAGAAAGAAGAGATAAAGTGAAGCAGGGGGAGAAAAGAAAAGAAAGTGTTGAAAAGGAAGAAGAAAGAAAGAAGACCACAGGGGAAATCTCGAAACGAATTAATTTTTCTCTTGGGTTAATCTAATTCAAATGATTATCATAGAAAATTGTGACATTTGCTTGGACACGATCAGTAATAATAATGAACCGAGAATATTTCACATTAGCATTTATAATTAAAAAAAAAAAACTGCTTTTATCAATTGCTTGTCATGTGCAATTTTCTTATTGTGAATGTAAGGTACACTACTCAGCTACCGTAAGTGAAGATTGGATAAATCAAGCCCAAATGTTGTAAAATAAATAAATTCCCGGGGCAGATTAAAGCGTTCTTTACGACATTTTGAAATTTCTGTTAAAAAAAAAAAATAGTAACTTCTTCCATTTCGTATTATCTGCGTTATTCGGACTATTGTCCCCATCTCTATTGTTATTTGTACAAACGTTTCGGCCGATATGCCCTCCGGCCTTCTTCAGGTATTTCTTGTCGGATTCGGGAACCTTCTTTTCGGAATCGGGAACCTTCTTTTCGAACTCGGGAACTTTCTTGTCGTAATCGGGAGCATCAAGGAACTTCGAACCTAACCTTTATTCAGTCCACGTGGATATCCTGTTCTCATTCCGCTAACCATAGCTGGGGTAGGAGTTGTGTTAATTATTTTTCTATGTTACTGTCTCTACTCAGGATTGAACCCGGAATCCAGAGATAACTGTCACTTAGAACAGTCTTAACCTAACTACCTTATCCACTAGGCCATGTGTCCAATTGGACAATTCAATGTGAGTAGAATAAATGAAGGAGTTTAATGAATAAAGAAGAAAAATAGAAACGAGGGGAAAATGTGATAGAGTATAGATTTATAAAGAAGAAGAAGAAGAAGAAGAAGAAGAAGAAGAAGAAGAAGAAGAAAATCCACCAGTTGACAAGTTCTTTCTTTTTTATTTATCAACACTAGGTCTGGTCTTTTTGCTAAGATAAGGTGATCCGTTTTTATTTCAAAGTCCCAGAGAATTTCATGCATTTCGTTCTCAAGAACAGATTCTGGTTTATGCATATACCATTTTGTTGTATGGTCAAAATCAATTTTTTTGCATAATTCCCAGTGGATCACCTTCCCAACCCAGTCGTGTCTAGTTTTGTATTCTCGTTGTGCTAGTTTGCTACATTCGCAGAGTATATAGTTTACAGTCTCATCTCTATTCCCGCAAAGTCTACATTTACTATTTTGTTGGGTCTTATCAATTTTCGCTTTGATGTAGTTTGTCCTTATGGCATTATTTTGTGCAGCAATTATAAGTGATTCAGTTTCTCTTTTGAGGTTTCCTTTCTTAACCATGTCCAAGTCTTTTCATGTGCAACCTCTTCAATTTGTCGTTTGAAGCGTCCATATAATTGTTTTTCTTCGCATTTTTGTTTTCTAGTCTTTGTTGTTTTTCTGATTGTCCATCTGTCGCTTCTACTATTGTTGGCCGCCATAAGTAGTTTGTCTTTGCTTTTTCTAGTGTAATCTTCAAGTTGTTGGATTGTGGTTTCTACGCATTCCTCTATGTTGGCAAGACCTCTTCCCCCTTCCTTTCTTGACACATATAATCTATCTCTATCATCTCTAGGGTCGAGAGCCTTGTGCATGGTCATTAATTTTCTCGTCCTTTCGTCAACCTGTCTCAGTTCTTCCTTTGTCCATTTTAAGAATGGTCCTGAGTATCTTATAATGGGGACAGCCCAGGTATTAATTCCTTTGATCAGATTTCTGCTGTTAAGTTTCGTTTCTAGATGTTTTCTAGTTCTCCTGAGATATTCCTTTTTAACGTTTTCTTTCGTTTCTGCTTGCATGATATTGTCCGCTTCTAAAATTCCTAAGTATTTGTAGCTTCCATTTTCATCAAGTGATTTTATAGCTTCCTGATTTGGCAGTTGTATTCCATGCATTAGTTTTCTTTCACCCAGTTTTATTACTAGCATAGCACACTTTTCAATTACAAATTCCATCCCTATATTCTGGCTATATATTCTAATAGTTTGTATTAGGCTCTCCAATTCTTTTTCATTTTTTGCAAAATTTTTTATGTCATCCATGTACATAAGGTGGTTTATCTTTTCTTGTGAGCTATTATTATTATTATTATTATTATTATTATTATTATTATTATTATTATCATTATTATTATTATTATTATTTACTCTTTTTGAGTTTTCACATCAGCATTAGCTGATGGTCTTTCACTGGTGTCTGAGTGACAGCAAGTCTCCTCAGGTCTCCAGGACTCTTCTGAGTATTCTGGCAGATTGCAGCAGTGCAGTGTTCTGAATGGTTTCAATCCTTCCTCTGATTTCCAAACTTTCCAGACCCTTTTCTAATCCTTTTGGGACTGTTTCAAGTGCACCAACTACAATTGGTATCACTTTCACTTTCCATAACTTTTTCAGTTCTCTGGCAAGGTCTAGATATTTGTCCATTTTTTCATTTTCCTTTAGCTTCACCCTGTGATCTGCTGGCACTTCAAAATCCACCAGTTGACAAGTTCTTTCTTTTTTGTTTATCAGCACTATGTCTGGTCTTCTTGCTGGGATAAGGTGATCCGTTTTTATTTCAAAGTCTCAGAGAATGTTGTGCGTTTCGTTCTCAAGAACAGATTCTGGTTTATGCATATACCATTTTGTTGTGTGGTCAAAATTTAATTTTTTGCATAATTACCAGTGGGTCACCTTCCCAACCAAGTCTTGTCTAGTTTTGTATTTTCGTTGTGCTAGTTTGCTACATTCGCAGAGTATATGGTTAACAGTCTCATCTCTATTACCGCAAAGTCTACATTTACTTTTTAGTTGGGTCTTATCAATTTTCGCTTCGATGTAGTTTGTCCATCAATTTTCGCTTTGATGTAGTTTTTCCCTATTATTATTATTATTATTATTATTATTATTATTATTATTATTATTATTATTGTTATTATTATTATTATTATTATTATCATTATTATTATTATTACACTTTTGCGCAGTTGGTAGCATTGGAAATAATCCGATTAAGATACCCCCTTACTCGTTCTTCACAAATTAATGATTTTAATTTTTGAACACCATGCAGAGACTCGGCATTCTAAAAAAAGTGCCCAAGGCTTGTTCATTGGGATTTTTTAAATCTTTTCTTTTTTTTTATCTTTTTTTTTTAAATCTTTTTTTTTTTCTGTGTTACATTGAAGATTCCTTACTGCCAATGAAGTTTCTAGCGAGGAAAAGAAAAATGGTTGGTTGTTCTGAATACAGCACATTAACAAAATTCTTTCACCATAACAATTTTTTCTTCGAACCCAGCACTAATAATGGCGCCAAATGAACTAGTTCTGATACCATCTTCACAAGGTAATGGAGCCTGTCATCGCTCAACAAAACAAAGGATTATCTTAACCATCCACTTCAAATGTTACCATTTCGAAGATTGAGAAGTTTATGATAGTCACTGAATTATTGTTAACCTTTTCAATAGTTCAATAATAATAATAATAATAATAATAATAATAATAATAATAATAATAATTATTATTATTATTATTATTATTATTATTATTATTATTTATTATATTTTATCAGTTTGGAAATCAGAGGGAGGATTGAAACCATTCAGAACACTGCACTGCTGCAATCTGCCAGAATACTCAGAAGAGTCCTGGAGACCTGAGGAGACTCCAGTGAAAGACCATCAGCTAATGCTGATGTGAAAACTAAAAAAAGGAGTAAAATAATAAAATAATAATATAATAATATACATAATAAAATAATAATAATATTGCCTTTACTAGCAGGTCCTGTGGATATACCACAGTATGATAATTTGATCCTTAAAACCGGTGGATATGTTTATTTAAGAGCTATTGCAATAGTTCATTATGTAAAAAGTATAATAATCTGATTAAACTCTTTTTCATTCTTTTTTCTTTCTTTCCTTCTTTTCTATCTTTGCATTATGTTCGATTAGAACAGATTAGCGTTATCGCTTCGCGCGTTCACCCCTCTCTCTATATATCACCTTACTATATTTCTTTCTTCTTTCTTATAAATATTTTTCTGCTGTAGTATGCCCTTTTCTTCCCTTTCTTTTATAAATAAAACAGAATGGTCCATGATTTAGCTTAGGTGATGAGACTTCTAAAAAATAATAATTCGGCGGATAAGCAATACCACATATTCAGGATTTACATTTTTGCATTTCATCTTGGACGATTTAGATGGTCTCATTTTGAACCAGAAGGTGCGGCAAGATGATATCGGTCATACAAATAAGGAAGAAGAAGAAGAAGAAGAAGAAGAAGAAGAAGAAGAAGAAGAAGAAGAAGAAGAGTGAGCAATGAGAAGAAGAAGAAGAAGAAGAAGAAGAAGAAGAGATAGAGCAATGAGAAGAAGAAGTAGAGGGATAGAGCAATGTGAAGAAGAAGAAGAAGAAGAAAAAGAAGAAAAAGAAGAAGAAGAGATAGAGCAATGAGAAGAAGAAGAAGAAGAAGAAGAAGAAGAAGAAGAAGAAGAAGAAGAGATACTAGTTGGAAGAGGAATAGGAGGTAATGTAAGCTCCGGGGAGCCTCTGTACCAAAGTAAACACAGTCTACTAATAGCAATGACAATACCCATATTTCTAAGCCTTAAATATTTCTCTAGTACAATCACAAGTAAGCATTTATACAAAGGTGTGTCAAAAAATTATCGAAGATTTTTTGGTACTTTTTGAACACTTGCATTCTGAAAAAAATGAACATTCCATTCATTGTTCATTTATATCTTAGTAAATTCTCAATCAATCTCTATATTTTATGACACACCTTGTATTCGAAAAAAATGAATATTCCCTCATGGTTCATTTCTATCTTGGCTAAATCTCAATCAATCTCTATATTTTATGACACACCTAGTATTTGAAAAAAAAATGAATATTCCACTCATTGGTTGATTTCTATCTTGGTAAATCTCAATCAATCTCTATATTTTAATGACACACCTAGTATTCGAAAAATGAATATTCCAAGTCATTCGTTCCATTTCTATCTTAGTAAACTGAATCAATCTCTATATTTTATGACACACCTTGTATTCAGAAAAAATGAATATTCCACTCATTGTTCATTTCTATCTTGGTAAATACAGCTTCAATCTCGAACTTTTATGACACACCTGTATTATACATATAATAGTTATATTTTGTCAGTTCTACGAGGCTGATGTGACAGTTTTTTCCAGCACATAACATTCACGTATAGTGTTAATAAGTTCACTAAAAACATGTAAGTTTTTCAACTTATTACAGAAAAAAAAATCAGAGGCTAAACTTGAACTTTACCGAATATTTCACTGGAAAATTCATGTTTTAAAATATGTTTTAAAAAAAAATTCTCACTTAAATTTTAGTGAAATAGTCGTTTGAACAATTCACTGAAATGTTGGAACTCAACAATCTTCGACGAAATGATTCGTCAACATCAGATTCTTTTTTGTTCTTTTTTTTGTTCTTGTGCAATAACAACCCCCACAATTGGAACAATGACAACCAACCAACCAAACCAACCAACCACTCTACTTTGGCCCTTACTTGGTGTTGGGATTTTCTGTTATAAGGTGTGTACTAGATGGTCACTTCTACTTAGAGAATCGCCGATAAGCACGTGAACCTGGGAAGGCAACCTATTGTCCAATCACTGCAGTGCTCTGCCTGCTGTGTTTGTATTATACTGGCTGATTCTAAATCTTAGCTCCTGCTAATTGGATCTTCTTGGACGACGGACCTAAAGATTCTCTATCACGGGATTATTCACTTACCAAAAGATTCAAAATAACTCGGACTTACTTACTTATTTACTTTGAGTTTCTTTCCAACTGGCCAAGGATGGCGGCCAGATCTTAAACACTTGGGCTAGACGGTCGATCAGAAAGGACCCAACCGATCAATCAGCTGGTAATGCTTACCCCTAGCCCTACGTGATTGTCCTGGCCGTATTGCTCTCATAGCAAACTCTCAACAATTTTTCATGTATGTGCTAGAAGGCGATTGTTGAGGATCTTAGTAATCCTGAATATGATATTAAATTGATTATTCGCTAAGATAAAATCTAAAGGCCACGTACCTTTTTCCTGTATGTACTAGAAGGCAATTGTTGAGGATCTTAGTATCCTGAACATGATATCAAGCTGATAATTCGCTAAAATAAAATCTAAAAGGCCCACAAAATATACATTTAAGATTTTCTGTCACTACAAGTTGTAGTGCAAGTAAAAAAATGACTAAATGCCTAATGAAGGTAAGGTAAAGTTAGTGGCTCGTGATTGAAAAAGTAGAAATCTGGGTTGAACTTAGATATTGGTGCTAAACTAATAATCTTAATTGATGTTCCATTTTCTTCTACCACCAGAAATCTCAGCAAATCATTATGAATGAAAGCATTTAATACTATTTATTTGATATCCTACCTACTTGATATTACAAAGTGCCCTTAAATATCTCAAGTGTAGAGAATAGAGATATTGAATTTTCCTGTATGAGGTATTTACCTTAATTCCTTTGGAAAACATTGAACAAAATTTTGCCTGCATTTGAAAGTCGTGAGCAGCAATAAATTTAAATGATACCAAATATCACCAAAGCCCGAATCATTTATTTCGCTTCCACGTGGAAAGTATTTTGAATACGAGATGATTGTATCTCCAAAACAAAGGGTGGCTAACGAGTCAATTTGTTAAGGTCTTCTTCTTTCGCCTGTAACACATTCCACTGGTTCACTTCTTAACGATATTAAAGAAAAATCAAAGAAGTTTAATTTGATTCGTAATATTAACAAAAGTATTGCATACGTTTTTATAAATTAAAACTAGAGCAATATTGCACGCCTCCGGGTGCAA
Source organism: Doryteuthis pealeii (assembly GCA_023376005.1). NCBI lineage: Eukaryota > Metazoa > Mollusca > Cephalopoda > Myopsida > Loliginidae > Doryteuthis > Doryteuthis pealeii. The sequence goes on along the minus strand of CM042157.1, from coordinate 89,899,939 downwards.
GTATTTAAGTTTTAATATAATAAAAATAATTCATATAAAATTAGAACAAGGTTAATGAAACTGAATAAGATGTAGATAAAAAGATTTGGAACAGAGGGGGTATGATTGAAAAATAGAACAACTTTGAAACTATTCCATCGATTTTTCCCTTACTCCGTCTTTCATTGTTAAATTTTCCTAATTTAAAC
>CM042157.1:89871142-89898642 GCA_023376005.1 Doryteuthis pealeii | reverse complement strand
TAATAGACGCCACCCTTGGAGAATAATAGTAGTAGTAGTTTCATGATTAAACTGTTTGATCTTGGCCTTTGACCTTTCTGTGATCAATGAATCCGGAACTGGAGTTCCTAATATTATCTGCGTTATTCGGACTATTGTCCCCATCTTCATTGTTATTTGTACAACGTTTCGGCCGATATGCCCTCCGGCCTTCTTCAGGTATTTCTTGTCGGACTCGGGAACCTTCTCGGACTCGGGAACCTTCTTTTCGAACTCGGGAACTTTCTTGTCGTAATCGGGAGCCATCACGGAACTTTGAACCCAACCAATTGGACACATGGCCTAGTGGATAAGGTAGTTAGATTAAGACAGTTCTAAGTGACAGTTATCTCTGGATACCGAGTTCAATCCTGAGTAGAGGCAGAAAAATATTTAACACAACCCCTACCCCAGCTATGGTTAGCGGAATGAGAACAGGATACCCCCGAGGACTAAATAAAGGGTTAGGTTCAAAGTTCCGTGATGGCTCCCGATTACGACAAGAAAGTTCCAGAGTTCGAAAAGAACGTACCCGAGTCCGAGAAGGTTCCCGAGTCCGACAAGAAATACCTGAAGAAGGCCGGAGGGCATATCGACCGAAACGTTGTACAAATAACAATGAAGATGGGGACAATAGTCCGAATAACACAGATAATACTAATCTTCAAGCCTCATCTCAAACATTCAGAGAAATGGAGTTCCTAAGTTTGTGTGATGATAAATTTCAGTGCTCTCCAGCAACTCCTGAGACACTTACGTTGCCAAACTTCTTTTTAATACTGGGCATCATCTGGAGGGACAGGATCACTAACACAGCAGTTCTAGAGAGAGCTCAACTCCCCAGCTTCTGTTCTCTATTGAGGCAACGTCGTCTCCGATAGTTGGGTCATGTACGTCGGATGGATGATGGACGAATCCCGAAAGACATTCTTTATGCAGAGCTTACGTCTGGTAAAAGACAGATTGGTCGCCCTCAGCTGCGATTCAAGGATGTATGCAAGAATGATCTCAGGTGCTTTGGCATTGCCTCTTCCAGCTGGGAAAATTTGGCTCAGGACCGCCCTCGGTGGCGGCAGAATCTCCGTAGAGGACTGTTCATGTCAGAAGTCACCCTGACGCAACACCATGAAGCTAAGAGGTCCAGAAGAAAACAGCGGCAACAAAGCATCGGCACATCAACATCTACAGGGACAACCTACAAATGCAAAATCTGTGGTCGAGAATGATTTTCAAACATTGGACTTCACAGTCACAGGAGGCGCTGCAACTTCAGGGGTACAAAAACTTTATTATAGTCTTCCGAGACTGAAATGCCAATATATATATATATATATATATATAATATATATATATATATATATATATATATAGAGAGAGAGAGAGAGAGAGAGAGGGGGGAGGAAGCTGCATAATAAGCAACTGCAGCAGCAAACTGCCCCCTCCAAAAAAGTGAAAAAAAGACAGGCATAACTTGGTGGAGATGATGAGTCACTGGAAATTGTTCAATTGACCAAACATTGACGATTCAGAGACATCCAGTTATTATCCCTTCAGCTATGGGTAAATAGTAGGGTAGACTGGGATATTTGACTTTGTTATAACAATCAGTCTAGAAGAAGGAAAACTCTGAATTCCAATCTGTTTAACTCAACTTAACAAATTGACCTTGTGTCGCATACTGCTCGTGCGGAGGGGTTGGTAAATATATTTATACAGACAACTTGTTTATAAAAAGACCGGAATCCGTCATTGAGAACAGTACTCACAAAATTTCCAAGGATTTTGAAATAACAGCGGATCACCCAATTCTCAACAGATCTAGTTTTAGTTGATAAAAAGAAAAAAAAACTTGTAGACTTTGCCGTTCTAACATATTACAGAATGAAAGTTAAGCGAAAACCCAATAAATATCTGGACCTATCCTGGGAGCCGAAACATTTTATGGAATACCGTAATGATACCAATAATATTTTGATCCTTTGAATAATCTACAAAAAAAAAAAAAAAAAAAAGAATTGTAAAAATAGAAATCAAAGCTAAAATTGAAACCTCCAGACCACAGGAATGCTGATATCAGTTAGAATACTGAGGAGAGTCCTGCAGAGATGAAGCGACTTACTCTCACTTAGATTTCAGTGAAGACAATTAATTATAACCGGTTTGAAAAACTCATAAAGATTTTAATAATAATAATAATAATAATAATAATAATAATAATAATGGTTAAGAAAAGGAAACCTCAAAAGAGAAACTGAATCACTTATAATTGCTGCACAAAATAATGCCATAAGGACAAACAATATCAAAGCGAAAATTGATAAGACCCAACAAAATAGTAAATGTAGACTTTGCGGTAATAGAGATGAGACTGTAAACCATATACTCAGCGAATGTAGCAAACTAGCACAACGAGAATACAAAACTAGACACGACTGGGTTGGGAAGGTGATCCACTGGGAATTATGTAAAAAATTTAATTTTGCCCATACAACAAAATGGTATATGCATAAACCAGAATCTGTTCTTGAGAACGAAACACATAAAATTCTCTGGGACTTTGAAATAAAAACGGATCACCTTATCCCAGCAAGAAGACCAGACCTAGTGTTGATAAACAAAAAAGAAAGAACTGGGGGATTTTGCAGTGCCAGCAGATCACAGAGTGAAGCTAAAGGAAAATGAAAAAATGGACAAATATCTGGATTTTGCCAGAGAACTGAAAAAGTTATGGAATATGAAAGTGAAAGTGATACCAATTGTAGTTGGTGCACTTGGAACAGTCCCAAAAGGATTAGAAAAGGGTTTGGAAAGTTTGGAAATCAGAGGAAGGATTGAAACCATTCAGAACACTGCACTGCTGCAATCTGCCAGAATACTCAGAAGAGTCCTGGAGACCCGAGGAGACTTGCTGTCTCTCAGACTCCAGTGAAAGACCATCAGCTAATACTGATGTGAAAACTCAAAAGGAGCAAATAATAATAATAATAATAATAATAATAATAATAATAATAATAACAAGAACAAGAAGAATTGAGACAATCCAGACTACTGCACTGCTGCAATCGGCTAGTATACTCAGAAGAGTCCTGGAGACATGAGGAGACTTGTTGTCACTCAGCCTCCAGTGTAATACCATCAGCTAACACTGATAAGAAAAACTCAAAAGGAGTGAAAATAATAATAGAAAAGAGAGTGGAGGATTTGGAAATCAGAGGAAAAATCGAGACCATCCAGAACAACAGCATTGTTAAGATCGGCCATAACACTCAAAGGATTCCCAAAGACCTGAGGAGACTTACTGCCATTCAGATTTCAATAAAGGACCACCAGTGTGGAAAAACTCGCAAAGAGTAATATGATAATAATTAGTAGTAGCATAAGTAGGAGGAACAGTTATTGGCGCAGAAAATGGAATTGGTGAACCGTGTTCAGATTCCAGTTTAGTCAGTTTGTGTTCACTTCGTATTAATTCCAAGGGTTTTCTCATGAATCCATCTCTAACAATTGGTCAAGTCAGCTGGTTAATTTGCCACAAGGAAAAAATCGAAAATATTCACACTCATCAAGGTGTCTCGGTTCATTGGGCTACCGTGGAAGGGCACCTTTCAGATAATTAATTACCTCCTGGTGCCCGATCTCCAGCTATGTACAAAGGGAGGTGCAGTTGGAGTTCACTCACCTTTTTAAGGTAGTCCAACTAAGAGAAGGTTACTCTGTAGTTGCTACGTTTGTCTCGATTCGCTGAGCTATCAAGAAACAGAACTAAGTGTAAGGAGCATCGCCTGATGTACATGACTTGCGGAAATAAGATAAACACTCAGCAGTGGACAGTCCGATGACTTTTATACCGGATACTGTTAAGTGAGATACACAACAACTAGTAGTACTACTACTACTATCCAACCAGACTGGGAGAAGGAAACATCTGAATTGTTTAAAGTTTTACTATAAAAAATTTCCGTGTCACATCCTTCTCGTGGTAGAAGGATTGGGTAAATATATTTTCGAAAATTGTTTGCTATTTCGTTATAAAAAAGTAAAGTCGTCGGGGCGGCCTAATGTCGGTATCAGCCATGCAGCGAGAGAGTCTATCCCCTTTTCAATAGCGCTAGACCAAGGAGATTATTTTAGCGTCTGAGGTGGAGCGCCACACCTACCATCAGCTCCTTACTTTACCGCACAGATCCCTGTGCTACTCATACGCTGAGTTGGCGAGGGCGGGTATCGAACTAGGAACCTTGTGGTTTCTAGCCGAACGCTCTACCGACTGAGCTAACCCGACCCTTTATTTCGTTATAGAATGATCTAATTTTAAACAACTTTTTTTTTTACAATTTTAGAGTAATTATTATTTTGATTTTTCGGACTGATGTCCCCATCTTTATTGTGAAATACACATATACAACATTTCGACCGATGTTCTTTCTTCAGGTGGTTCAATCCATTAGGAGAGATTGTTCTCATTCCATTACAAGTGTTAATAGTTTGTTTGTCTCAGTTTAGTAACGATTCAAATTGTGAAATAATTTTGTATAATTTGACTGTTGTGCAAACAAAGCGTTGCAAAATTTATAATGATCTCATTTAAATGATGACGTCATTGCTTTTGCATGCCTATCAATTTGAGAAACCTTATCTAAAAAAAAAAAATCAGACAAATAATGAGAATAATTCTCAAATAACATTCTGAAGAAATTATTATTTTACAAGGGTAATCCCAAAAGTAAGGTCTCCACAGCGCTGGGGACACAGGGAAACTATTCGTGGGGCTATTGGCAACACTTTTGTGTTTGTTGTACATGCGCTTGCACTTGACCCTGTGCGCACCTCGCTGCCATGGTCAGTCTTATCTTGGCAGTCGATTGACGCTACCGCCACGTGTGACGTTTGCGTCGTTATTCGGTTTTAGAACCCAAAAGTCATTAGACCGATTGAAAATCATCACCAATCAACAGAAGTGTATGGTGAGTTGTGCATGGATTGCCAAAAACGTCCTCAAGTGGTATAGATAGTTTGAAGATGATGAGGTTCAACACTTCCTCAACGTGGTGAGCTGGTATGACATGAGTATACAAAAACTGTCACAGCGCCTACAAAAATCGAAATGGGGTTTGGGTAATTTATGAGGAAGTGCGTCCCGGTCTCCTGCCTCAAGAGTTGCTGCCCGGTGACTATTAAAATAACGACCCAGCCCAGTCTATTCAAAACTATCCATCTTAATATCTATCTATCTATCTATCTATCTATCTATCTATCTAAATTTGTTCATATTTATCTATATTACTTTAAATACTAAGATTTTTTTTATTCATGTTTGTTTAATGTTTTATTTTTAGTTTAATAAACAAGAATTACGACAAAAAAGATGCGACCCCCCCCAAATACATTTACTTGTCGAAAATATCTATCTATCTCCATTTGTTCGTATCGATCTATATCATTTTGTTTGTTTATCTATCTATCTATCTCAGTCTATTCCAAACTATATATCCATCTTCATATATAAACAAGAATTACGACAAATTACGATAAATAAACAAGAATTACGATGAGCTGTGGTTGTTATTTTGATAGTCACCGGGTAGCGGTTTTTGAGGTGGGAGACCGGGACGCACTTCCTCATAAATTACCGGGGTTTGTGTAGAAAAATAGATGCCTGTTTAGACTTTAAAATAATGGAAACGTCATTGACAATAAATAATAAACGTTTCTGTAATTTCTTAATATTTTAGAGACATTATTAGCTTTAGGATTACCCCCGTATTCATGGCCTCCACTCGGTTGCAGCTATGGGTAAATAGTAGAACAGAGTGGGTTGTTTAACTTTAGTATGGCTACCGGTTGAGCTAAGGAAAGCTCTGAAATAGTGTGAAAAAAACTCGCAATAATATTTTTGAGGGAGGATTTTAAAATATTTTTAGAGATAAGTGTATTGCAAAACGTAAAGTTGTTGTCAGTTAATTCAGAAATAACAAAATTCTCTTTTGCTTGTAAAGGGGGTTGGGGTCAGGGGAGAAACCGGAAATAGAAATAGAATTCATGGAAATAGATGCACAATGACAGGTGAGATCCTTGGCATAGCGGATATTGTGGCTACGATAAGATAGTGAAGGGTCAAGAATGTGAACCATGGTGACAATAAGATTTCATAGGGCTTTTGAATAACGATTGTTTCTATGATAAGCAAATGACCAGTTCACAAAACACTGGAATTTTAGAAGAATTTACATTTGGATGATACTGAGGAATATCCTGAAGAGTTGAGATTTGCTGTTGCTCCATCTCTAGCAATAATCATCAGGTAATATGAGTATATATGCATATATTATTATTTGCTCCTTTTGAGTTTTCACATCAGTGTTAGCTGATGGTCTTTCACTGGAGTCTGAGTGACAGCAAGTCTCCTCAGGTCTCCAGGACTCTTCTGAGTATTCTGGCAGATTGCAGAATTGCAGTGTTCTGAATGGTTTCAATCCTTCCTCTGATATCCAAACTTTCCAAACCCTTTTCTAATCCTTTTGGGACCGTTCCAAGTGCACCAACTACAATTGGTATCACTTTCACTTTCATATTCCAAAACTTTTTCAGTTCTCTGGCAAGGTCCAGATATTTGTCCATTTTTATAATTTTCCTTTAGCTTCACCCTGTGATCTGCTGGCACTGCAAAATCCACCAGTTGACAAGTTCTTTCTTTTTTGTTTATCAACACTAGGTCTGGTCTTCTTGCTGGGATGAGGTGATCCGTTTTTATTTCAAAGTCCCAGAGAATTTTATGTGTTTCGTTCTCAAGGACAGATTCTGGTTTATGCATATACCATTATTATTATTATTATTATTATTATTATTATTATTATTATTATTAATTTTGACCATACAACAAAATGGTATATGCATAAACCAGAATCTGTCCTTGAGAGTGAAACGCATAAAATTCTCTGGGACTTCGAGATAAAGACGGATCACCCCACCACAGCCAGGAGACCAGACCTAGTGTTGCGTAACAAAAAAGTGAATGTGCGAACTGGTGGACTTTGCAGTAGCAGCAGATTACAGTGTGAAGTTGAAAGTAAACGAAAAGATGGACAAATACCTGGACCTTGCCAGAGAATTGAAAAAGCTGTGGTATATGAGGGTGAAAGTGATACCAATTGTAGTTGTTGCACTTGGAACGGTCCCCCAAAAACTTAGAAAAATGACTGGAGGAGCTGGAAATCAGAGGAAGAATTGAGACCATCCAGACTACTGCATTGCTGCAATCGGATAGAATACTCAGAACAGTCCTGGAGATCCGAGGAGACTTGTTTTCTCTCAGACTCCAGTAAAAGACCATCAGCTAATGCTGATGTGAAAACTCAAAAGGAGCAAATAATAATAATGATAATAATAACAAGAACAAGCTGATGTGAAAAACTCAAAAGGAGTGAAAATAATAATTGACTAGAATATTCATAAGAGTTCTGGAGACCCGAGGCGACTTGCTGTCACTCAGCCTCCAGTGAACCACCGGCTACGGCAGGTGTGAAAAACTCGGATAATAATAGAGAACTGACAGAGAACTGAAAAAAAAAAACAAACATGTGGAATATGAAGCTGACGGTCGTACTAATTGTATTTAGCGCACTTGGAACGGTGCCCATGGATTTGGCAAAAAAATGGAGGAATTGGATATGAGACAGAAAATCGAGACCACACTGCATTCTGTCACCCAGATCAGTGAAAAACCACCAGTTAAAACTGGTGTGAAAAACTCACAATGAGAGAAATAATAATTGGTGAGAAATTATAAAATTATAATCAAACTGTCAGGACCTTCGTCCAAGACATTGGAATGGAATTTGGAATCAAGAAATTTGGCCAAGTTTTAAATAAGAGGTGTTGTATACCCCTTTACTTACTTCTTCTTCTAGTGTCTTTGACATCTTAAGTTCTTCTATTCTTCTTCTGACGCCTTTTCTATCTTTCTAACATCTCTTCTAGCGTCTGGACTTCTCTTGGGGACTTCGTGTCTGGTCTTCCATTGGGGATTTCTCTTTATCAGAAGCCCTGTGTCATTGGTAGTTTTTAGATAATAACACAAGACTTCGATTTACTTAGATCACATTTTTATTTCGAAATCCCCACCAGACTACCTGCGCAGATCGAGTCGGAGCCGACTGTCTAAAATCTATTTCTAATCTAAGCCGGAAGAGGGTCTTCTCCACTGATTCTCACGGTATCCACCGGAAGGTTAGGACTGAGATCAAGCCTTGTCATTCAACCTTCAAGGCCGTGAGCTGCAACTTATGACAGCCATTTTGATTTCTACACTACTGTACATAAATATTAAGAATCTAATGATTATGTAACTGAGGAAGATGGTCTCTAAAATGTTGCTATTCTAGTCGACCAGTGAGTGTAATTTAAAGAGTAAATAGCTGAATAAATATTAGGAATATCTGAGAAATTGTGGAGTATGAAGTATGAAGTATTCTCATTGCTGAATAATTATGATTTTGTGGACTGTTGTCCTCATCTTTATTGCGGTATGTATAAACACAATATTTTGGCCACTTTATCCTCCGGTCTTTCTCAGGTGTTCCGGGTGTATCCAAGCATAGTAATGGGAAATCATTTTTGATAGTTTGACAGTTGATCAAACATGGGTCGAAGAACTTTTAAAGATCGCATCTTTTATTAATAATGGAGATTCGCTTCCGGTTTTTGCCTGTAACAAAAATTACGTCACTGTTTACGTCACATTACTCAAAATCGTCATAACATAGAATAAATACACTCAAAATTTGAACATGCAACATTAGACAGTCCTCATTGTTTTTTAAAACAAGTTTTAATAGATACATGACTGGTATTATATATCTATATATAGTTTGTTTTATTTTAATACATATTTAAAGTTTACATTTCAAATTGTTTTATTTTTTAATCCTTTAATGAATTTGATGATTTTACTTACTTAGGGTACAAACTCGCTGACATTGAATTTTTTACTCCTACTCCTCTGGCAATATGTTTCAAAAATATATTTTTACATCACCCGGAGGTCGTTTTTATTTTGTACTAGTTAAAATAACGACGTCGTTGGTTTTGTATGCTTATCATTTCGAAGAATCACTATCATTTAGAAAAAAAAAAAACACTGACAAATAATGCTTATTGTTGCTAAAGCCATTTCAAAGAACATGACAAAGGGTAGGTATTTACCAAACGCGTTCACCACGGATAGGATGTGACACAAGAACACTGCTGAAAATATCAGAAATACTGAGGAGAGTTTTGGGAGTATTGAGGATCATGCTATCATCACCCAGTCTTTAGCGATAACCACCAGACCGAAAGAATGAACATGGTAATGCATGAATACGATGATAATAATAATAATAATAATAATAGAAACGAAAAAAATTGTCCTTGATAACAACAGGTGACCACTCACTATTTCCGGTATTATGTCATTTCGTGCAGAAAATCTAATTTCCCTATTTTGTCCCCCCCCCACCTGCTGAGCCCATTAACCATTGTTAATATCGATGGATCTACAGCTGGGGATACAAATGACTGCGCACATTTCCATCGATGAAGAAATACTGATTCACTTTTACAGCGAAAAAGAATCACTACACAATTTATTAACACGGTTTCCGCTAAATGATCAGAACGAAAATATGTATTGATTTTCTTATTGATTTTTTTACTCCCTTTTACTCCATTAATTATTTTAAGGATTTTGTTCAAATTAGTTCGAAAGACGAGAGAAGATCTAAGAATGATTTCCAAGAAGAAGATTAATAGAATCATTTCCCAAAAGTTTCGAGAAACTTTTCACACTTACGGCTCATTATGATTCCTCAGAAGCTTCTGAATGGAAAGCCCACACAATATAGTGTGAACGTAGCCCTTCTTTTTGCAGCGATATCCTTTGGTGTGCTCAGGAAACTTAACTTTGTAATTGGCAGCTTTCACGGAACTTCGAATCGAACCCTTTATTTAATCCATCGGGTAGATAATTTTCCTTCCGTTAACCATAAGCGGGTACAAGGGTTAAGCTACCTTAAGTATTCTATGACCCTAGGTGAAAATAACTTACAATACATAGCATAGCTTAACACTTGTACCCGGTTATGTTTTAAGGAATAAGAACTATCTACCCCAAATGGATTAAATAAAGGGTTCGGTTCGAAGTTACATGAAGGCTTCCGATTCCGACAGGAATACTCCCAAATTTGACAAGAAACACCTGAAGAAGGCTGGGGGTTACATCGACCGAAATGTTGTGTGTGTAACAATAAAGAGGAGGACAGCAATCCTAAACATTTAGATAATACAAAAAAAAGTTCATACAAATGAAATGAAATACATTTTGATGGACACAAAACAATTAAAGATAATTTTTGCCTAATGAGATTGAAGGTGTGAATGTGAAATGATTGACGAAATAATTTGAGATGAAATGAACTTGGGTGAGAATAAATGAAGGAGTTTAATGAATAAAGAAGAAGAATAGAAACGAGGGGAAAATGTGATAGAGTATAGATTTATAAAGAAGAAGAAGAAGAAGAAGAAGAAGAAAGAAAGAAAGAAAGAAAGAAAGAAAGAAGAGATAAAGTGAAGCAGTAGGAGAAAAGAAAAGAAAGTATTGAAAAGGAAGAAGAAAGAAAGAAAGAAAGAAAGAAAGAAAGAAGTCCACAGGGGAAATCTCGAAACGAATTAATTTTTCTCTTGGGTTAATCTAATTCGAATGATTATCATAGAAAATTGTGACATTTGCTTGGACACGATCAGCAATAATAATGAACCGAGAATATTTCACATTAGCATTTATAATTAAAAAAAAAACTGCTTTTATCAATTGCTTGTCATGTGCAATTTTCTTATTGTGAATGTAAGGTACACTACTCAGCTACCGTAAGTGAAGATTGGATAAATCAAGCCCAAATGTTGTAAAATAAATAAATTCCCGGGGCAGATTAAAGCGTTCTTTACGACATTTTGAAATTTCTGTTAAAAAAAAAAAAAAATTAGTAACTTCTTCCATTTCGTATTATCTGCGTTATTCGGACTATTGACCCTATCTCTATTGTTATTTGTACAACGTTTCGGCCGATATGCCCTCCGGCCTTCTTCAGGTATTTCTTGTCGGATTCGGGAACCTTCTTTTCGGAATCGGGAACCTTCTTTTCGAACTCGGGAACTTTCTTGTCGTAATCGGGAGCAATCACGGAACTTCGAACCTAACCCTTTATTCAGTCCACGTGGATATCCTGTTCTCATTCCGCTAACCATAGCTGGGGTAGGAGTTGTGTTAATTATTTTTCTATGTTACTGTCTCTACTCAGGATTGAACCCGGAATCCAGAGATAACTGTCACTTAGAACAGTCTTAACCTAACTACCTTATCCACTAGGCCATGTGTCCAATTGGACAATTCAATGTGAGTAGAATAAATGAAGGAGTTTAATGAATAAAGAAGAAAAATAGAAACGAGGGGAAAATGTGATAGAGTATAGATTTATAAAGAAGAAGAAGAAGAAGAAGAAGAAGAAGGAGAAGAAGAAGAAGAAGAAAATCCACCAGTTGACAAGTTCTTTCTTTTTTATTTATCAACACTAGGTCTGGTCTTTTTGCTGAGATAAGGTGATCCGTTTTTATTTCAAAGTCACAGAGAATTTTATGCGTTTCGTTCTCAAGAACAGATTCTGGTTTATGCATATACCATTTTGTTGTATGGTCAAAATCAATTTTTTTGCATAATTCCCATTGGATCACCTTCCCAGCCCAGTCGTGTATAGTTTTGTATTCTCATTGTGCTAGTTTGCTACATTCGCAGAGTATATGGTTTACAGTCTCATCTCTATTCCCGCAAAGTCTACATTTACTATTTTGTTGGGTCCTATCAATTTTCGCTTTGATGTAGTTTGTCCCTATGGCATTATTTTGTGCAGCAATTATAAGTGATTCAGTTTCTCTTTTGAGGTTTCCTTTTCTTAACCATGTCCAAGTCTTTTCATGTGCAACCTCTTCTATTTGTCGTCTGAAGTGTCCGTATAATTGTTTTTCTTCGCATTTTTGTTTTCTAGTCTTTGTTGTTTTTCTGATTGTCCATCTGTCGCTTCTACTATTGTTGGCCGCCATAAGTAGTTTGTCTTTGCTTTTTCTAGTGTAATCTTCAAGTTGTTGGATTGTGGTTTCTACGCATTCCTCTGTGTTGGCAAGACCTCTTCCCCCTTCCTTTCTTGACACATATAATCTATCTCTATCATCTCTAGGGTGGAGAGCCTTGTGCATGGTCATTGATTTTCTCGTCCTTTCGTCAATCTGTCTCAGTTCTTCCTTTGTCCATTTTAAGAATGGTCCTGAGTATCTTATAATGGGGACAGCCCAGGCATTGATTCCTTTGATCAGATTTCTGCTGTTAAGTTTGGTTTCTAGATGTTTTCTAGTTCTCCTGAGATATTCTTTTTTAACTTTTTCTTTCGTTTCTGCTTGCATGATATTGTCCGCTTCTAAAATTCCTAAGTATTTGTAGCTTCCATTTTCATCAAGTGATTTTATAGTTTCCTGATTTGGCAGTTGTATTCCATGCATTAGTTTTCTTTCACCCAGTTTTATTACTAGCATAGCACACTTTTCAATTACAAATTCCATCCCTATATCCTGGCTATATATTCTAATAGTTTGTATTAGGCTCTCCAATTCTTTTTCATTTTTTGCAAATTTTTTTATGTCATCCATGTACATAAGGTGGTTTATCTTTTCTTGTGAGCTATTATTATTATTATTATTATTATTATTATTATTATTATTATTATTATTATTATTATTATTTACTCTTTTTGAGTTTTCACATCAACATTAGCTGATGGTCTTTCACTGGAGTATGAGTGACAGCAAGTCTCCTCAGGTCTCCAGGACTCTTCTGAGTATTCTGGCAGATTGCAGCAGTGCAGTGTTCTGAATCGTTTCAATCCTTCCTCTGATTTCCAAACTTTCCAGACCCTTTTCTAATCCTTTTGGGACTGTTTCAAGTGCACCAACTACAATTGGTATCACTTTCACTTTCCATAACTTTTTCAGTTCTCTGGCAAGGTCCAGATATTTGTCCATTTTTTCATTTTCCTTTAGCTTCACCCTGTGATCTGCTGGGACTTCAAAATCCACCAGTTGACAAGTTCTTTCTTTTTTGTTTATCAGCACTATGTCTGGTCTTCTTGCTGGGATAAGGTGATCCGTTTTTATTTCAAAGTCCCAGAGAATGTTGTGCGTTTCGTTCTCAAGAACAGATTCTGGTTTATGCATATACCATTTTGTTGTGTGGTCAAAATTTAATTTTTTGCATAATTACCAGTGGGTCACCTTTCCAACCCAGTCTTGTCTAGTTTTGTATTCTCGTTGTGCTAGTTTGCTACATTCGCAGAGTATATGGTTTACAGCCTCATCTCTATTACCGCAAAGTCTACATTTACTTTTTTGTTGGGTCTTATCAATTTTCGCTTCGATGTAGTTTGTCCATCAATTTTCGCTTTGATGTAGTTTTTCCCTATTATTATTATTATTATTATTATTATTATTATTATTATTATTATTATTATTATTACACTTTTGCGCAGTTGGTAGCATTGGAAATAATCCGATTAAGACGCCCCCCTTACTCGTTCTTCACAAATTAATGATTTTAATTTTTGAACACCATGCAGAGACTCGGCATTCAAAAAAAGTGCCCAAGGCTTGTTCATTGGGATTTTTTTTATCTTTTCTTTTTTTTTATCTTTTTTTTTTAAATCTTTTTTTTTTCTGTGTTACATTGAAGATTCCTTACTGCCAATGAAGTTTCTAGCGAGGAAAAGAAAAATGGTTGGTTGTTCTGAATACAGCACATTAACAAAATTCTTTCACCATAACAATTTTTTCTTCGAACCCAGCACTAATAATGGCGCCAAATGAACTAGTTCTGATACCATCTTCACAAGGTAATGGAGCCTGTCATCGCACAACAAAACAAAGGATTATCTTAACCATCCACTTCAAATGTTACCATTTCGAAGATTGAGAAGTTTATGATAGTCACTGAATTATTGTTAACCTTTTCAATAGTTCAATAATAATAATAATAATAATAATAATAATAATAAATTATTATTATTATTATTGTTATTATTATTATTATTATTATTAGTTTGGAAATCAGAGGGAGGATTGAAACCATTCAGAACACTGCACTGCTGCAATCTGCCAGAATACTCAGAAGAGTCCTGGAGACCTGAGGAGACTCCAGTGAAAGACCATCAGCTAATGCTGATGTGAAAACTAAAAAGGAGTAAAATAATAATAATAATAATAATAATAATAATAATAATAATAATAATAATAATTGCCTTTACTAGCAGGTCCTGTGGATATACCACAGTATGATAATGTGATCCTTCAAACGGTTGATATGCTTACTTAAGAGCTATTGCAGATAGTTCATTATGTAAAAAGTATAATAATCTTGATTAAACTCTTTTTCATTCTTTTTTCTTTCTTTCCTTCTTTTCTATCTTTGCATTATGTTCGATTAGAACAGATTAGCGTTATCGCTTTCGCGCGTTCATCCCCTCTCTCTATATATTCACCTTACTATATTTCTTTCTTTCTTTCTTATAATATTTTTCTGTGTAGTATGCCCTTTTCTTCCCTTTCTTTATAAATAAAACAGAATGGTCCATGATTTAGCTGAGGAGATGAGACTTCTAAAAAATAATAATTCGGCGGATAAGCAATACCAGATATTCAGGATTTACATTTTTGCATTTCATCTTGGACGATTTAGATGGTCTCATTTTGAACCAGAAGGTGTTGCAAGATGATATCGGTCGTACAAATAAGGAACACGAAGAAGAAGAAGAAGAAGAAGAAGAAGAAGAAGAAGAAGAAGAAGAAGAAGAAGAAGAGATACTAGTTGGAAGAAGAATAGGAGGTAATGTAAGCCACCGGGAGCCTCTGTACCAAAGTAAACACAGCCTACTAAATACCAATGACAATACCCATATTTCTAAGAGTTAAATATTTTCTCTAGTACAGTCACAAGTAAGCATTTATACAAGGTGTGTCAAAAAATTATCGAGATTTTTTGTACTTTTTGACACACCTTGCATTCTGAAAAAATTAACATTCCATTCATTGTTCATTTATATCTTAGTAAATCTCAATCAATCTCTATATTTTATGACACACCTTGTATTCGGAAAAAATGAATATTCCACTCATGGTTCATTTCTATCTTGGTAAATCTCAATCAATCTCTATATTTTATGACACACCTAGTATTCGAAAAAAAATGAATATTCAACTCATTGTTGATTTCTATCTTGGTAAATCTCAATCAATCTCTATATTTTATGACACACCTAGTATTCGAAAAAAATGAATATTCCAGTCATTGTTCATTTCTATCTTAGTAAATCTGAATCAATCTCTATATTTTATGACACACCTTGTATTCAGAAAAAATGAATATTCCACTCATTGTTCATTTCTATCTTGGTAAATCTCAATCTCTATCTTTATGACACACCTTGTATTCGAAAAAAAAATGAATATTCCACTCATTGTTCATTTCTATCTTGGTAAATACAGCTTCAATCTCGAAACTTTTATGACACACCTTGTATTATACATATAATAGTTATATTTTGTCAGTTCTACGAGGCTGATGTGATAGTTTTTTTCCAGCACATAACATTCACGTATAGTGTTAATAAGTTCACTAAAAACATGTAAGTTTTCAACTTTATTACAGAAAAAAAAACAGAGGCTAAACTTGAACTTTACCGAATATTTCACTGGAAAATTCATGTTTTAAAAATATGTAAAAAAAATTCTCACTTAAATTTTAGTGAAATCGTCGTTGAACAATTCACTGAAATGTTGGAACTCAACAATCTTCGACGAAATGATTCCGTCAACATCAGATTCTTTTTTTCTTCTTTTTTTTTGTTCTTGTGCAATAACAACACCCACCATTGGAACAATGACAACCAACCAACCAACCAACCACTCTACTTTGGCCCTTACTTGGTGTTGGGATTTTCTGTTATAAGGTGTGTACTAGATGGTCACTTCTACTTAGAGAATCGCCGATAAGCACGTGACCTGGGAAGGCAACCTATTGTCCAATCACTGGCAGAGCTCTGCTGCTGTTGTTGTATTTATACTGACTGATTCTAATCTTAGCTCACTGCTACTTGGATCTTCTTGGACGTCGGACCTAAAGGATTCTATACCACAGGACTTATTCACTTACCAAAGGATTCTCTATCACAGGACTTATTCACTTACCAAAGGATTCTATAACTCGGGACTTACTTACTTATTTACTTTGAGTTCTTTCCAACTGGCCAAGGATGGCGGCCAGATACTTGATACTTGGGCTAGACGGTCGGTCAGAAAGGACCCAACCGATCAATCAGCCGGTAACGCTTACCTCTAGCCCCTACGTGATTGTCCTGGCCGTATTGCTCTCATAGCAAACTCTCAACATTTTTCATGTATGTGCTAGAAGGCGATTGTTGAGGATCTTAGTATCCTGAATATGATATTAAATTGATTATTCGCTAAGATAAAATCTAAAGGCCACGTACCTTTTTCCTGTATGTACTAGAAGGCAATTGTTGAGGATCTTAGTATCCTGAATATGATATCAAGCTGATAATTCGCTAAAATAAAATCTAAAGGCCACAAAATATACATTTTAAGATTTTCTGTCACTACAAGTTGTAGTTGCAAGTAAAAAGAAATGACTAAATGCCTAATGAAGGTAAGGTAAAGTTAGTGGGTCGTGATTGAAAAAGTAGAAATTTTGTCTGGGTTGAACTTAGATATTGGTGCTAAACTAATATCTTAATTGCTGTTCCATTTTCTTCTACCACCAGAAATCTCAGCAAAATCATTATGAATGAAAGCATTAATATATTTATTTGATAAATCCTACCTATGATATTACAAAGTGCCTTAAATATCTCAAGTGTAGAGAATAGAGATATTGAATTTTCCTGTATGAGGTATTTACACTTAAATTCCTTTGTGAAACATTGAACAAATTTTGCCTGCATTTGAAAGTGCGTGAGCAGCATGAATTTAAATGATCACCAAATATCACCAAAGCCCGAATCATTTATTTCGCTTCCAGTGGAAAGTATTTTGAATACGAGATGATTGTATCTCCCCAAAACAAAGATGGCTAACGAGTCGATTTGTTAAGGCCTTTTCTTTCGCCTGTAAACACATTCCACTGGTTCACTTCTTACAATATTAAAAGAAAAATCAAAGAAGTTTAATTTGATTCGTAATATTAACAAAAGTATTGCATACGTTTTTATAAATTAAAACTAGCAAATATATGCACCCTCCGGGTGCAAGTATTTAAGTTTTAATATAATAAAATATCATATTAAATTAGAAAGGTTAATGAAACTGAATAAGAATGTAGATAAAAAGATTTGGAACAGAGGGGGTATGATTGAAAAATAGAACAACTTTGAAACTATTCCATCATTTTCCCTTACTCCCGTCTTTCATTGTTAAATTTTCCTAATTTAACTGTTTAGTTAAAATAGGAAGTAAAGAATAATATTAGTTATTTCTTCTTGTTAAGGGATTTCTTTTAAGATTTATTGAAGAGATTTTTGCTCATATTCATTGATGAAAGCAAACAATTAGAAATTAATTATACTAAGCATATATTTATTAAAATCAATTTTTAAAGATCAATATGCAAATTAGCCTTCCCATTCATACTGTAAGCCTCTATTTTGTTGTATATATAAATACAATTGCATGTTATTAGTATGTAGATATGGTTAACAGTATAAGTAATATAAGACAATTTTTATTAATAATTGAGGTATAAATAAAAATAAAATCATGGTAAATGTGACGTCAATAACTAAGGGAATTGTGACTTGAGTAGTGATTTAGTTTCGGCTTCAGACAGAAAAACACACAATCTCCATTATAATAAGATATTAGTTTGGATAATGAAGTTCATTCTTTTTTTTTTGTACAAAATTTCTGCTGATTCTTTCAGCAGCTTTCCTCATCATTTGCCTTTATTTTTCAGCGGGAAAAATCATAATCCTTAATATTATTAATGTTGACGGGTATTTCCTTTTATCTTTATTTTTAGTTGTATTTTTTTAATCAAATCTCACTCGGAATATCAATCTACAACAACGAGGGAGAACACAAATGAGAAATAAAGAATATCTTGATGCCATAAATGTTATTTCTCTGAATGTTTGAGATGAGGCTTGAAGATTAGTATCATCTGCGTTATTCGGACTATTGTCCCCATCTTCATTGTTATTTGTACAACGTTTCGGCCGATATACCCTCCGGCCTTCTTCAGGTATTTCTTGTCGGACTCGGGAACTTCTCGGACTCGGGAACCTTCTCGAACTCGGGAACTTTCTTGTCGTATTCGAGAACTTTCTTGTCGTAATCGGGAGCCATCACGGAACTTTGAACCTAACCCTTTATTTAGTCCACGGGGGTATCCTGTTCTCATTCCGCTAAACATAGCTGGGGTAGGAGTTGTGTTAATTAATTATTTTCTAACTGCTTTCACTCAGGATTGAACTCATTGACTGAGTGAAAGCAGTTAGAAAAATTCCTACTCCTAAAGTGTGTTTTGGCAGCATTTTCTCTTTTAAACATGTTTCATTAAACTCAACTGACGATTCTTGTCGGACGAGTTTTTGTTCGATCCTCTCTAATTTTCTGGCCATCTTTTTAATGTCAGGGTGTAACTGGTGTAGCAATCGACCAAAGGTTTCTTTACGAGCGCTTTCGGCATGTCCATCTGCCTTCTTCAGGTATGAAACTGATGTGATGTTTCAGGTGTCTCGTTTTAAAAAACAACGAGCAGTAACTTAGGAATTGGTAGTGGGAGGAAGATGACAGATGGACATGCCAAAAGCGCTCGTAATGAAACCTTTGGTGGATTGCTACACCAGTTCCACCCTGGCATTAAAAAGATGGCCAGAAAATTAGAAAGGATCGAACAAAAACTCGTCCGACACGAATCGTCAGTACAGTTTAACGAAACACACACACACACAACACACACAAACACACACACACACACACACACACACACACACACATATATATATATATATATATATATATATATATATATATATATATCACCGTAAAAGAAAATATTTGACGTCATATTTCAAACCGTCTTCTTTTTTCAAACTTCAAATTTTAAACAGACTGATAAACAAGGACTATCACTCACTTTTCTCGTTATTCTGTGATAAAAAAAGTTCTTATTACCTTCCATATACCAACAAATGCCCTGAAGATGGTCTAATTAATAGATCGAAACACTGCAGCGTCGGCCAATAAACTCACCACTTAACTCATTTAAACCTGTTTTTTTTCAATCTTTCTTAATATACTGCATACCGTCGGATTCACTTCCTTTTCTTCATATATATATATATATATATATATATATATATTATATATATATATTATATATTTGTGTGTGTGTGTGTGGAGTAAATGTGGATATAAAATGAAAATCCAGTAAAAGAAATCAAGAAATGTAGACAACTGAAAGAAGATTTTGAATGGACCAAACATTTTAAGATGATATTAATGTTTATGCAAATTTCATTGAGTTAAATATAGCGGGAGGGGGGGAATTTGACAGGTCAACTTGGAGGTCACTACTGCCCTTTTATATATGTATGGATAGACAAATAGGAGCTAGTTTTGACGTGAAAGACATAACGTCACGAACTAAAAAATATTCCATCCTCTACTGCCACGTGATCCGACTGCTGAGATCCGAGTTGTTATTTTGGACCCACCTGTCAACACTCTTCAGTCAGGGGACGATTAAAACAACTCATCGGGGCTGGGAGATTTTGGGAGTCACAAAGCGTTCCTATTTCTTAGATCGGCTCTCAAACCAGATCCAGCAAATATCAGGATGACAATGTTAAAAGGCATCTTAAATATCAGCATGTAGAAATAGCAGACACAATGTCTGACTTGTGTCTCCTGCCCCGGTTTTCGCAACAGCTCCGAGCGTGCCTAGCTCCAAGAAATACCAACTTTTAAAACTTATCCAAATAAATAAAATAGATTTGTTGTTTGTTAAACTCTTCAAACAAACAATTTGTTATGTCTTGGAAATACATAAACGAGAAGGTTGAATGGTTGTAATAATAATTTATTACAAATAATACAAATAACAAAATAAAACGGCTTCCGGCCGGCAAGGTAAAAAAGTCTCTTGGTAAGATTACTTATCTTGAAAAGTTGTACACGTGTATTTGCAATCTGAGAATACGAAACAATGTTCGTGGTTGGAGATTAACTCGCATCACTCTGAGCTAATCCTCTGTTGTACCTTTATACGTATCTCATTTGCATACGTGAGGGTTACTTCTCTTTATAACACAATTACTCGACCCAAAATGTGTGTACATCAGTGTGTAAACATATCTGTATAAAATTGTGACATAAAAAAACATTCAAAGTAATGTATAGATAATTACTAAGGTTGTCAAAAACCACACAACAACATTGGAGTGAGACACTACTGAGGAATGAACGTACACGTATTTTGAACCCTACAATACTATTGCTCTACGGCAAGCGCTTACAAGATGAATCCATAAAATTTACGATTTATAGAATAACAGTCAATACTGAAAAATCAACAACAAAAAAAAAAAACAACACACAAAAAAACAAAAAACAAAACAAAAACAACAAGAAATAAAGATCGCTTAGTAGAGAGCTAAAATCGTTTCTTAATTTATTTAACAACACAAAATCATTTTCACCTTATTTAACCGTGCAACGCGTCGATTGCAAGATTCAATCAAAGAAACCCCCACGAAGAAATAAGAATCTTTAATCTTTTTTTTAAAAAACTATTTTCTGTTCTTTGTCAGGGTCAAAGAATAATGCGTTATTATTTATTCATTTTAACTCATTTGCAAGAATCGACATTCCATATCGGCATTTATTAATTGATTTATTAAAACGTGGTCATATATTGTCTGGTTTTTAATTACTTCTATCGTTCTGGGCTCGGCAGGGTCATGTGTAAAGATTATTTTTTCGGGAAAAAGGAATGACTGCCCTGACCCCCCCAAACAACAACCCCAAAAACAAACAAACAAAACAAACAAGAAATCGTACAAAATAACGATGATTAAATAATGTGCGTCTGTGAGTTGGATAAAATCAAGAGACACACAAAAAAGTATAATGTCAATAAAGTTGCATTATGTGAAATAAAGAGGGAAAATATCTTTTATGAGAAAGTGAAAAGGAATATGAAAATATACGTAGAAAGAAGAAAACGATAACATCTATGAGAGAGAGAGAGAGAGAGAGAGAGAGAGAGAGAGAAGAGAGAGAGGGAGAGGAGAGGGGGGACAGACAGACAGACAGAAAGAAAGAGAAAGAGAGAGGGGGAAAGAGAGAGAGAAAGAGAGAGGGGAAAGAGGAGAAAGAGAGAAAGAGAGGGATAGGGGGAGACAGACAGACAGACAGACAGAAAGAGAAGAGAGAGAGAGAGAGAGAGAGAGAGAGAGAGAGAAGAGAGAAGAGAGAGAGAGAGAGAGAGAGAGAGAGAGAAAAGGGGAGACAGACAGACAGACAGACAGAAGAGAAAGAGAGAGAGAGAGAGACAGAGAGAGAGACAGAGACAGAGAGAAACAGGCAGATAGACAGAGAGAACGAGAGAGAGAGAGAGAGAGAGAGAGAGGTGAGAGAGAGAGAGAGAGAGAGAGAGAGAGAGAGAGGGGAAAGAGAATGAGGGGGTAAGAACAATTGTATAATAAAGTAGAAAGAGAAAGAGAGGATGAAAAACGAGGAAAAATAAAAAAGATTAAGGAAAGAAATATTTCCTGACCTCCCACCATTCGGATTAATGTTTTCTGAATTTACTATTATTTTCTGTTTTTGTTTTTGTGAAGAGTCTAAGGAAAAAACCTTTATTACGAATTGCTTGATACCAACCAAATTGTTATTGTGCTTCATCACAGTGAGAAATTGGTTCGTTTCAGTCGGGATCTAGTGAAGGGAGTTTCAAAGAAAATGTGTTAGAGGGAACTATTGAGCCAAAATGGGTGATTTTTAGTGATTAGTAAAAAGAAGGATGTAAGTGTAGGTATAAGCAGAATATTTGAAATTGTGTAAACTATGAAAATTAGGGCGAGAACAATTCGGTCGGTAGAAGATGCTGATCGGTTTGGGTTTTTTTTCTTCTACGGCTTATCAACTTTTTGCTAAGTCGGTAGAGCGTTCGGCTAGAAACCACAAGGTTCCTAGTTCGATACCGGCCCACGCCAACTCAGCGTATGAGCTGATGGTAGGTGTGGCGCTCCACCTCAGACGCCAAAAACAATCGCCTTCGTCTAGCGCAAGTGAAAAGGGGATAGACTCCCTCGCCGATTGGCTGATTGGCTGATACCGACTTTAGGTCACACCAACGACCTACTTATTGCCGAATCAAGTCAATTTGATAAACAAAGAACCCCGGTTACTCACAGTACGTACTCTTTCATCGCTGCTTAACTTAGGTGATCTAATGGGAACGGGTGCTTTCAGCGTGACTTGACCATACTGGATGCTGATTGGCTGAGAAGCCGACCAATAGAATCAAGCAGAGAAAACTAGACGGAACTGCTGCTGATGATTGTAACAATATTTGCAAGAGGTTTAATACAACAGCAAACAGCTTTTAAAATAAACGTTTTTAAGTTCGTTTAATCATTTAGCTCTCTCCTTAGAATATTGGCCAATTTTTAAGTATTGTTACTTATTACTAAGAAAATTATATACACACACATAATATATATATATATATATATATATTATATATAATTTTAATTAATCATGACAAGCAAAGACAGACAAAGACAGACAGACATTATAATAAGATATATATATAAAGACAGACAGACATTATAATAAGATATATATATATATATATATATCTTATTATAATGGAGATTGTGGGTTTGTCTGTCTGTAACCGAAACTATTACTATACAAGTCACAATTCCCTTTATTATTTACATCACAATCTCCATGATTTTATTTATATTTAAACCTCAATTATTAATAAAATTGCTTCACCTTTTTATTAGTGTTGTCCATATCTACATACAAATAACATGCAATTGTATTTATATATACAAAAAATAGCGGTTTACAGTGTGAATGGGAAGACTAATTTGCATATTGATATTAAAAATGTGATTTTATTAAATATGTGCTTAGTATTATTGATTTCTAATTGTTTGGTTTTATTTTAATGAATATAAGCAAAAAATCTCTTCAATGAATCTGAAATGAAATCCATTAACAAGAAAAAATAACTGTCATTTTATTCTTTATTTCCTAATTTAACTAAATAGTTAAATAAGTAAAATTCAGCAATGAAAGACGGGAGTGATGGAAGAGTAAGTTTCATTTCTATTTTTCTATTATACCCCCACTCTGTTTCAAATCTTTTTATCTGCCTTCTTATTAGACTTTCTAAATTAATACGATATTTCATTACATTAAAACTTAAATACTTGCACCCGGAGGGTGCATATATTTGCTAGTGTATATATATATATATATATATATATATATATATTGTTGAACTTCGCAGCTATTTTTTGTCTGCAAATCTTGTTCCATGTCCTTTCAAGTTGCCGGATTGGTGTGATTATATCTAGCGAAAATTCGCTGATGTATTTGCCATCACTTATTTTCAGGGGTAGTGCACTACCCCTGAAGATGGCCCACGATAGGGCGGAAAGTACTCGGGAAATAAGTTATGGCAAATACATCAGCCAATTTTCGCCAGATATAATCACATCAATTCGGCAACTTGAAAGGACCTGGAACAAGATTTGCAGACAAAAAATAGCTGCGAAGTTCAACAAAATATGCCTTAAAGAAGAAATGCCACGTAACTATATATATATATATATATATATATATATATATATATATATATATATGATTTGAAGGCAATTACAATGCGTATAAAAAATAAAAACAAAAAGATGTTATTTTTGTCTTATCGATTCCAAAGTAGAAACTTCATCTTCTGAGGTGTATATCAGAAATGTACGTGCTTACGTTTTTTTTTGTGTGGTTATAATTTTTTTCTTATTTTTTTCCCTCTTCTTTTTTTTCCTTTTTTCTCCTCCTTTCATTTTTCTTTATGTTATGAATGAAATGGGCGAATAACTGTAATTTCTTATTTAAAAAAAATTATAACCACACAAAACAAAAAACAAAACGTAAGCACGTACATTTCTGATAAACACCTCTGAAGATGAAGTTTCTACTTCGAAATCGATAAGACAAAAATAACATCCTTTTGTTTTTATTTTTTATACGCATTGTAATTACCTTCAAATCATTAATATATTATAGCATACTTAACAATGCTTCAAGCAAATTACCAATTACTTTTATATATATATATATATATATATAATATATATAGTAAAGTCGTCGGGGGCGGCCTAATGTCGGTATCAGCCAATCAGTGAGGGAGTCTATCCCCTTTTCACTAGCGCTAGGAGATTATTTTTGCATCTGAGGTGGAGGGCCACACCTACCATCAGCTCCTTACTTTACTGCACAAATCCCTGTGCTACTCATAACGCTGAGTTGGCGAGGACCGGAATCGAACTAGGAACCATGTAGTTTCTAGCCGAACGCTCTACCGACTGAGCTAACCCGGCCCATTAATATTCCTATACACGAGTTTATATCCAGAATATCTGTTACAAAATTAGCGTGAACCTAAAAGTTTTACCGATACCCTCAGTGAGCATTTACGTTTGTAAGCCAGTGTACTTTGTAGATAAATAAATTGATAGATATATATGAATAAAAAGGGATAATTTTAAATAGTATCACTTCTGTACTGGCACAACATTTGTTGTATGTCTATCTTATTGGTTATTCTTTAATATGTACACACAGACTCGAAAACAAATTTATACACCCATACACACTTGTACACACACATACGCACACGTTCATATACATACACACGCAGACACAATGCCTTTAATGTGCCCTTTGATGTGTCCCTGCTGACGTGCATGTTTCGGTGTAGGATTATTTTATTTCCACTTCTTTATTTCATGAAATTCCGTTAAAATATTTGAGGGTTTTTCGTCGAAGGTAAAACTCTTCATATCCAGATCTCATCTTAATGGAGACGGATGGAAAATAACTAAAACCGTTTATAAAATGAAGATAAAAGTTGTTTTTTCTTCTTTTTCTCTCAAATAAACTCGTGTGACAAACTCAATTCGGTAATTTTTAGTTTCGTTTATGGCACGCCAAGATATTCGCTTGGAATTCGCCACTATTTAGCAAAGAGGAATCAATTAGGTCGCGCCACTAAACATCATTCACTGCTGACATGCACACACACAAAATGGGATCTACTCAGCCTCTTTGAATAAATGTACATCATTAGGTTTTTTCTAAAAAAAAAAAAGATAAAAAGAATCTATTATCTTAAAAGTACCCGCTGTTTGGTAAAAGGTTTTCAAGAAATATTTTTACGTTCCCAACTTTCGTTTCGTCAACTTCACTTTTTTGGTAACTCAAGAAAACTCATCTAATGATTTCCAGGGTTACATTATTAAAAGAAAAACGAAACACAACGTCAAGATACTCAGCAATGCAGCGTAGAAGTAACTTCGAATAAAAAGCCACCCTATCTGCTGGGACGTTAGAATGCACCGACTGCATCTCTGCAGAGGGGTAAGACTTCCCCAATGGGGCCACTTGTTGGCCGTGGGTGGCGATCCGTGAAGGATAGAGCCCAGGTGGATGAGCAGTTCATGACTTGCAATACTCCACTTTGGCCCTATCTTGGGCTAGACGGGCGGTCGGAGAGGCTCCCTCCGATCAATCGGCTGGTCACGTCAAGCCCTAGCATCTATATGATTGCCCCAACCCTATTGCCCTTATATGGCAAACCCCAACCCCTTTTTATCATATGGGTGCTAGAAGGCGGTGGCCGCCGGTCTACATGTCCTGGGAATGACGTTAAACTCTATCTGATGGTGAGGTTCCAGTTCTGGAGGTTTGGGGAATGTGGAGCACCCCTTCATCACCATTGCTCCCTGGTCCACTCTGACCCGGAGTGGTAGTACCTGTTAGGGTCCCATCTATGGGTTAAATAGAAAAATGTATTTATAAACAAAATTGTATTATCCATTAAGAATTGATTTATTTCAAAACTTTATCGGCATTAAATGACCCACTGAGGTTGATATGCCGTAAAACAAAACAAACCAATCGAATAAAAAGAGGGTACTCTTTGCGGAGTTCCGTCCCGGCCTCCTGCCTCAATATATGTAAAATATGTAAAACAATAATTTAAGAGAAAATATATCCTATATGCAATGGCACATTGGGATTTTCCCACTAATTGATATTGCTTTGAATAAATCAGAAATCATTAATAACTTAAAAATGGTTAATTTTTCAGTATATTTTGATAGAATGTTTGGATTCCCCAGGCCTAAAAGCTATATATATATATATATATATATATATATATATATATATATATTTATATATATATATATATATATATATATATATATATATATATATATATATATATACTTATGTGTTTGTGTGTGTGTGTGTGTGTGTGTGTGTGTGTGTTATCGGAAAAACCGATAGAGAATTATCTCCCCCTGCCGCTAGGAGGCGAATCGCCAACATACGATGTTGGCGGCAAAACCAAACCCCATCAATTGTCTGAAGGCCGTCGACCAGGACGGAGGCGGTTTTAACAGCACACTTATCAGAAGGCTGTCGACCGGGACGGAGGCGTCTCAACAGCATACTAATCTGAAGGCTGTTAATCTGAATAGTCACCTGAACAAGGTCTCCATCCACCGCCCACTTTGAAGGGGCAGTTTCACCAGGCGAGTAGCTTCAAAAAGCACTCCCTATACTTTTACTTATCGTACGAGAACTGACCAAGACGGACGCGTCTCTACAACACTCTACAACCACAGCGAGTAGATTCCCTTTCTAGCGCTAATTTACCTACGAATTGCAATTTCACCTCTCAGATAAGTCTGGTAGCAAATGTATGGGCACTTTGGCCCCTATTTACGTGCATGTGGAATTAAATACATTAAAATAATTAAGTTTTTTTGAAACAAGTAATTTTACAATTATATAAGCTAAGTTTAGAAATATGTAAACAAAAGAGAATCAAATAAATATTAGTTTAGAAATATTTTAACAACAATAGAAACAATTGTTTAAATTCCATGGGAAAATATTTACGCCATCGGAAGGTAACAAAATCATCCGATAATTTATGTCACCAGAATTCCACAGATATCAAAATCATTCGATATTGCATCATTGCAAATCACCTGATATTTGATGAATATTTTAGCTTAATGATCACG
>CM042157.1:89778642-89866142 GCA_023376005.1 Doryteuthis pealeii | reverse complement strand
TGGTATATAGGTGCTCCCTTTTTAAACACTGGTATATAGGTGCTCCCTTTTTAAACACTGGTATATAGGTGCTAGGGTTTAATATGACCAACCGATTAATCAGGGGGGAGGGCTTTTCCGCCCGCCCGTCTAGCCTAAGAAAGGGTCTACGTGGAGTGTTGCATATCATGGATTGCTCATCCACCAGGATTCCGTCCTTAGGCATCACGTGGCCCCATTTGGGGTGTGTGTGTGTCTTACCCCTCTGCAGAGATATAATCAGTGTATTCTAATGCCCCAGCCAACAGAGCTGCCTAAGGTTGACATGCTGTAAAATCCAACCAACCAACCGACCAACCAAATGTAAAGAAAATTATCATCCTGATATTGACTGCTTAGAAATTCAAGTGGTTCTTATTATTTTCTCCCATTAAAATCAGTTTACTGTTTTTTTTTTGGTTTTTGGGGTTTTTTTTTTGCTTCCACTCCAGGAAGTAGAATACAGCACTATCTTATCAGTACTTTTTTTTCTTTCTTTAATTCCAACGAAGGACAACTGGTTTTGTAAAATGTATTTCCCTCTTTACATCTGCCTATTTTTGTTATTGTTATTTTATTCTATACTAGAAGTGGCTACCCAGCATCGCCTGGGTAGATTGTCAGGGGGAAACACTGGTATATTGAGTTTTATATCGCTGATCTGGTTTTGAAAATGGATTTCTTTGTAAATAATGTCGTACAGCGATCTAGCACCAAAATTGAGCAAATAATAAAAAAGAAAGGATACATGGTCCTAACAATACCAGAAGAGAAGAAACCACTATTACTTATATTATATAAGTGGTGTTCTCCTGTGGAGACCTTTTACATGGACATACCACGGTAGGTTGACTAGCAAAAACCTGCATCAAAAAGCTCTGCTCGGATTCTGGATGCTGTGCTGAGGACTTTCCCAGGAGCGATGACCTATAGGGAGGATTGGAGAAAGTTATGAATGTCCCTTCTGCTAGCTAGGTCTGGTGATGTAGATGAGATTTTTTAACTGTTGTCCTCATCTTTGTGAAATATACATACACAAAATTTCGACAGGTGTTCTTTGTAATCTATTGTAGCAGACTAAGGGGCCGGGTTAGCTCAGTCGGTAGAGCGTTCGGCTAGAAACCACAAGGTTCCTAGTTCAATACCGGTCCTCGCCAACTCAGCGTATGAGTAGCACAGAGATCTGTGCGGTAAAGTAAGGAGCTGATGGTAGGTGTGGCGCTCCACCTCAGATGCTAAAAAAACAATCTCCTTGGTCTAGCGCTATTGAAAAGGGGATAGACTCCCTCGCTGACTGGCTGATATCGACTTTAGGCCGCCCCGACGACTTACTCCACTACAAGTGTCAAGACTTTGTCTATCAGAGCATAGTGATGATTTAATCTGGGAAATCATTTTGAATAATTATAACTTTGTGTATGTATACTTTACAATAAAAATGGGGACAACAAACAGAAAAACAAAATAATACAAGCCTCATCTAAAAAAATTCTGACAATTTTTTCTTTTAAAGATTTTTAAAGTCTTTAGGATTCATGGTTTATGTGTAAATGTTCTGATAGAATTTTTTTTAGGTACTATGAACCCAGTACTACCTGTTTCATAGTATGCTCTGTTTACTAAATATCTATATTCGGGATTTACTATAAAGCGATAGTTCGAAAATTTAACCCGGAATATATTGGAGGTGCAAATCGACTAACGGATTACGGCTCGGAGAATGGAATCGGCAATATTAGAGCCGAACAACTTGCGTTGATTTAACTGAAAAATTCGTGGAGAAATATACAAAGATTTTGTTGCTGCTAGATGATTCATTTATTGATTGATTTTAACGGTAATTCAAGCCGTCAGGGTTATTTTATGCCAAGAGGTTAGGGAATCGCAAACATTCAACCTTATTCATTGAATGATATATATATATATATATTATATATATATATATATATATAATATGCTTTGCTATATTTATAAGTAAAGAGTGCTCAACATTATTTATAGAGCATATATGTTTATGTCAGGTTACCGAAGATGTAGTCAACGGCGCTAGGAACCCCAGTTTTAAATCAGGATACACACACACACACACACACACACACACACACACACATATATATATATATATATATATATATGGAAAGACAATATGAGAAGAAAATATTTAAAAAATATAAGTGTCAATACTTAAGCATTTCGGTATATTGTACCATCTTCAGGACACTGTTAAGTAATGTTTATGTGCGGGACAAAATTAAATATATATATATATATATATATATATATATATATGACCACCTGTATGTCTTTAATATATATATATACCTACACACACATAATATATATATATATATATATATATATATATATATTTAAATAAATAACAAAAGACTTATAGATCTTGCATTATAGACTATTTCAGGGAGCTTAGACAAAAATGTCTAATTCTCCCGACTCATCAGATGCGAACGGGAGAATTAGACATTTTTGTCTAAGCTCCCTGAAATAGTCTATAATGCAAGATCTATAAGTCTTTTGTTATTTATTTAAATATAAATTTGCTCTGTGACTCTAACAATAAGAGCACACATTGAGCTCTCAAACTGCGACAAGTTGTTTTTAAAAAAACCTATGTCGTAAGGAAGATTTCTTCTCTGGACTTATATATATATATATATATATATATATATATATATATATATATATATATATATATATATATATATGTATATATATATATAAAGACATACATATAAACATATTTATTGACATTTCATTAAACTGTTATGTATCTATCTATCTATATATATATCTATCTCTCTGTCTACTGGTGCTAATTATCTATATGTGCCTCCTCTATGCGTATATAGCTTCATTATTTCTTGTGGTTTAAAAAAAAATCCCGAATGCCTTTTGAAGCAAATAGTAATACCTTTTTGCAATTCCTTTTTTCTATTGAAGCAAAATAATTCTTCAAAAAACTGATAATGCAAGATATTTCTAGTCTTCCTTCTGATGTTCCAGAATCTTTTCAAGAATTCTTGCTTCGATTAATTAATTTGCTTCTTAAAGCCAAACCCGTTATAGATTATCCGCTCGAGTGGTAGTCACTATCAATAGGCAAAAATAACTTTTTTTTCGCGGCAAAAAAGGAGAAGAAGAAGCCATTACTTTATTAATTATATATTTTTCCCGATACAAATTTCAGAAATGAATGGATATCAACAAAACTCTTCCCCTGCAAAAAATTCCAACCCTTTTTTTTATTGCAATACTTTTTTCCTTTAAAGTCACTATATTCTAGTTGAGTTCATTATATACTTTTTATATAAAAAAAAAAAAATCAGAATTGAATGAATATCAGCAAAAGCCTTCCCGCTAAAAAAATTCAACTCGGTTTTTAGGTGAATATTTTTTTTAATTACCATATTCTATACTAGTTGAATTTTGACACCAATGGCGAATTTTGCTTAAGAAATATTTTTTCAACATTCTTATTTATAAAATATTTTTTCAACACTCTTATTTATAAAATGCAAATTTTGTGTGGATAAGTTCCTTTCATCCTCGCATTTCTATCTGTTACAGGTTTTTATGGCTTATCTAGACTATTCCAAGTACTCCAATATTGATGGATACAAATACCATTGTAAGATTCAATGTTAATAATTGAACAACAGCTCCGACACGTTGTGAGACAAAACATTTAATAGGTGTACAGCACATGGTAATGATAAGATACATAAAGTACATAGATACATAAGATACAAATAAGATATAAGAGTAGAGATAAAAGGACACATTCATGAATGGTAAATACAAGATACAATATTTAGGTATAAACGAGATACCCAAATGTACATAAAATATAAATGTTACAGACATGGAACTAAAGGATAGTCTATGCTGTAAAAAGACTTACAGTAATGTTATGGGGCCAAAGCCCACCGAGAAGGGGGTAGACATAAGTCTAACCCATGTGCTCGTTCAGAGGCAGTACGGAAAAGAGAGGAGGAAGCATTTGAATCAGCCGCTTATATACCCGAGGTCCCCTGGTGGCCACAAACGTCAACACAGCGGGAAGATAACTCTTCCAGGCAAAGGGAAGATAATCCCCTACACCATCATCAGATTTGAACAATTCCTTGGGTGAGTCAAAAGTCTTGCAATATCTTAGTACATACTAGTTTACGGCACTTATATCACATAAGCAAACCTTCTGACAATTTTGAAGCTGTAGATGAAGCTTTTTACAATATTTTGTCATTGTATGCTATAAGTAGATTGAGTAGTTCTTGTTTAATCTATATCAACTTCTTTTAATATTGTTTTTTATATTCAACAGTCGTTAAAAATCATAGATCGCAAAAAAGGGAATAAAATCCAACCGAAATTTGAACTCTGATCTTTTGGGGTTTGTTTTCGTTCTGGAATAGCATCTGACCAATTAGAGAAAAAAAGGAGATTGTTCTATGGCCAATTTGAATTAAGACTACTGCTTAATTTTCAACAAAGAATTGTAAATCTGTAACAGAATCAACACTATTCTGACCAAAGGAATTAGTAAAATCATTAGAAATGTTGAGAAGAGTGCGGGAATATTGAGGAGACTTGCTGCTACTTGATCGCCTCTGACAACTACAAGATATCATTGGCGAGAATAGATTATGTATAATCGTTATTGTAATTATGACGCTCAAGACATAATCACACGATTCGCAGACTCTGCAAAGGCATTTGGGGGATGAAATAAACCTATAACCCCTCCGATATCACATGACACTGGAAAAGACATAAGGATAGAAGGTCAGACTCTAGCTCAGGTAAATACCTTCAGGTACCTGGGTTCCACAGTTACCATCAACAATAGACTCAATGCAGAGCTTGATCTCCGAATTTAAAATGCTTCCAAAGTATTTGGTCGGCTGAGGAGGTCAGTCTGGTTCAATACAGACATCTCTTTGAAAACTAATTGTGCAGTATACCGTGCCATAGTTCTCTCAACCCTCCTGTACGGTGGGCGATATACAAAGCGAATGCCCATAGACTACATATCTACTACATGCGTCACTTGCGCAGTATATTAAATGTCAGGTGGTGGCAACATGTTTCCAACAGGACCATTCTGAAGAGAACTGGACTCCCTGGCATGTATCAAATACTTGTCCAACGCAACCTGGCCACTTAAACAGACTTGGGGATGACAGACTACCAAAGCAGATTGTGTACTCTCAACTGAGAGAGGGATCACGTAGAATCGGTTGACCAAAGCTCAGGTACAAAGACAACACCAAAAGAAACCTGAAGGGCTTGAATATCCCCATAAGCAGTTGGCAAGACGCAACCAGAGACCGATTAAACTGGAGGAAAATGATTCGCGTGGTGTCATCAACGGATACGATGGACAGCAAGTAGTAATTATGCTTATAACAGGAATCCTAAGAGACACTTGTTGTTGCGGTATAATATGTAACAACAGTAAAAAAAATCTTTTGATATTTTACACAAAATAGACACTACATTAATGACCACCTAATACAATTTAAAAAAGGTAGTGGTAACTAATCTAGACCAAATTCCCTTTGTACACAATAACGGCACGTTAATCCTTTTAGGGTTATTTTATACCAAGATGTTAAGGAATAGTGTTCAGTTCCTACATTTTCGTGTTGTTATCTTTATACACGGTACTATGGATAAAATAGAATAATATTTAAACATATTTGAACCATTGATAGGACTCTAACAGGTTCTACCACTCGGGGTCAGTATAGATCTGAGAGTAATAACCATGAAAGGGTACTCCCTACACCCCAAATCTCCAGGACATGGGCCTCACCATCAGATATAATTTAGTATCATAATTTAGCATCATGAATTATCACCCGAATTTATTTGTGGTTCTTTCCAGATTTCACTTAATGAAACTTGGAGAGTTTAATGAATATCGAACTTAGTTATTAGTTGTGTGTGAAAGTTGTTTTATATCCAGTTATCTGCGGTGAAATCACTTTTTGTAATGTGACCAAGAGAGGACGAGGAACTTTCGCACGTAATCAATACACATGAGAGTACTTTTCCCACTTCTAATTTACAGAAAGGCTCTGATGTGCAAAATGACGCCACACAATCTTCCATCTTGTTAGTAACGATAAACGGAAGATCACAAACCGAACATTTAATTGGGCGATTGAACGGCACTTTTTGTTTTTTACAAAATGTATTCTTGTCACGCACTTTGTTGCCGAATTGATTCAACAGGCGTTCAGAATTAACAAACCATTCTCAGAGGAACTTTCAAATCTGTTCAACTTCTTTTTTGTCAAATCTAGAAGCAAATCTAAATCAAAAATAAAAATAAAACGGGCAAATTAATATGATTTTTATTCTTGTTGATGTTAAAAAGTTTGTTTTTCAAAATTATATTAACGCCTCTGATATCGTATCATTCCCAAACGAATAGAAAATGAACGTAAACGAATGTATTTTTATGTGTGTCATAAGGTTGGATACTATTAGGGTAGCAGGACTTTGATAAGGAGTCATTTTCATAATTAGAAATGATCTCTTGACAATTTTATTGAAAAAATTTTTTGATAATGCAAAAATTTTTTTTGATAATGAACATTATACAGTGACAAAAATTTTTTTGATAATGAACATTATACAGTGACAAAAATTTTTTTGATAATGAACATTATACAGTGACAAAAATTTTTTTTGATAATGAACATTATACAGTGACAAAATTTTTTTTGATAATGACATTATACAGTGAAAAATTTTTTTTGATAATGAACATTATACAGTGACAAAAATTTTTTTTGATAATGAACATTATACAGTGACAAAAATTTTTTTGATAATGAACATTATACAGTGACAAAAATTTTTTTGATAATGAACATTATACAGTGACAAAATGAACATTATACAGTGACAAAAATTTTTTTTGATAATGAACATTATACAGTGACAAAAATTTTTTTTGATAATGAACATTATACAGTGACAAAATTTTTTTGATTGAACATTATACAGTGACAAAAAATTTTTTTTGATAATGAACATTATACAGTGAAAAAATTTTTTTTTCTTTAGAATGAACATACAGTGAAAAAAAAAATGTATTTTCGAATGAACATTATACAGTGAAAAAAAAATTTTTTTAGAATGAACATTATACAGTGAAAAAAATCTTTTTTAGAATGAACATTATACAGTGAAAAATAATTTTTTTTTAGAATGAACATTATACAGAGAAAACATTTCTAAGAATGAACATTATACAGTGAAAATTTATCCAAATAACTATATGAACTTATTTGATTGATTGATTTTAATGGCATGTTTACATTTACATGCATGAATCCATTTGTTCTTTTCCCAATTATGGACAAATAGTAGGGTAACCAATAAATTGAAATAAATAAAAAAAAATTTTTATCTGTCCAAATTAAAATCGTATGATAAAATGATTCTCTTCAAAACAAATGAATGAGATGAAAGTTTATACACAATCCTAATTTGGGTCAAAAATTATAAATGGCCTGTTTCATCCAGATGCGTTTTTATATTATTTATATTTTTCCCAATTGATCGATGAATTAAAAAATATTAACAACGACCATTTTCCATCGATTATTATTGCTATTCACTTGGTTTTTACCAGGACAGGTTGTTGGTTTGATGGTTTTACGGCATTTAAACTTTTCTTGGGTTATTTTATACCGAAGTCAGATTAACAATTACGGTCTCTAATTATATCCGGTACAAAAATGTACTTTCACATTCATTTTAAACAAATCATGTGTGTGCGTTTCCTGGGTAATTCATGAGGAAGTGCGTCCCGGTCTCCTGCCTCAAAAATTGCTGCCCGGTGACTATTAAAATAACGACACCAGCTATGGTGTTACTTGAAAAAAACCCCAAAAACAACCAACTTAGGGCGTTAAATGTATTTTAGGGGGGGGGGGCTTCTCTTTTTTGTTGTAATTCTTGTTTATTTATCGTAATTTGTCGTAATTCTTGTTTAATGTTTAATTTGTCGTAATTCTTGTTTAGATATGAAGATGGATATCTATCTATCTATCTATCTATCTATCTACCGCAATTTGTTCATTTTTTTTACTTTGTTTGATAAATAAATAAGAATTACGACAAAAAAGAGAAGCCCTCCCCCTAAAATACATTTAACGCCCTAAGTTGGTTGTTTTCTTTCAAGTAACACCATAGCTGGGGTCGTTATTTTAATAGTCACCGGGAAGCAATTTTTGAGACAGGAGACCGGGACGCACTTCCTCATAAATTACCGTTTCCTGGTAAATTCGACATCAGCACACTGAGACGTGTATATTCCTTTTAAATGCTCTACATTACTGAATGTGAAAGATGTCCTTTGATGCCGCGAATCATTGTCCCCTTCTGTTACGCAACGTTACTTAGGGTGGTTTCATCTCTCGCCCAGACAGAAAGTCATATGAATATTCATTTAAATTAGATTATAATGGTACAACGCCGTAAGCTTTGGGGTGCCAAGTAAGTCATGATATAATTATAATTATTACAAAATCAATTGATTAGAATAAAATGAACAATATCCATGTAAAAAACAAAATAAAACAAATGAATTATATTTAGATTATTCTCCTTATCAATATTTTGGCCAATGTGCCCTCCGGCCGTTTTCAGGTGTTTCTTGTCCAACTCAGCCAAAACGTTGTGTATATAACAATAAAGATGAGGATAATAATCCAAATAATCCAAATTATCAAGCCTCATCTCTTTGGCCCCATGAAAGAGGGTTTCAGATGCAAACATTATTCCAGTGACGAGGAAGTGAAATCTGTAGTGAAGAAGTGGCTCAAAGAACAATCAACAGAATTTTCCGGGGTAGGAATACATTTGCTTTCATTTGAAGGAACATTGCTATTGAGAGAAACGGTGACTATGTGGAGAAGTAGGGGCGTGATTCACAGGGGACCAGATTCATTTTGATGTATGATACACGTTCCTGTGTTGGTAATCATACCTGTGCTAAACAAAATAGCATTACTTTTTGAATCGCCTTTGTGGAGAAGTAAGGATGTGATCCACAGAGGACCAGCTTCATTTTGATGTATGATACATGTTCCTGTGTTGGTAATTATACCTGTGCTAAACAAAATAGCATTACTTTTTGAATCGCCTTTGTGGAGAAGTAAGGATGTGATCCACAGAGGACCAGCTTCATTTTGATGTATGATACATGTTCCTGTGTTGGTAATTATACCTGTGCTAAACAAAATAGCATTACTTTTTGAATCGCCTTTGTGGAGAAGTAAGGATGTGATCCACAGAGGACCAGCTTCATTTTGATGTATGATACATGTTCCTGTGTTGGTAATTATACCTGCCCTAAACAAAATAGCATTACTTTTTGACTCACCCTCATAATTCTGGCAATGTAATTAGGAATGCTTATCGGTGCCAAGTAAGGCTTGAACCAAATTAATAAGTCATGATGCAAAGGAAAACATTTTTTTTAATTCATGACAACATTATTCGATATTACTCATCTAATCTCTACTACCTTTGGTAAAAATGGTTTGAAGACAAAGTTAACATTCTTAAAAAGACAATTCTAATCAAAGAATTGTTTGTTTATTTGTTTGTTTGTTTGTTTTACGGTATATCAACCTCAGTGGGTCATTTAATGCCGATAAAGTTTTGAAATAAATCAATTCTTAATGGATAATACAATTTTTTTATAAATACATTTTTCTATTTAACCCATAGATGGGACCCTAACAGGCACTACCACTCCGGGTCAGAGTGGACCAGGGAGCAATGGTGATGAAGGGGTGCTCCACATTCCCCAAACCTCCAAAACTGGAACCTCACCATCAGATAGAGTTTAACGTTATTCCCAGGACTAATCAAAGAATTATTTGTTTGACATAAAAAAATATTTCTTTTAAAAAACTTTTCTTCTTGCTTGGTTTTTTCTTATTTCTTTTTTAACAAAAAAGAAAGACAGAAGAAAAAAAAAAGAGAAACTTGGGCCAAGTTAAAACTTTAATATTCATGCCCAACATTTTCAGCTGTGATTGGTCACATTATTGAAAGTGAAAGTGAAAGTGAAAGTGAAAGTATCTTTTAAGTGCTTTTCACGTTGTTTCATTTTAGTGTTTTTTTTTGTTTTTTTTTGCTTGGTTATTTTTCTTCAGTTTATTTTTTTTTTTCTTTGGTTGACGCCTGATTTGATTGAGTCAAACCTGACGACACCTGCTTGTTATCATGCAATGTTTCTGCACGGATTATTATTTTTTTTTGTCGTGCTTGTTATTATTATTGCCTTGGCGGAAGTAAAAATCGGATTCGGCGTCTGTGTGGTAGGTTTATAAAGGTGTTTAATACTAGCACTTTGCACTAAAGGTAAGTGTTCTTTTTCTCGAATAAACACGAACAATATGAATGAGAATAAAAAATATAAACAAAATAAATTTGAAAACGAAAAGGAATAACGTGAAAAGAAATTATATAAAAAACTTAACACTACAACTGCAACAACAATGAATCCTATATATATTATCACTATGACAACGGTGACAACAAAAGATTTCTTGGTTCCATTGTTCACCATCTACCTTCCATTATTATATATATATATATATATATATATATATATATATACATATATATATACATATATATATATATACATATACTTAACACACACACACACACACACACACATATAAATATATATATATATATATATATATATATATATATATATATATATATATATATATATATATATCATTTAAGTTTTCGCGTATGCTTCTAAATTATTTAGTTGAAAATTGATGGTAAAATGAATGGATGCATGAAATAAAAATGAATGAAATGATGGGGATAAATGAAAAATCATTTATCCCCATCATTTCATTCATTTTAACTATATATACATACATATATATATATATATATATATATATTATATATATATATATATATATATATATATATACGCAATAACAATTGTGTTTTTATATATATATATAGTTATTTACTAAGCTTAGCTTAGATGTGGCACAAGGCCAGAAGTTTGGGGCTCCCAATGAGAGTCGAACTCACTACCAATGGTCAGCAAATCTAGCTTGGTAACAATTACACCAGGTAAGGTTATATATATATATATATATATATATATATATGTGTGTGTGTGTGTGTGTGTGTAATGGAGGCGCATGGTGTAATGGTTAGAGTCGTAAGAAATGGACTTGTAGACCCGAGTTTGCATTTCGCATAGCGCTAATACCCTTGGGAAAGGTATGAATCCAGCTACTCTCCCACCAGCTATGTGTAAATAGTAGGACGGGTTGGGCTCTTTAACCATGGCTAGGTAACCAGTTAAGGAGAAGGAAAACTCTTCTCACTTCACAGCACGTATCAGATTACCCAATCTGTGCTACTCATACGTTGTGTTGGCGGGGACTGGTTTCGAACTAGGAACCTTGCGATTGCATAGGCGGGTAAGCTACTGACCGAGCTACACTGGCCCCTTGATGATAAAGTATGCTATATTTATGAGTAAATGCTGCTTAATATCGTGGATAGAATATTCATCTAATTTTTGTCGCTTAAACCCAGAAAATGGTGAATTTTAAACAAAACTTGGGCAACAGGTGAATAGTGCTTTAATGTTCGTTACTCTCCAAGATAATTAATGCTCCTGTTAATATTTTAGTTTGAAATTCAACCAAATCAATTATGTGTGTAAAAATGTCAATATCCATTTTTACCTTTCATACTGTCCATAGAAAAAAAAAATTCGGAATTACTTAAATCATATCACCGGAGGCTCATATTTTCGGATGTAATAAGGATCCCGACTCTGCGAGTTTAACATCATTGCAGATTCATGTTGCTGGACTTGTTACATTTTAAAACTTTCATTTGTAACCGGAACATTTTCCTGAACTTTTTTGATATTCATATACATTTTTACTACAAACTCTTTTGAGCTTTTTATGATAAAAATGCTTAAACATTTTAAAAATAAAATTTATTTTATTTTTAACAACAAATATGTATTTTTAAAAATTAAAAAAAAAAATTCCGGTACTGATCGAGAGCGTTCTGTGCCTCGTAATTAAGGATATATTCATTTCGTTTTTCCGCTTACAATGTTGCTTTGATAAAGACATATTCATAATGTCGAAAAAGATATCTGTCAGCAAAAAATTTTACTATCTATCTATTACCCCGTCTTGATCTGTTCATAATTACTCATCTCTCTGTCAAATTATTCTTTCTGTCTGTATCTTTACCATTATATATATATATATATATATATATATATATATATATATACTTTGGTGCGGTACCAAGTTTCTTGGTACAAGGTGATTCTAGCCTGGTCCTAATTCTCTACCAGTAGTTTGTTGTAGAGTTCAGGTTCCGTTGAGAGCTCAATGTTTAATTATTGTATACAGAGCAAAGTTATTTGTGAATAAGAAGGCCTTAAATACCATGGGTATCTCGTGAGTAGGCGGGGGAAATGTATGAATATAAGATGAGTTTGGCCATGTGCCTGTCTAATAAAATATATTAGTGGTCTGAAGTAGCTCGTGGGCATACTCACGAGTAGAAATGGTCCTAACCACGATACCCATGGCATTTAAGGCCTTTTTTTCACAAATATATATATATATATATATATATATTATAATATATATTATATAAAAACTCTAAACTATATAAATATATATATTTCTATATGCATATATATATATATGTGTGTGTGTGTGTGTGTGTGATAATAGGTATAAAATTGAAAAGATGGACAGTTTTATGATTGTGACATCGTTTCAATAAAAATTACGTAAATAACTTTTTCCTTGAAAATATGCAAATAATTCTGGAATATGTAAAGAAAAAAGATGTTAGAATCCTGAGATTTTCGGAAAAAAAAAACAAAATTGAAAGTTGTTTTTAATGTTTGCAATTTGCTGAAAATATTTTTCGGGTTATAAATCTTCACATGTTTACGTCTTTGTGCATTGAATTATCTGTGTGTGTGTGTGTGTGTGTGTGTATGTATATGTCTGTGTGTATGTGTGTGTATGTGTATGTGCGCGTGTGTAAGTCTCTGCGTGTGTGTGCATGTATGTTTATGTGCGTGTATATATGTGTGTACGTATATGTGTGTGTATGATGTGCATGTGAGTGTGTATGTGAATGTGTGTGTATGTGTATGCACGTGTGTGTATGTCACTGCATGCGTATATCTGCATGTGTGTGTATGCGCCTGTGTGTGTATGTGTGTTTATGCATGTGTGTATGCATGTGTGTGGGTGTAGGTGTGTGTGTATGTGTATATGCATGTGTGTATACGTGTGTATGTGTGTACGTATATATGTGTGCATGTATGCAAGTATGTGTGTGTGTATGTATGTGTGCATGTGTGTATTTGTTTGTGTGTATGTATGTGTGTGTGTGTGTATGATGTGTGTGTGCGTGTCTATGTGAATGTGTGTGTATATGTATGTATGTGTGGGTATGTCACTGCGTGCGTATATCTGCACGTGTGTGTATGCGTGTGTGTATGTGTGTTTATGCATGTGTGTATGTATGTGCATGTGTATGTGTGTAGATGCGTGTGTATGTGTGTATATGCATGTGTGTATACGTGTG
The DNA here is from genome assembly GCA_023376005.1 of Doryteuthis pealeii. Lineage (NCBI taxonomy): Eukaryota > Metazoa > Mollusca > Cephalopoda > Myopsida > Loliginidae > Doryteuthis > Doryteuthis pealeii. The sequence goes on along the minus strand of CM042157.1, from coordinate 89,852,444 downwards.
TATGTGTATATATATATTTACCAACCCCTCCGCACGAGCAGGATGTGACACAAGGTCAATTTCTTAAGCGGTGTTCAACAGGTTTGAACTCAGAGTTTTCCTTCTCCTAGACTGGTTACCTAGCCATGGTTAAAGAACCCAGTCTGTCCTGCTATTTTACCCATAGCTGGAGGGAGAGTAGGATTCATACCTTTCCCAAGGGTATTAGCGCTAAGTGAAATGCAATTACCACGTCCAGGATTTGAACTCGGGGCGACGAGTCCATTTCTCATGACTTTAACCATTATATCACGCGCTTCCTACGTATGCGTGTACGTATATGTGTGTATGTTTGTGTATGATGTGTGTGTGCGTGTGTATGTGAATGTGTGTGTATATGTATGTACGTGTGTGTATGTCACTACGTGCGTATATCTGCATGTGTGTGTATGCGTGTGTGTGTATATGTGTGTTTATGCATGTGTGTATACGTGTGTATGTGTATGCGTATATATGTGTGTATGTGTGCGTGTGTGTATGTATGTGTGCATGTGTGTATTTGTTTGTGTATGCGCGCGTGCGTGTGTGTGTGTGTGTGTGTATGCCCTTTAAATAAGATTCGAAAAACATTATTTTCAATTGAAATGTCACTAAGGCTTAAAAGAAAATAAAAACCCCAAAAACGAAAAAACAAAAAAAACAAAAACAAAACAAAAAAAAGAACAATTTGAGATGCAACGTCAAAAAAACTTGTCTAATGGCTTCCCTCCGAGTTTTTCTTCTTCATCCTCACTTCTAACATTCTTTGAAAAAAACAAAAAAACGGGAATGTTGTTTAGAGAGGAAAAAAAGTTTTTAATTTATTTGTCAAATATTAACAAATCAAAAGAAAAACATTAACAAAAAAAAATAACAGTTTGGTGTTTACTTTAATACCGGTCTCATCTCATTAAATGACAAGCCTTTGAAATTAACAAACCAGTACATATCCTTCGATAGCAATATCTCATCTATTGAGGTGCCCGCCGTGTAATGGTTATCTGTGTAGGAAATTTACACGGCTATGTGAGTTCAAATCCCGGACGAGGCTGCATTTCATGCTGAAAAAAATCTTTGGACTATGAAAAAAAAAAAAAAAAAAAAAAAATAACAGTTTGGTGTTTACTTTAATACCGATCTCATCTCCTCATTAAATGACACGCCTTTCAAATTAATAAACCAGTACATATCCTTAGATAGCAATATCTCATCTACTGAGGTACCCGCCGTGTAATGGTTATCTGTGTAAGAAAAGGACACGGCAATATGAGTTCAAATCCCGGACGAGGCTGCATTTCATGCTGAAAAAAAAAAAAAATCTTTGGACTATGAAAAAAAAAAAATAAATAAAAATAAAAATAACAGTTTGGTGTTTACTTTAATACCGGTCTCATCTCCTCATTAAATTACAAGCCTTTGAAATTATTAAGCCAGTACATATCCTTCAATAGCAATATCTCATCTACTGAGGTACCCGCCGTGTAATGATTATCTGTGTAAGAAAAGGACACGGCAATATGAGTTCAAATCACGGAAGAGGCTACATTTCATGCTGAAAAAAAATCTTTGGACTATGAAAAAAAGAAAAAAAAAGAAAGAAAAATTAAATAAAAATAAATAATAAAATAAAAATTCCCCCATTTATTCCCAATTGGCATGATCCTTATTTTTGCATTATTTGAATTTCTTGATGTTTTGTTAAATTGTTCATTAATCGGTTAAATCGAACTTAACGGACTTCCACCATCGTATGTCACCCCGCTGAAAGAAAAAAAAAACAAAAAAACAAATCAGGGAATTAACTTTTTAGTTCAGTCGGTAGAGCGTTCGTCTAGAAACCACAAGGTTCCTAGTTCGATACCGGTCCTCGCCAACTCAGCGTATGAGTAGCCCAGGGATCTGTGCGGTAAAGTAAGGAGCTGACGATAGGCGTGGCGCTCCACCTCAGACGCTAAAATAATCTCCTTGGTCTAGCGCAAGTGAAAAGGGGATAGACTCCCTCGCTGATTGGCTGATACCGACTTTAGGCCACCCCGATGACTTTACTTACTTACATAGCGCTAATATCCTTAGGAAAGGGATGCATTAAACTATTCTCCCTCCAGTTATATTTACATATTTACCAACCCCTTCGCACGAGCAGGAGGTGACACAAGGTTTGGATTCAGAGTTTTCCTTCTCCTAGACTGGTTACCTAGTCATGGTTGAAGAAACCATAGTTAGAGGGAGTAGTTGGATGCATACATTTCCTAAGGGTATGCAAACCGCCTCGTCAAGGATTTGAACTCGGATCGATGAGTCCGTTTCCCAGGACTCTGACCATTACACCATGAGTCGCATTCCAGTTATAGACAAATAGCAAGGATTGACTGGTCACTTTAAACATGGTATGGCAACCGGTCAAGGAGAAGGAAAACTCAAACCATTATCAGCAAATTTATTTAATCTTTTATACTTTTGCTGTAATAATGTCTCTATTAAAATCTGAGTTAGATTTACCTTAAAACAGTCTATGTTATTGTTACGTTGTAATATTCACGGCACTAAAACGATACATGTACCGTAGTCCTTTTTTCTTTCTTGGTACTAAAACTCCAAAAGTCACCGTGCTGAAATGGTGCCGATAAAAAATCATAACACGAGAAACATGTCGTCACAACTGCCAGCCTTTATTTTCGTGCTCGTATAGTGGGCTCCTACCAGAGAGAGGAAAGGCAGAGAGAAAGAGAGAGAGAGAACACTACTAGATTACTGGCTCTCATGAGGTCCGTACCATACCACCGCCGCCGGCAAAAAGAGGACGAACCCTTTCTTTTTTTCCCCACGTCACCACGTGACTTCCGGTCAACCCCCGACTTCCGCTTGCCACTCAATTCTTCGTTCGGGGTCACGCTACGGTCAAACCATCGTCTATCCTTTTTAAACCTTCATCATTTCTTCCTCCTCCTTCCATTAGTAGTCCTAGCTCACAAAAGTAAGGAATATACCCATCTTGCAACATTATTAGTGTATTCAAGATCCTGCAATGTTGCTTATATATCACTTAGAAATAAAGGTTTACATAATACGTGTGGTTAAAGGCAGCAATGAATATAGGCCTCTATGTGAACTCCGATAAAACAGAATTTATGAGTTTTAAAAATAAAGGAAACATCTCCACACTCAACGGCAAGCCTCTTAAGCCAGTAGAACAATTCACGTACCTGAGTGGTAATATCTCCTCCACAGAGAGCGATGTTAATACACGGATAGCAAAGGCATGGTCGGCCACAAATAGATTATCAGTCATATGGAGGTCCGATCTCCCTGACAAGCTAAAGCGACAGTTCTTCCAGGCTGTGGTTGTGTCAGTGCTGCTATATGGTTGCACCAACTGGACCCTAACAAAGCGTCTTGAGAATAAGCTAGATGGGAGCTGCACAAGAAAGCTGTGTGTAGTCCTGAACAAGTCATGGAAGCAGCACCCCACAAGGAAACAGCTGTACGGTCACCTACCCCCCATCTCACAAACTATCCGAGTGAGACGGACAAGATATGCAGGACGCTGCTGGAGAAGCAAGGATGAACTCATAAGCGACGTTCTCCTGTGGAAGCCAACACATGGACATGCAAGTGTGGGGCGCCCTGCTAAGACCTACATTGACCAACTATGTGAGGATGCTGGTTGCCCCATAGAGGAACTCCCAGGTGCAATGAATGATAGGGAAGGTTGGCGAAAGATTGTCATGGATACCCGTGCTGCAAGCGCGACATGATGATGATGATGATGATGATTGATATCTACTATTATTGTTTTATTCTCCAATATATTAAAATCAATCATATGAATGATTTTATATAGAAACCAATTAAAATATAATAAAAATAAATGTAATCTTTTCATATGTTGCCGAAGCTCATGGGTGGTTGACACAAAAATGCGTCGATCCCGTCAGCATTCCCCCTTGAGGGGGGCGCCTCAGGCGCTGGGATATTTGCCTCATACCCCACTTGTATGGGCTGGGCACAAGGCCTCGTTTTAACGTGAGCCCACCCACAAGCCGAAGCTCATGGGTGGGAAAGAAAAAAAATTGCGTCGATCCCTTCGGCATTCCCTCTCAAGGGGGGCGCCTCAGACACTGGACAATAAACCCAGCCCTGTCCCTTTAAATCGAGGAGGCAGGTGTTGCCCCCTGGGATCGACGCTGTTAATTTACATTAACAGACACAGGCCCCGAAAGGCCCGTGGTATTAGTGTATTCAAGATCCTGCAATGTTTCTCATATATCACTAAGAAATAAAGGTTTATATAATACGTGGGGTTAATTTGCATACTAGTTTTAACAAAACCGGGTTTAATAAATAATTACTTGGTGTTATTGATATCTACTATTATTGTTTTATTCTCCAACGTATTAGAATCAATCCTATGAATGATTTTTATATAGAAACTAATTAAAATATAATTAAAATAAACTAGAACAAAATAAAAAACACCCTCCGGTCGATGTAAAAATAGATTTTTGAAACATATTGCCTGAGGGGTGGGAGTAAAAAATTCAATGTCAGCGAGTTTGTACCCTAAATAAGTAAAATCATCAAATTCATTAAAGGATTAAAAAATAAAACAATTTGAAATGTAAACTTTAAATATGTATTAAAATAAAACAAACTATATATAGATATATAATACCAGTCATGTATTTATTAAAACTTGTTTTAAAAAACAATGAGGACTGTCTAATGTTGCATGTTCAAATTTTGAGTGTATTTATTCTATGTTATGACGATTTTGAGTAATGTGACGTAAGCAGTGACGTAATTTTTGTTACAGACAAAAACCGGAAACGAATCTCCATTATTAATACTAGCAAATATATGCACCCTCCGGGTGCTAGTATTTAATATATGCACCCTCCGGGTGCTAGTATTTAAGTTTTAATATAATAAAATATATTAGATTAGAAAGGCTAATGAAACTGAATAAGAATGCAGATAAAAAGATTTTGAACAGAGGGGGTATGATTGAAAAATAGAACAACTTTGAAACTAACTCTTCCATCATTTTACATTACTCCCTTCTGTCTTTGTTAAATTTTCCTAATTTAACTATTTAGTTAAGATAGAAAGTAAAGAATAATATTACAGTTATTTCTTCTTGTTGATGGATTTCTTTTAAGATTTATTCCTGAGATTTTTGCTCATATTCAATAAGATAAAACCAAACAATTAGAAATCAATAATACTAAGCATATATTTATTAAAATCAAATTTTTAATATCAAAATGCAAATTAGCCTTCCCATTCACACTGTAAACCGCTATTTTGTTGTATATATAAATACAATTGCATGTTATTAGTATGTAGATATGGTCAACAGTCTTAATGATGTAAAACGATTTTATTAATAATTAGGTTTTAAATAAAAAATAAAATCATGGAGAATGTAATGTAAATAACAAAGGGGATTGTGATTTGTATAGTAATATAGTTTCGGTTACAGACAGAAAAACTCACAATCTCCATTATAATAAGAAATGTAATCTTTTCATATGTGTTCTTAGTTTTTCTACTCTCATATATTTCATTATATTAAAAGTTAATACTTTTTGCTAGTATCAATAACTATGAAAGAAAACACTAATATGAACAAAAACAAAACAGATAGAATAGTTTAATGAAAATGTGTTGGAAATATATTAGTTTTCTTCAAGTTTGCATTCTTAAATCAATTATTTAATTTTTAAACGACCAACGTGATTCGTTGAAGAATCTTTTCGCCGTGTGTTAGACGGGCGTGTAAATATTGAAAAGTTAAGGTGTATCTAGGCGGATACTTGATCTAAATTCGACAACACTTTCTGGTTTCTTTCAATGTTTTGCAAAGATTTGTCTTGTTTCAACACTCAACTTTGCTTTCTTTCTGTGTACAAAAGAGTCGTTTGGTAGAGCTGTGCAAACAGCAATTTATTGGATCCCCAGAGATGAGGAGACGATGATGTGGGGGTCTGGATTGATCGAGTTAGGACGGGGGGAGGCTGTCATCTTGTTTGGTGTTGACAATTAACATCAATAAGAGTCAAGCCAGAGATTCTGTGAGAGTTGCGAATAAAAAAGAACAAGTAAATGAAGATTTTCCCGAACGAAAATTTTGTGGAAGATGATAAATACGAAGAATATGAGGATGATAAATGGGAGAAAAAAATTGAAATGAAAAAAGAAGAAAAATATTTATGGGAAAAGAAAGAAAGAAAAAAAAACAGAAAATAAAATAAAGAATTTAGAAATTAACGAAATAATGTGAGAAACGTAAGGAGGAGGGGAGGGGTATTTTTCTTTGATCTTTTTTGATCAAAGAAAAATAAGAGATACAAAACTTAGGAAGTAGGAGGGGAGTAAAATTTGAAAGAAAGTTAAGAGATTTAAAAAAATAAAACGTAAGAAATAGAAGGGCAGTAAAAATGAAAGACAAGATAAAGTGAGGATTAATTGAAAAAGAATAAAAGTGAATTGAAAAATAAGATAAGAAACGAAAGTAAAACGAAGAAAAATAAAAGATATAAAAAAACGGAAGAAAGGTAAAAAAAGAAAAGTGGAAATAGGGAAAGGATTAATTCCAAAGAAGAATAAAAAATGAATAAGAAATTAATGAAACCGATGAAAAGTAAGTTATAAGAGAGAGAGAGAGAGAGAGAGAGAGAGAGAGAAGAGAGAGGAGAGAGAGAGAGAGAGAGAGAGATGTTTGTGTGTGCGTGTGTGAGTGAGATAGCTAGATCTAGCGAGCTTGAAAGCAAACAAGCAAGCAAGAGAGAGAGAGAGAGAGAGAGAGAGAGAGAGAGAGAGAGAGAGAGAGAGAGAGAGAGAGAGAGAGAGAGAGAGAGAGGCAGACAGACAGACAGACAGACAGAGAAAATGTTTGTGTGTACGTGTGTGTGTATGTGAGTGAGAGAGATAGATCTAGCTAGCTAGCAAGCATACAAGCAAGCAAGCAAGCAAGCAAGATATATATATATTATATATATATATATATATATAGAGAGAGAGAGATAGAGAGAGAGAGAGAGAGAGAAGAGAGGAGAGAGAGAGAGAGAGAGAGAGAGAGAGCAGACTAAAATAAACAAATGAAAGAAAATGTTCAACAGAATGAAAAATTAAAATAACAATAAAAAAGGACGAAAGGTTGAATTAAAGAGAATGAAATTATGAAAGGGAGAAAAACATGAAAAGAAAGAAAGAAAAAAAAGAAGAAAAAGGCAGAAAAGATTAAAAAGAGAGAAAGAGAGAAAGAGAGGGATAGAAAGACATAAATGAATAAATAAATAGAGAAGAATAAATAAAGCAAAGGCGACACTTAAAAGAAAATAGAACATATAATAATATTATTTATAGTCTGAATTCGTGAAATTGATATATATATATATATATATATACAAGTTTTTTTATATATTTCTTTATATATACTAGCAAATATATGCACCCTCCGGGTGCGAGTATTTAAGTTTTAATAAAATAAAATATCATGTTAAATTAGAAAGGCTAATGAAACTGAATAAGAATTCAGATAAAAATATTTGGAACAGAGGGGGTATAATCGGAAAATAGAACAACTTTGAAACTAACTGTTCCACCATTTTCCCTTACTCCCGTCTTTCAGTGGTGAATTTCCCTAATTTAACTATTTAGTTAAAATAGGAAGAAAAGAATAAAATTACAGTTATTTCTTTATGTTAATAGATTTCTGTTAAGATTTATCCCCGAGATTTTTGCTCATATTTATTAAGATAAAACCAAACAATTAGAAATCAATAATAATAAGTATATATTTATTAAAATCAAATTTTTTAAGATCAATATGCAAATTAGCCTTCCCATTCACACTGTAAACCGCTATTTCGTTGTATATATAAATATAATTGCATGTTATTAGTATGTAGATATTGTTAACAGTCTTAATGATGTAAAACAATTTTACTAATAATTGAGGTTTAAATAAAAAATAAAATCATGGAGAATGTGATGTAAATAACAAAGGGAATTGTGACTTGAATAGTAATATAGTTTCGGTTACAGACATACAAACCCACAATCTCCATTATAATAAGATTTTTATATATTTTTTGTTTTATTCTTACTCTATACTTTTTCAGACTCATTCAATAGTTTAATTCATAGTTTAATTTTGTCTGACTACCATCCCCCTAAGAAATCAGACCTTGAAAAGTATCCTTTTTTCTCATTTGACTTTTTGTCACCATGGTGACAGTCTTACAATGTAAAAACATTTTTTTTTTTTAATTAATTTTTTTTTTTGAGAAGTAAAATTTTTGAGAAGTAAAATTTTTCAGTTATGCAATTCAAATTACCTTGATCTTCCAACGAAATTTTAAGAAGCTGTATTAAATCAACTTAGATTTATATAGGCCTCAATTTTGGTCGAAATAACTTTATTATGGAATTACGGTGTTGAGTTTTTCCTTCCTTTCTAAGATATATATATATATATATATATATATATATATATATATATATATATATATATCCCTTGTGTTCAATAAAAATGAACACCAAATCTGGTAAATCTTCATTAAACTTTTTGGCAACGACAAACAAACTCTTCTGAGATAGATAGATGCAAATGTTTTTTAATGATTTTTCGAAAACGTATTAATGATGAGGAAACAGATTGTCATTTAGAAATTTAAAAAAAAATAGGGATTGTCAATGGTCATGATGCAATGTAGAAAAGTTACAAAATAGTGGATTATAATCTTGAAAATAGAAACATTTTTGATGGGGGATAATCTCTTTAGATAATCTGATTTCGATAAAATGTGGACTTTGTGGAAATGTGTGGAAAGTTTTCGATTAAATATTGACTGAAGTCATTCCGAAAGTAAGCAGTAAGAGATATCATCCAAATATTCTTCTGCGACAAAGAAACCCCGAAAAGTCTTCTTGGACTGGCTGGGATTGAATTAGAAAAAAACACTTTCCCAAGAAACAAGTGGAGTGGGGTGGGGTGGGTGAATGATGGGGTGTTAGAAAGTGGGGTGGGTGGGGTGGAGATTGATGATAAGGATGGTAACGAAATAAAGATTCAGAATAAAAAAGAAAAGAGAAAGGAAAAGTTGATAGAGTGATGAACATGTTAAGAGAGAGAGAGAGAGAGAGAGAGAGAGAGAGAGAGAGAGAGAGAGAGAGAGAGAGAGAGTTGGTAGTGATGATAGCAACAAAAATAGAGAGAAATTGGAAGACGGAAAAGAAAAAGAAAGAAAATGTGAGAAAGTAAGAAAGAAAAGAAGGTACAAATGTAGAATAGCGCGCAACAGAAAATATAATTGGTATTGCATTTTACATATAAATAACATTAGATTACGGAAACTTCCGAAGTAGCCCAACCCTAAATTTTACACAAGCCCTAACCCTAACCCTAACCCTAAACCTAAAACTAACCCTAACCCTAATCCTAGCGCCTCAAAGGTTTCCGTGAAATGTAATGCTTTTTATACGTAATCTAATGATATTATCTCTTGCGCGCTATTCTGTATCAGTACTGAAAAGAAAGAAGATTAAGTGAACAAATAGAATACACACACATATACATACATAGATACATATCAAAAGAACGAAAGGATATTTCTATGAATGAAAGGGAAAAGAAAGAAAGGTAATTCATGAGGAAGTGCGTCCCGGTCTCCTGCCTCAAAAATTGCTATCCGGTGACTATCAACATAAAAACCCAGCTCGTCGTAATTCTTGTTTATTTATCGTAATTTGTCGTAATTCTTGTTTAGATATGAAGATGGATATATAGTTTGGAATAGACTGAGATCTGATAGATAGATAAACAAACAAAATTATATAGATAGATATGAACAAATGGAGATAGATAGATATTTTTGACAAGTCCATCTATCTATCTACCTATATCAATTTGTTTATATCTATCTATCCATCTATCTCTGTTCCTATCTGCTTTTCAGAGAAAGATACGAACTATTTTCCTATATGCCTTAATAAAATAATAAAATGAAATAAAACAACATTTATATACACACGCACATATTATATATACACACGTATATACACACACATATTATACACACACATATATATACACACACACTCGAATAGGAAAGGCATGGTTGGCCACCAACAAATTATCAGTCATATGGAAATCCGATCTCCCCGACAAACTAAAGAGACGATTCTTCCAGGCTGTGGTTGTATCGGTGCTGCTGTATGGCTGTACCACCTGGACCCTAACAAAACGCCTTGAGAATACGCTAGATGGGAGCTGTACCAGAATGCTGCGAGCGGTCCTGAATAAGTCGTGGAAGCAGCACCCCACAAAAAAGCAACTGTATGGCCACCTACCCCCCCCATCTCACAAACCATACGAGTAAGACGGGCTAGGCATGCAGGACACTGCTGGAGAAACAAGGACGAGATCGTAAGCGACGTACTATTGTGGAAGCCAGCCCATGGACACACTAATGTGGGCCGCCCAGTCAGGACCTACATTGACCAACTATGTATGGATGCTGGCTGCTGCGCGGAGGAACTCCCAGAGTCGATGAATGATAGGGAAGGTTGGCGAGAGATTGTCATGGATATCCGTGCAAACTGCGCGACATGATGATGATATATACACACATATATGCACACACTCGTATTATATATACACACATATATAGATACATATATATTATATATGGCAATAGCATAATCTTTACAGATCATTGCCGGCCCTCACAATCCCACAACTCCACCACCAGAACTCTTTCTCGCATGAGCCCTCAAATGACTCATCAAACCTGCTGCAGATCCACAAAGTTTGATGCAAATATGATATTGAAAGGACTTCCTTCCCGTTGAATAAGATGATTCAGATGAATCAGATGATAAAATGTTATGCTTATGCACCACCATATGTCTCTTAAGACCAGAAGCCGACGTACCGACCTTGCCACAGATATCACAAGACACATCGTTTGTTCCTGGAATTTGCATGGATTGACCCAGGTGAGATTTCCTATGATTGACATATTCAGCCTTAGAAAGCAAAATTCGACCACATGTCAGACATTTCCAACCCTCCATGTTCTCTCCAATATAACAGGTGTAACCCTTTCGAAGTTGACGCTTTAGGTTTTCATGCACGATTCTTTCACTCTCAAAACTGGTACAACCATCATCCACATGAACTCTCCAGTCAGTTCTCTCCAGTGCCAGCTTTTCCCAGTTGTCAGGATTTATTTTAATTTTTACAAGGATGTTTTTTAAGCAATCGCTATACCTCTTCCTAGGCTTATGCTGCGGCTTTTTGCCATCACGCAGCTGGCCGTAAAAGAGTTGCTTTGGCAATCTAGCATTACTCATACGCACAGCATGACCTGCCCAACGCATTTGAGCCACACATACATACATACATACATGCATATGAGAAGAAAATATTTTAAAAATATAACAAACACAGGATGTTATGATCAGGAAACAATTTTATGTGTCAATACTTAAGCATTTCGGTATATTGTACCATCTTCAGGACACTGTTAAGTAATGTTTATGTGAGGGACAAAATGAAAGATGTTAAGTGTATAGTGGTTGTGTGATTCTGATGCTATTAACCGTTAATTTTTATATGCGCGTGATCAATGCATGTGCAAAAATGGAAGGCGAAGAACATATAATGACGCATGCTTTAACGTGAATAAGCGGAGAACGAAAAGTTAATAAAGATATGCCGTATTTCATATGGAATATTAATGTTAGAAAAATAACCACTATACTATAACAATATCACACAATCACTATACACTTAACATCTTTCATTTTGTTCCTCACCTAACAGTGTCCTGAAGATGGTATAAAATACCGAAATACTTAAGTATTGACACTAAAAATTGTTTCCTGATCATAACATCATGTGTTTGTTATATTTTTAAGATATTTTCTTCTCATATTGTCGGATTAATTTCCTCACCGTATTTCCATACATGCATATATATCAAAAGAACGAAAGGAAATTACTATGAATGAAAGAGAAAAGAAAGAAAGAAAGAAAGAAGGAAAGCGAGAATAAAGGAAAGAACTAGAAAATGAAAGAACTAGATGAATTCAAAGAAGAAAAAAGAAAGAAAAAGAATAAGAACTAGATGAATTCAAAGAAGAAAAAAGAAAGAAAAAGAATAAGAACTAGATGAATTCAAAGAAGAAAAAAGAAAGAAAAAGAATAAGAACTAGATGAATTCAAAAAAGAAAAAAGAAAGAAAAAGAAGAAAAACGAAAGAGAAAGATAAAAGAACAGACAAAAGAAAACAGGGATAAAAAAAGTGAAAAAAATGAAGAGATAGAAAGTAAGAAAGGAAGAAAATGAGAAGGAAAATAATCGAAAGAAAGAAAAGCAAACAAAGGAAACGTAGAATAAATGAAAAATTAAAAAACAAAAGAAAAAGTAAAAGTTAAATAAAATTAAAGAGAAGAGAGAACAAAAGAAATTTAGTCAAATTGAAGAAAGAAAGACAGAAACAAATGAGAATAGAATAGAGAGAATGAAAGAAAACGGGGAAATATAACAACACGAAATTATAGAATTAAAATCATACGAAAGAAAAATGAAAAAAAAAAAGAAGGAAAATTATGGGAAAAAAAAAGAACAAAAATCAAACGATCGAAAAAAGATATAAAAATAAGATGTAAAAAAGGAAAGAAAGAGAAAGAAAGAAAAAAAGAAATGGACAGTTATGAAAAACGTAATGCACATTGCAAAATGTTTTTATATCATTATATCATTAAAATCTTAATAAAATGATCTTCCATCTGATAAGTCGACGTGATTAGAATGCGACATTTCTGCGTTTGTCGCATCTACGTTCAGAAAAACAAAACCAACATTGTTTATATTAAATTCTGAGATAAAAATCCAATATGGGATTAAATAATCCCATATTGGATTTTTATCTCAGAATTCACTTAAAAAATTCATAATTGCTTCACTATAACACCTTTAAAAAGTTTTGGACCATATTACCTTAAGAAAGGACATGTTTTTCATTTACACCGTCAATATCCGGTTGTTTTTTTGGGGTTAGGGGTTAGGGGTTAGAGTTAGTGGTTAGGGGTTAATTTTATAATCTAAAAAAAAATAAATCTGAAAATCGTCTGTTAAAACAATCGGATATTGACGGTGTAAATGAAAAACATGTCCTTTCTTAATCGAGATGAAAAAGGGGTGCCTAAAGATCATATGGTCCAAAGTTTTAAGTAGAGTAATCTCTTTTTATTGATTCAAATATTTTTCAATTTTTCTCGGATTGCAGAAAAGCAGATCAAAATTTTAAATGAATCTTTTCATGATTTATCAAAAAGAAAAATGGCTGAATTAAAGAAAAAGAAAAAAAAAAAAGAAAAAAAAAGGTAAAATAAATTGGAGGATATTGTTTATATAATCGACTGATGGAGCTAGGGACATCCGTAAATAAGAGGACAGAGTGGTTTCAAATGAAGAAGTAATGGGTGCTGTCGTAGGATGTTTCAAACTATTACATTTATTTTTCAAATTATGCGAAAAAAAAATGGTCAAACGCGACTGTGCGTTTTTATACCCCCCCCCCCCACACACATATATATATATATATATATATATATATATATATATATGAAAAATGAATGGAAGTGAATCCGACAGTGTGAAATAAATAAAAAATTCCGGCTATAATATTGAACGTTTCATCTGCACCACTTTCGTCTCATAACGGTTCACTTTCGCCGTTCTCTCTATCATACACAACTCGCTCTTGAGGAAAACCACTTCAATAAAGGGTCGAAACAGAATTCTGTCAGCGAATTTAACATCATGTGTTTGTTTTTTCTAAATACATACATATATATATATATATATATATATATATATATATATATATATATATATATATGCTGCCGTAACCCGGTAGACCTGTTTAGGAGCGACTTTAATAAACTTTCACCGCCAACGCAATGATCATCTGTTTACAGATTTGATCTCACTGGTGATCGTAAAGTATATACACAGATGTATGTATTTAAAACAGTGAAAACACTACTCCTGGCGATGGCCGAGAGGTTAACGGATCTGGCAGACGTAAAATCAATCAGGTTTCGCTCCTGGTCGGAGTTAGTTACTGTGCCTACCCACACTGAAGAGACATGAAACGTCGAAACACGGTGTCTGTGGATGACTTATATATATATATATATGTGTGCGTGTGTGTGGATTAATTTTTAAAAAGAAAACAAACACAGGATGTCATGAACAATGAAAACTCTTTATGTCGATACTTAAGTATTTCGTTTAAAAAAAAATTAAAACCTTCTTCCCGCCCTGTCGGCTGGGGCGTTAGAATGTACCGACTGCACCTCTGCAGAGGGGTAAGATTCCCACAATGGGGCCACCTGTTGGCCGTGGGTGGCGACCCGTGATGTTTAAGGATAGAGCCCAGGTGGATGAGCAGTTCATGACATGCAATACTCCACTTTGGCCCTATCCTGGGCTATACGGGCGGTCGGAGAGGCCCCCTTCGATCAATCGGCTGGTCACGTCAAACCCTAGCACCTATATGATTTTCCCAACCCTATTGCCTTTATGGCAAGCCCCAACTCCTTTTTATCATATGGGTGCTAGAAGGCGGTGGCTGCAGGTCTACATGTCCTGGGAATAACGTTAAACTCTATTTGATGGTGAGGTTCCAGTATTGGAGGTTTGGGGAATGTGGAGCACCCCTTCATCACCATTGCTCCCTGGTCCACTCTGACCCGGAGTAGTAGTACCTGTTAGGGTCCCATCTATGGGTTAAATAGAAAAATGTATTTATAAAAAAATTGTATTATCCATTAAGAATTGATTTATTTCAAAACTTTATCGGCATTAAATGTCCCACTGAGGTTGATATGCCGTAAAACAAAACAAACCAAACCAAACCAAAACCTTCTTCAGGACATTGAATATTTGTATGAGTAAAAGTATTTGTATGAGTAAAAGATGAAAGATGATATATATATATATATATATATATATATATATATATATATATATATATATATATATATCAGTCATTCAACATACACGATGTTCAATCTTTCATCTTTTACTCATATAAATATTCAATGTCCTGAAGAAGGTTTTAATTTTTAAAAACCGAAATAGTTAAGTATCGACATAAAGAGTTTCTAATACCCTTGGGAAAGGTATGATTCCATATATTCTCCCTCCAGCTATGGGTTAAATAGTAGGGCAGACTGGGCTCTTCAGCCTTGGGTAGGTAACCAGTCTAGGAGAGGGATAACTCTGAATTCAAAATTCCTGAGGTCGGTCGTTGATTGGGTTTGTGGCAACCCTTGATGCACCAATTCTTTCCTATCGACTGTGCCAAAAAGTGTGGATGGTCCAACACAAGCCTTCACCACTATAAACAAATCCCTGTGTGGGAGTTCATTGTGTGTATGAACCCTCATACGTCGAAAAATCGACGGGAGAGTCCATTATATATATATATGTATGTGTGTGTGTGTGTGTCTGTGTGCGTGTGTGTGCGTGTGCGTGTGTGTGTGTGTGTGTGTGTGTGTCTGACGCGCTCAGTAAGGATCGATCAAAGTCATCTGTAAGAATTCCCTGCCAACCACTGATTCACAGTTAAACACATTAGATTATTAAAATACTTTGAAATATGTTATTCGCATGAAATTACATTACAATACCCCAAAATGGGTTGACGCAGGATTGATATTTTCACACAATACTAATTTAGTTAAGTGGAAATAATTTCCACTAATTCTATTCAACACGACAGACAACAAAAAAGAAAATATGAAAATAAAATATCATAAAACAAAAAAGCAACACCGAATCACCATCCAATTTTTCATTCAGTAATATATTAAAAATTTCCTTTAAATTTAAATAAAAATACGTCGGCTGTCTACAGTGAATAGATTCGTTGATTAAAAAAAATGACTTTTGTTGTTTGTATTTTTTTTGTTATTTGTTGTTCATGTTTTGCTGGATCTTTAGAAATTTCTTTTGAAATTTCAATTTAGACGAGGACAAAAGAATTTTCCTTTGAATTCTTCTTATTTAAATATTTTTTAAATTATGTTTTAGTTCCATATTATGAAGTTACGTTTAATTAATTCTTAAAAGAATCCCTTGTACTGTTCACATTTTGACACTTTTTTAAATTCTGGACACATGTCTGGTTTTGTAAAGAAATCACTTGATATTTATTTAGCTGGTTAAAACGAGGGAAATGGTGATTGTGTTATATACTGGTCTTTTCACGTTACCAAATCTATATAACGTTATATACCTTTCTTACTTCTTACTCTGTCGTCTATTCTTCTGGTCGGCTTTGGTTCTGATCGTCTATCATCTATCTTGGTCTGGTATATCTTCTAAGGTCTCGTCTGGTCTTCTATTGAGGATTCCGGGTCTGGTTTCTGTTGGGGATCATTCCTTATCAGAAGCCCTGTGTCATTGTTGGCTTTTAGTAATAAACACAAGACTTTGATTTATGTTGATGTTACTTTATTTCAAATCCCCACCCAGACAATCTGCGCAGATGAGGCTTAAATGTTGCTAGCTCGGCTCCTAAGTTCTAACTGACTCTGAGTTGCTTACTCCTTAAACCGGAAGAGGGCCTTCTATGGGGTTCCGGTTCTCACGATTCATCCCCAGAACGCAAGGTCAGATTGAGGTCAAACGCTGTCACTCACTCTCAAGGCCATCAGCTATACTAATCGCCATTATGATTTCTACAATACCTTATAAAAGCATTAGGGATCCCATAATTATGTAACAATTGTATAGCGCCAATTCGCTAATCTGAAATAATCAGCATTTTCTATAATCAGAATTTGAAATCCTGATCTTTATCTGAATTCGAACACCAAATGATGTGCGGGGAGTGGAATTCGAACTCGCCAATTCCACCAAATTAATCCTCGAGATGATACTGCACAAGACAAAGAGAATGGATTGTAAAGCTCGTATGATTATCAAGTAATGAATTATACTCAAAGTTTCTGATGTTTTAGTGAAATTATGTGTCTACTATATATCGACATATTAATACTCGTGTTCCCTAATTGTACGACCGTTAATATCTTGCAACACCCTCTGGTTAAAAACGAGACCATTCAAAGCGTCCAAGATGAAATGCAAAAATGTAAATCCTGATTATCTGGTGTTGCTTATCAGACTAATTCTTATTTCTTATGTGTGTCGTTACCTAAATAATGGACCATTTCGTTTTTATTATAAAGAAAGCGAAGAAAAAGGACATGATACACATAAAAAATATAATAAAGAGAGTAAGGGAAATATAGAGAGGTGATGAGCACGCAGAAGTGATAACACTAATCTGTTTCAATCGAACATGACGAAAAGATGAAAAAAAAAAAGAGTGAGGGGGAGTTAAACCAATATAATGTGTGACGTCACCTTAGCTAAATAATTGACTTGGTGAGAATATTTTTTTTTTAGTAAAACAATCAGTAAGGATAGGACACGCTGCATCAATGAACTTACTCATGAAACTATTGTGTTATAGTGAGAACTTCGTGGTGTAACGGTGATCACTATAGGAAATAGATACAGTGACCCGAGTTCATATTCTGGATGAGTCTATTTGTCTGAACATTTCTTTTAGATGAGACTTGATAATTTGTATTATTTGGATTTTTTTGACTATTGCCCTCATCTTTATTGTTATATACAAAAATGTTCGGCTGATGTGCCCTCCGGCCTTCTTCAGGTGTTTCTTGTCAAACTCGGGTTCCTTTTCGAACTCAGGAATCTTTTTGAACTCGGGAACCTTCATGTCTTAATCGTGAGCCTTTACTGAACTTCGAACCGAACCCTTTATTCAATCCACTGGGGTAGACTGTTCTCATTCCGTTAACCGTGACTGAATGAGGCTGCATATTCTGGATGAGTCTATTTGTCTGAACATTTCTTTTAGATGAGACTTGATAATTTGTATTATTTGGATTTTTCGGACTATTGTCCTCATCTTTATTGTTATATACAAAATGTTTCGGCTGATGTGCCCTCCGGCCTTCTTCAAGTGTTTCTTGTCAAACTCTGGAGCCTTCTCGAACTCGGGAATCTTTTTGAACTCAGGAACCTTCATGTCTTAATCGTGAGCCTTTACTGAACTTCGAACCGAACCCTTTATTCAATCCACTGGGGTAGACTGTTCTCATTCCGTTAACCGTGACTGAATGAGGCTGCTTGCATTTCACACATCGCTATTACCCAAGTGATCGGCATGTCCCCAACTATTCTCCCTCCAGCTATGGAGAAATAGTAGCTTAGACTAGACTCTTTAACCTTGGTATGTCAACTGGTCTAGGAATCGGAAATCTCTGAATTTAAACCTGTTAAACTGCGGTGAGGTTGGATAAATATATACAGAAAGTACTTTTAAAGTTGACTGTTTATCAAATTTGTCGAATAGTCTTAATAGAGGAACGCCTAGTGAAACGCGAATTCGCTTGAATTGTCTGCGGAACCAGAATGTAGATATCACTGAAGGATACGTAATAATGTATATGTTACCGGACAATTCGTTGCTGGGAGCAACATTTCTTAGTTTAAACAAATAGTATATTACGGGAAATTAAAATCAAATGCTGTAAACTAAGACGGATATTTATCAGACTAAAACTGATGCGATTATACCTGAAGCGGCGATAATTTTAAAATTCAAATAAAATTATTCAGTGACGAATCATTGAAATCTCTTTTGTAGGTGGAAACATATATACTCATACAAGATTCTTTTATAAATCCCTAAAAAGAGCACAATGTATAATAATCAATAAATGAAATTGTATACAGAGCAATATTTAACTTTCAAAGAAAGAAAATCTTAAAAAACCGTCGTTCCATCATAATTTTTTATTTCGACTAGAAACTCCAAAAAATGAGTCTAGCCTAATTAGACGGTTTTTTACAAATACAGGGAAACCCAAAATAAAAGAAAAGTATATCACCAGAATTGACACTTTCATTGACCACAAAAGAAAAAAAATTGTGACAACAACAATAATAAATTTAAATTTTAGTGTATGTCAAAAAAAAGATACAAATATATAAATGTGTGTGTGTGTGTGTGTGTGTGTGTGGTGTGTTTCCATTATTCAATGTGGTGTACTAACAGAAGCTTTGTCCAATGGACATCTTTAATGAATAGACGGTAAAAGTAACTACGATAAACATACCTTTATAAGAGCAAAGATGTCACCTCGGATAAATAATGGACCATTCCGTTAAATTAAATTCTTCCGTTAAATGGTGTTTTCAGTGATTATCTTGAATTGCAAGAGGAATTTTCGATTTGAATTTTTTGTTTCTTTCCTGAGTTCCTTCTGTTTACAGTTCATTTACACCATCTATATAGACCTTAGCATCACCTGGAGGGACAGGATCACTAACACAGCAGTCCTAGAGAGAGAGCTCAACTCCCCAGCCTGTACTCTCTACTGAGACAACGTCGTCTCCGATGGTTGGGTCATGTACGTCGGATGGATGATGGACGAATCCCGAAAGACATCCTGTATGGAGAGCTAACATCTGGTAAAAGACAGATTGGTCGCCCCCTACTGCGATTTAAGGATGTCTGCAAAAATGATCTTAGGTGCTTTGGCATTGTCCCTTCCAGCTGGGAAAATTTGGCTCAAGACCGCCCTCGGTGGCGGAAGAATCTCCATAGAGGACTGTACATGTCAGAATTCACCCTGATACAACATCATGAAGCTAAGAGGTCCATAAGAAAGCAATGACAACAAAGCATCGGAACATCATCATCTACAGGGACAACCTACAAATGCAAAATCTGTGGTCGAGAATGTTTCTCAAACATCGGACTTCATAGTCACAGGAAGCGCTGCAACTTCAGGGGCACACAAAAACTTTTATCATAGTTTTTCGAGACTGAATTGCCAATGATGAACACCATCTATATAGACCTGTTGTCTGGGGATTTAGAATACCCCAACTGCACCACTGCAAAGAGGTAAGATCCCACCACGTGGGTGGCGACCCGTGATACTTGAGGACGGAATCCTGGGGGCTTAGCACTTCATGACATGCAACACACCACTTTAACCCTTACTTAGGCTAGAAGGGCGGTCGGAGAGACCCACTTAGATTACTCGGCTGAGTCAAGCCCTAGCACCTATATGATTGTTCCAACCCTACTGCCCTTATGGCAAGCCCCAGCTCTTTTTATCATGTGTGCTAGAAGGCGGTAACTGAGCGTCTTAATGTCCTGGGTATGACGTCAAACTCTATCTGATGGTGAAATTCCAATTCTGGAGCTCTGAGGAGCATGGAGTACCCCTTCATGACCATTACTCCCAGGACCATACCTGCAATACCTGTTAGTATCCCACCTATGGGTTAAATAGAAAAATGAGTTTGAATACTTGAGTACCATCAAAATGAATAAATAAATGAGTGGGTATCAGTTCATAAGCAACTCTAAGTCCTTATAAGGCATTTGTTCATCCATAGATAAACGAACACTGAACATATGGTAAGGAAAGACATACAGTTCTCATGAACAATGCCCATATGAATGTGCTAATAAACATAACATATAACAACAAATAACAGAATACATATGTCCCGAACATTATTATTTTACTCCTTTTGAGTTTTCACATCAGCATTAGCTGATGGTCTTTCACTGGAGTCTGAGTGACAGCAAGTTTCCTCAGGTCTCCAGGACTCTTCTGAGTATTCTGGCAGATTGCAGCAGTGCAGTGTTCTGAATGGTTTCAATCCTTCCTCTGATTTCCAAACTTTCCTGACCCTTTTCCAGTACTTTTGGGACTGTTCCAAGTACACCAACTACAATTGGTATCACTTTCACTTTAATATTCCATAATTTTTTCAGTTCTCTGGCAAGGTCCAGATATTTGTCTATTTTTTCATTTCCCTTTAGCTTCACCCTGTGATCTGCTGGCACTGCAAAATCCACCAGTTGACAAGTTCTTTATTTTTTGTTTATCAACACTAGATCTGGTCTTCTTTCTGGGATAAGGTGATCCGTTTTTATTTCAAAGTCCCAGAGAACAGAGATTTTTTAAAGAAAATTATTTACAAACAAGAAATAGTCACATAATGTTTTCCGACATCACATATGAAAATGTTTGTGTATTTAACCCTATCCCGTTCATGATTTCTAATATCTGGTTACATTTTTTACGAAAACGCGTTGCAAAAATCCTTTTACGTAATTTTGAACGTCGATAAAATCCAGATAAAACTTTTAAAAAGTAAATATTCTTTAGCACTAAAATTGAAATATTGGTTCAATTTTTATGAAATTTTGTAGAATTATGTGAAAATGGGTGTATTTAAAGAAACTATTATTTTCCGTCGTTAAACAACACACATGTCTCAGTGGAGTGGAGTGAATATGATGATTTTTAAGTAAGTAATTCATTAAAAAAAATAAAATGTTTTATTTTGTTTATTTAATGTTTTTCCTATCCCCACACAGGCAATATCTTTCAAAAATTAATTTTTGTTATAGGTGATAGACTAATGCGCCGACGGTTACTATAAGTAACAGGGACAATTATGGCTTGAGAGTAAGCCAATGCGAGTCAGCTCATAACTCTATTTGTCGGACGTAATTCCCACTTCTCTGTACTGTAATTGTCTAATCTTTTGTTAATACATTTTCCTACATTTGTTACCCGTCGTTTTGTTCTTATTTGACCCTTTAAAACCCCACAACAACTTTAATACTGTCCAGAGGGTATGTTTTTGCTAGTAACGCGAATAGATAAATAAATACCCTATTAACAGAACATATATCGATATTTATTCATGATAGTTAAATTATCTGACCATATTACCTTTAGGCACCCCTTTTTGATCTCGATTAAGAAAGGACATGTTTTTCATTTACACCGTCAATATTCGGTTGTTTTTTAGGGTTTAGAGGTTAGGGTTAGGGGCTAGTTTTATAATTAAAAAAAATAATCTAAAAACCGTCCGTTAAAACAACCGGATATTGACGGAGTAAATGAAAAACATGTCCTTTCTTAATCGAGATCAAAAAGGGGCGCCTAACGGTCATATGGTCCAAATTATCCGCTGTCCTTTCTGTTGTTGAGATATTGGAACCTTGAATTACGAGTGCGACGACGTTTTGAATTACGAGTTTTTACTCGGTTGATTTTTGACTTTCTGTTGAGATCTAAGATTTGAGGCTAAAGAAAAATGTTGTTTATGAAGCAATAAATGTTAAAACATACTTCAGCATATAATTCATTACATTCTATCTTATAGTTTTTTTTATACAATACAATTAAAAATACTAACAAAAATATTTTTGGTGGGGGTGGTGGGAGCAATGATTAATGGCATTTCAGTTTATTTAAATTAGGAAATTGAGTTACAAGCGAAAGGATTAACCTCGTAAGTCAAGGTACCATTGTATTTACGAAGCTTATCCTCATCCCAACATACAATTGTATTCCAGGCAAAGTGGGTCACATTACCCTGATAATCCCCTTTTAATCTTTGGTATCAAACTGTTGTACCGGCCGTTCCTACAGTGGAGAATATACACCGGTTCTCACTATAAATAGTGAGACACCGAGTGAAAAGGTTGTACTGTTACCATTTAGCGGCAAGCTAGCCGTTCTTGTACCTTATTGTAAATACACTTGTCTCTTTTTACCCTACCTCGACTTGACTTCATTTTTTACTGTTGAACTAACATCACAACACAAACAAATGTTTTTTATGACTAGTGGAATAGACACAACAATAATTTACAACATCGGCTCAAGTATCAAATAGTTATTTGTTAAGATAATCTTAAACAAACTCATGACACAACACAAATCTAATCAGTGGGGGGGGGGTCACAGTCAAGTCTGACTCAAGGTTCCAATCGAGAGTCAATACACTCTCAACTGTATCACACTCCAAAATCCAATATCCAACATTATTTCTTTGTCCCGACAACAAAATACCACTGCAGTCGTTCTCTCTGTTCTGTGAGAATAAGTCCTTTAAATACACCTCAATTTCACCACGTCCGGGCTCCTCATTCATAATTGTCCGTGCAGCATGTGCGACCCTCGTCAGCACGGCGCGACCACCTACATCCGGGCCACTGTGCTATTTCTTATTTCACTGATCGTCCACAGCTCTCACATTCTGAAGGAAGCGGGTTCGACACTAGGTCAGTCCTACATGCCAGGCAAAGCCTAGCCCGCTTCCTTCGAGAATACGGCAAGTCTTCACGCCTGCCACTCTCTCTGTTACACCGTGTTGCACGAGGTAGGTCCTCTCTCTCACTACACAAATCTGCTAACCACTGAGCTACACCAGGTGCCTTATGTTATTCATTACACTCTATTTTGAACGTTAGAGCTCAACGACATTTGTGGACAATTTACTTAATTTGATCCAGGAAGTGACCTTTGATTTTAGGGGAGATTTAAAAAAGGGGGGGGGGAGCGGGAATGCATTAAGCAAGTTGAATTGGATGATTTCTGATTGGTTTAGCGTCGGTTTCGGAATTGAATTCGTTTGTCGCTAATTTTCCTCGGAGGATCCATTAAAGTCCATTGATTTTGAACAGATGAGCATTGGGATGAGATCGATTCCCTGAACCAATCATTGGAAAACCCATCAAGCAATCATTTAACCAAAATCCGGAACGATTGACTTGCTTGGGCTTCGACATCTCAGCTTAACAGTTGGTCCGTGGAGGAATTGATGCATTCGCGAAATGAATGAACACTCCTAAAGAAGTCTCTGGTCACGAAGGGTAACCTGAAGTTTCCTTTGAGAGAGACAGATATATATATATATATATATATTTATATATATATATATTATATATATAAGAGAGAGAGAGAGAGAGAGACAGAGTGATATATATATATATAGAGAGAGAGAGAGAGAGTGATATATATATATATATATATATATATATATATATATAGAGAGAGAGGAGAGAGAGAGTGATATATATATATATATATATATATAGAGAAGAGAGAGAAGAGAGAGAGAGTGATATATATATATATATATATAGAGAGAGAGAGAGAGAGAGAGAGAGAGAGAGAGAGAGAGTGATTATATAATATATATATATATATATATAGAGAGAGAGAGAGAGAGAGAGAGAGAGAGAAGAGAGAGAGAGAGAGTGATATCTATATATATATATAGAGAGAGAGACAGACAGAGAGACTGATATATATATATATATATATATATAGAGAGAGAGAGTGATATATATATATATATATAATATATATATATATATATATTTAGAGAGAGAGAGAGAGAGAGAGAGAGAGAGAGAGTGATATATATATATATAATATATATAGAGAGAGAGAGAGAAAGAGAGAGAGAGTGATATATATATATATATGATATATATATATATAAGAGAGAGAGAGAGAAGAGAGACAGAGAGAGTGATATATATATATATATATATATATATATATATATAGAGAGAGAGAGATAGGGACACGATTAAAACCAACGAGTCAATTATAGAATCAATCTAAAAAGCAGGTGTGTGTGGGGGGCATAGACAAGAATAGTTGGACGGTCCTGAGATGGGATGTAAACTCTTTGGCATCCATATTGAAAATGGCTGAAATAGTTCATCATTAGTTCGAACAAAATAAAGATTTACAATTGGAATAAAGAAAGGAGGGACATAATCCCTGAAGTCATATATAGAAAGGACATGGTTTTCATTTACACCGTCAATATCCGGTTGTTTTAACAGACGATTTTTAGATTTAAAAATTATAAAACTAACCCCTAACCCTAACCCTAACTCCTAACCCTAACCCCTAACAAACAACCGGATATTGACGGTGTAAATAAAAAACACGTCCTTTCTTAATCGAGATCAAAAAGGGGTGCTTAAAGGTAATATGATCCGTTAGCAATAAAAAAAAAGAAGAAAACATTGGCTGTGAAGGTGTTAAGTTATTATCCTCAATGTGTTAATTATATATAATTACCTCCAGTGTCTTTCTGTAGGTTCTAGGTACCGTAGCGTGAAGTGTGTAGTATCTCTTAATAACCATTAATCCCAGGTCCACTCCTAACCGAAGTGGTAGTAACTATTCGAGTCCCATTTATGTGTGATATAGAAAAGTTAGTTTTAACAAATTTTCTTTAAAAATTAGTTTAAAAACATTAAGTTTAAAATAAATTTTCTATACCCATCAAGAATGAATAAAACAAAATGTGTTTGGCATAATATAACCCAACAAGGGTTGACATGCCATAAAAACCAACCAACCACCCAACCAACCTTTTATTGCAAGTAGTTATATGATTTCATGTAAAGTAATAACTAAAATAATAAGAGCAATAGGTGAGAAAATCTTTGGCCTTATCAATGACACATATAAGTCTTTATTGTCTACTGTATGAATGACCAACGACAAATAAACCAACGGAAATGAACGAATAAAAATATATTCAAAGTAAACTTGTTTTTCTCTCTGTTTAGCCAAACAATATTTACTATAACTAGCAAATATATGCACCCTCCGTGTGCAAGTATTTAAGTTTTAATGTAATAAAATATTGTATTAAATTAGAAAGGCTAATGAAACTAAATAAGAATACAGATAAAAAGATTTGAAACAGAGGGAGTATAATAAAAGATTTGAAACAGAGGTGGGTATAATCGATAAAATAGAACAATTGAAATTTACTCTTCCATCACTCTCGTCATTGTTATTTTTCTTTCTAATTTAAGTATTTAGTTAAAATAGGAAGTAAAGAATAAAATGAAAGTTATTTTTTCTTGTTAATGGATTTCATTTAAGATTCATTTAAGAGATGTTTGCTTATATTCATTAAAATAAAACCAAACATTTAGAAATCAATAACACTGAACACATATTTATTAAATTCGATTTTTTTAATAACAATATGCAAATTAGCTTCCCGTTTACACTGTAAGCCAATACTTTGTTGTATATATAAATACAATTGCATGTTGTTAGTATGTAGATATGGCTAACAGTATTAATAATGTAAAACAATTTTATTAATAATTTAGGTTAAAATAAAAATAAAATCATTGAGAATGTGATGTCAATAACTAAGGAAATTGTGACTTGAGTTATAATATAGTTTCGGTTACAGACAGAAAAACACACAATCTCCATTATAATAAGATTTGCAATGAGCAATAACTTGATTATCAACCGCGCAATTCAAGCATTTCAATTTCTCGCGCCAATCACATTCGAATTCTATCTTCCAGGTTAAAACCGACAGATTTAATTGGTTAACTCGTGAATTGATTGGTCTTTCAAAAAGGCTTTTCTTTCATTCAAATAAATCATATACGTTCATAAAGGTTAAAGTTGTAAACAATAAAAACGCTCTGAGATTGTTTCTTCAAAAGAGCGAGCTAGTTCGATTAGTCTGTTTGTTAAGACTGATCAAACGATTAATCAAATGAGAGTTTCATAAGAGATGTCATCGCGGTGAATGAGTAAAACACATTTTGATATATAAGAGAAATTTATAGCATTCGAAACGGTAGAGAAATATATAATTCTAGTTTGTAACAAATGGACCAAATATTTGGACACATTGTAATTGAGGAATGCTAAAAGAATTTATAAAAACTAGCCAGAATATGCACCCCCTCCCCCGGGAGTAAGTATTTCAGTTTTAATGCAATGAAATATATCAAATTATAAAGACTTGTGGTTTCGAGGAGGATGTTCTCTCTCTCTCTCTCTCTCTCTCTATATATATATATATATATATATATTATATATATATATATATATATATATCGTAGGTTAATCGATAGGATATCTGTCGGTTTTACATTCTGTTTGGCAATTTTTATTACTGCTGCCATGTTTATGTGTGTGTAAAATAATCATAATATATATATATATATATATATATATAATATATATATATATGATATACCAAACTTGTTGGTAACACTTGCGGTAAGAAAAAAAAAAGGTCAATAGTTTGACTGTAAAAATATACTACCAAACTTACCCTTGGAAAAAAAAGAAAAAATTAATTGATTATTTGATTTATGCGTTAGAAATACAATGTAATTTATTTCTTTTAATTTTTTGTACATGAAAACAATACAAATCCAGTTCTTAACGATAAAAAGAAGCTGAAAATCGAAAACTTAAATTCTTCGTATTGCAATATCCATTTTTGCTTAAACTCAAGATAATATTTTTAAAATATTGTTTTAAAACGTTTTCATTAGTTCTTAAAAAAAAATAAGACTTTTTTTAATCGTTAGTATTAATTACAAAACAACTCGTTTTATCATTTTTTATTTACATTTAACCCTATACTGGTGAATATTTTAAAACATTTTCGTGGTGTTTTATTTACATTTAAAATATCATTTAAAAAATGTAACCGTAAACTTGTGTTTTGAAACAATTTTTCTACAATTTTTTGTGCATGACAACAATTTAAATTAAAGTGAGTGTACAATTTAAGAAAATGGACGAAGATTTGAGTTTACGTTAAAAGTTAGTCTGAAAAAAAAAATTATACTCGTATAATCGGCTCTCCAAAGCAAAATATTTTAACACGCTGTAAAAAATAATTTAATGGATAAAAACACATACAAATTACATATTTAGAAAGATTATTTTCTTTTCTTTCTAACTAAGTAAATATTTTAAAGATCGAGCAAAAAAAAAAAAATGAATTTGATTTTACGTTAAAATTTAGTCATAGTTGTAGCGGACATTTTGAATGACTGGTAGCCAACAAGATGCTGATATTCTTTCTTTCTTTCTTTCTTCTTCTTCTTCTTCTTCTTCTTCTTCTTCTTCTTCTTCTTCTTCTGGCAGCTGAAATAGGCAAGCACCTGCTGATACACCCAGCAGCAGGAGCAGCTTACGATACCTTTCGAAAATCGTTTGATTTTTGTTTAATTAATTAATTATATCCATTAATCAGTAAAAATCAATACCCAAGTTTGGTGTGTTTCTTAGTTAGAAGAATATTAATTGTCTGAATTTTTTTTAGATCAGGTTTAATGTGTATAATTTTGATTTTTCGGACTGTTGTCCTCATCTTTATTGTATTATGTATAAACACAGCATTTCGGCCGCTGCATCCTCCGGTGTTACTCAGGTTTTCTCTGTGTATCCGAGCATAGCAATAATTAAAAAATTATTTTGAAGAGTTTGACTGTTGATCAAACTAAGCGTCGAATAATTATTTGAATGAGATCTTCAAAAAGTTATTGGACGCTTTGTTTGATCAACAGTCAAGCTGCTCAAAATGATTACCCAGGTCGGGTCATTGCTATGCTCGGATACACAGGAAACACCTGAAGACGGACGGAGAGTACAGCAGCCGAAACGTTGTATTTTTACATACTACAATAAAGATGAGGACAATAGTCTGAAAATCAATATTATACTGGAGAAAATGGATGTTTGCTGTTCATATAAGTGACAATTGTAACAAAAGACTTAAAGAATAAATGGACCATATGACCTTTAGGCACCCCTTTTTGATCTCGATTAAGAAAGGACGTTTTTCATTTACACCGTCAATATCCGGTTGTTTTAACAGACGATTTTTAGATTTAAAAAATTATAAAACTAACGCCTAACCCTAACCCCTAACAAACAACCGGATATTGACGGTGTAAATGAAAAACATGTCCTTTCTTAATCGAGATGAAAAAGTGGTGCCTATATTCCACTTCCAACCCGTCCTTCGGGTCGGAGGTCCGGTGTGCTTCGGCCACTGGATCGGAGTGTTTGAATTAATAGCGTCGATCTCAGGGGGCTATCCCCCTAGGAAATACCTGCCCCCTTGACTTAAAGGGGCAGGGCTGGGTTTATTGCCCAGTGCCTGAGGCACCCTCACCTTGAGGGGAAATGCCGAAGGGATCGACGCAATTTTTGTTCTTTCCCACCCATGAGCTCCGGTTTGTGGGTGGGCCCACGTTAAAACGAGGCCTTGTGCCCACCCAATACAAGTGGGGTATGAGGCAAATACCTCAAAAAGAGGTGCCTAAAGATCATATGGTTCGAAGTTTCTATTGTAATTAAAGAATCTTCTTTACATGATCAAAATGAAAGGCGGTGAATTAGATTGACTTTGTCGTTATAAGTTGAAGTCAGAATGTATTGATCTTTTTCGAAAGAGACATAATCGATAGATTATGATTGATCTGTATCAAGGTTGTCGATCCTTCTCACTCAGTTCGATTTTTTTGTTTTATTCAGAGAAAGGAAAACTGAAGAAATGGTTTTCTAATATTTTCATGGAATGTACAAAGCACGTCTCAATAAAATGAAGATTCGAATTACGATTTTATAAGCTAGTAAGTGTGTTAACACGCACAATTCATAGATCGTAAATCTTATACGAAGACGTGTCCGTTATCGAAACATGGCGATCCTTGTGCACCAAAAGATTAAATATAAAGTAATACAATATCATTTGTATAAAAGGGATTGGTCAACCAATCTTCCCTTTTATAACTTCTAAAAAGTGTCTGATTTTCTAGAAATCATAGGTTTCATCTTCTTCAACTTCAAAACCCAAACCAGACATGGTTTACCAAAATATGAATCTGTTGTAAGGTACGTGTTCGTATCACGTCGGGGTCACCAGTTGTAAGATTCAAGGGTTATGACAAAGTCATAACTCGTTGAAACACACGCAAACTCCGACAAAGGTTGAGGGACAAAATATTTAATATGGTACAGCACATGAATACACAAAGGATACATAAATTACATAGAAGATAGAATAGTGTACATGAAACATGCATACATAAAAGTCTTTGACAAGATAATATAAAAGTACACATAATATAAAGGTACAGACATGAGACTATGAATAGTCCATGCTGTATAAATCAATTACAGTGACCAGTAGCCGGCGTTGAGGGCCGAAGTCCCAACGAGAAGGGAATGACAATTGTCTAACCCATGTGGTCTCGTAGCGAGGAAAGAGGTAGAAAAGAGGAAGAGAAATTCAAAACAGCCGCTTAAATACACGAGGCCCCTAGCGGGAACCAGCGACACTAAACGGGCAGACAACTCCCCAGGCAAATACGAAAATAACCCCCACACTGTGTAGGGGATTATTATATACACACCGATCTTATTGGAAGTCCCATTGAGATATAATCGTTAGCAAGCTAATCTCGCAGATTCCTTACTACTCAATGTTAAGTTCGATACTCGCTGGATACCTCATACGTACGACCTTATATCTCATCCTACACGTGGGGAAAGAGATATTTAAGTACCTACTTTCAACCTTATGTCATATCCCACGTGTATCGAACAGGTTGGATAAATATTTTCATCAATGTACTTTTTTGTCTTTTAATTGTTTCAATATTCCATCAAATAATTTTACATGTTATGAATCCTGTAGTCTGAAACTTCTTTTAATCTAATAAACATTTGAACAATAAATCTGTAGCGAGTTGGGTGTTATATATATTTTATATAGGTTTTATATTTTATTATATAATATTATATTATTTGTATATATTTTATATAGGAAGGAAAGAAAGATATTATTATATTTTATATAGGTTTACACAACTTACTAACTTTTAAACAAAACTCAACACAATGAAAGAAATCAACGGAGTCGTATTCAAATAACAATCTGTATTAAAATAGAATTACAGACATGTATAATAGCATACCGGGCATAGTCCTTTGTTTTATATTGTGGTATTAATAGTTGATATTTTATCTTGTTTTTCTTTGCTGATACCGGAGCTAATTTCTTGCGTGACCACTCGTCTTGTCATTCTCATACCGGGTATAGTCCTTTCTTTTATATTGTGGTATTAATAATTCATATTTCATCTTGTTTTTATTTGCTGGTACTGGAGCTGATTTGTTTCGTGACCACTCGTCTTGTCATTCTCTGAACTACTGAAAAATTTCCGCTTTTCCTTTTTGGTGCTTGATTTTGAATTCAGCGTTTGTTGTTTTCCGTTTCTGCATTTTTGGGATTCTTACTCCCTCTTTTTAATATAATCGGCAACTGCCATTTTATTAACCATTACACATCTTTTAAGCCACATTGTCTGTGACTCTATCCATCCATCGTAATATTTTTCTTATTTTAATTGTGCGGTTTTAATTTTCCACATTAGACGTTATCGGCTTAATAGTTGATGAAGATAGTTCCTTTTTGGGAGTCGTTCAGGATCAAGGTGGTTCTCCTCTTCGTTATCCATTCGGGTGTGTTTGCTTCTTGTAGCTATTCACGCAATTACCAATTCATTGACAAAAAGTCAAATAATTCTTTATAAAATCAGATTTTATCTCAGAAACGATGAACTAATTTATTAAAATTCATTAAAATTTATCAAAATTCACATTTCGGACCATATGATCTTTAGGCACCCCTTTTGCGATCTCGGTAGAACAATTTAGGTACTTAGGCAGTAATATCTCATCCACAGAAAACGATGTTAATGAACTCATAGGAAAGACATGGTCCGCTATAAATAAATTATCAGTCATATGGAAATCCAAACTCACAGACAAGTTAAAGAGACAATTCTTCCAGGCCGTTGTCGTGTCAGTACTGTTGTACGGCTGCACCACCTGGACCCTAACGAAGTGTCTAGAGATTAAACTAGATGGGAGTTGCACAAGAATGCTGCGTGTGATCTTGAACAAGACGTGGAAACAACACCCCACGAGAAAACAGCTGTACGGACACCTGCCACATATCACCCAAACCATCCGGGTAAGACGGACAAGACACACAGGACATTGTTGGAGAAGCAAGGACGAACTCATAAGTGACGGGCTCCTGTGAAAGCCAGCACATGGGCACGCCAGTGTGGGCCGACCAACAAAGACGTACATTGACCAGCTCTGTGCGGATACAGGATGCTGCATAGAGGACCTCCCGAGGTTGATGAGTGATAGGGACGGATGGAGAGAGATTGTCATAGATATCCGTGCTAACAACGCAACATGATGATGATGATGATGATGATTATGTAATACCATAAGTGCTACAGAGTTATGTGCATAGTTGACTAAAATTAATATCAACTTACTGAAATATTTCATATATAGATATATATTTGGGTGTTTCTTCTCAAGTAGAGAACGCTTATTTAATAAGATGGGACCAAAAAAAAAAAAAAAAAGAAAAAAAAAGAAGCAATTTTCAAAATAAAGAATGGTAAGTGTCAGTAGATCCAATCAGACAGCAACAAGAAGTTCTTTCTTGTGAAATTCCCTTTGAAATTGTCACTCGGTAAAGATTTAACATTTTCTCCTGTCAGTGCGCTGTCTGGTTTAAGTGCTGACTTGTGATGACAACAAAAGGTTTATAATCCAACGAAGAAAATGTTTTAAGGGCACTTCACATTCTGATTGGCTGGTCTTACTTAACATGAAACATTTACAGAAAGTAAAATCTTGTTGTTAGAAATTAGTCATGTCTACAGCGATAAGAGAAAAGAAAGAAAGAAAGAAAGAAAGAAAGAAAGAAAGAAAGAAAGAAAGAATGTCTACAGAAAGAAATAATGAAAAAAGAGAAAGAAAAAATAGAAGAAAAGAAAAGAGAAAAGAAAGAAAAAAAGAAAAAAGAAAAGAAAAGAAAAGAAAACAGAAAAGAAAGAAGAAGAAAAAAGAAAGAATTGAAAGAGAGAAAAGAAAGGAAGAAAAGAAAGATTAGAAATAAAGAAAAAATAAAGGCTAGAAAGAGGAAAAAAAGAAAGAAAAAAGAAAAGAAAAGAAAAAAGAAAGAAAAAAGAGATAAAAGAAAGAAAGAATAGAAAGAGAGAAAAAAAGGAAGAAAAGAAAGAATAGAAATAAAGAAAAATAAAGGCAAGAAAGAAGAAAAAAGAAAGAAAAAAAAAGAAAGAAAAGAAAAAGGAAAAGAAAATAAAAAAGAAAGAAAGAAAGAAAGAAAGAAAGAAGAAAAAGAAAAGAAGAAAGAGAGAAAAAAAGGAAGGAAAGAAAGATTAGAAATAAGGAAAAATAAAGGCAAGAAAGAAGAAAAAAAGGACAAAAGAAAAGAAAAAGAAAAGAAAGAAAAAAAGAAAAAAGAAAAGAAAGAAAAAAGAAAAAAGAAAAAAGAAAAAAGAAAAAAGAAAAGAAAGTAAAGAAAGAGAGAAAAGAAAGAAAAAAAAAGAAAGAATAGAAAGAGAGAAAAGAAAGGGAGAAAGGAAAGAATAGAAATAAAAAAAAAATAAAGGCAAGAAAGAAGAAAAGAAAAGAAAGAAAAAAGAAAAGAAAGAAAAAAGAAAAGAAAAAAGAAAAGAAAGAAAAAAGAAAAGAAAAGAAAAAGACAAAAGAAAGAAAAGAAAAAGGAAAAACAAAGGAAAGAAAGAAAGAAAGAAAAAAGAGAGAAAGAAAGAAAAAAGAGAGAAAAGAAAGAAAAAGAAAATAAAATAAGAAAAGAAAGAAAAACAAAAGAAAAGAAAAACAAAAAAAGAAAAGAAAGAAAGAAAAAAGAGAGAAAAGAAAGAAAGAATAGAAAGATTAGAAATAAAGAAAAAAAAGGCAAGAAAGAAGAAAAGAAAAGAAAAAAAATAGAAACGAAAGAAAAAAGAAAAGAAAAAAAGAAAAGAAAAAAAAGAAAAGAAAAGAGAAAAGAAAAGAATGAAAAGAAAGTAAAGAAAGAGAGAAAGAAAGAAAGAAAAAGAAAGAATACAAAGTGAGAAAAGAAAAGAAAAGAAGGAAAGAAAGATTAGAAATACAAAAAAAATAAAGGCAAGAAAGAAAAAAGAAAAGAGAGAAAAGAGAAAAAAGAAAAGAAAAGAAAAAAGAAAAGAAAAGAAAAGAAAAGAAAAAAACAAAGGAAAGAAAAGAAAGAAAGAAAAAAGACAGAAAGAAAGAAAAAAGAAAAGAAAAAAGAAAAGAAAGGAAAAAAAAGAAAGAAAAGAAAGAAAGAAAAAAAAGAGAGAAAAGAAAGAAAGAAAAAAAGAAAGAAAAGAAAGAAGAAAAGATTAGAAATAAAGAAAAAAAAAGTCAAAAAAGAAAAGAAAAGAAGAAAAAAGAAAAGAAAAGAAAAGAAAGAAAAAAGAAAAGAAAAGAAAGAAAAAGAAAAGAATGAAAAGAAAGTAAAGAAAGAAAAAAAAAAGAAAGAAAAGAAAGAGAGAAAAGAAAGAAAAAAAAGAAAGAATAGAAGAGAGAAAAGAAAAGAAAAAAAAAGAAAGAATAGAAAGAGAGAAAAGAAAAGAAAAGAAAGAAAAGAAAGATTAGAAATAAAGAAAAAAATAAAGGCAAGAAAGAAGAAAAGAAAAGAAAGAAAAAAGAAAAGAAAAAAAGAAAAGAAAAAAGAAAAGAAAAGCAAGAAACGAAAGAAAAGTAAGAAAGAAAAGAAAAAAAAGAAAAGAAAGAAAAAAGAAAAAAAGAACAAAAAAGAAAAGAAAAGAAAGAGATGCTGACAAACACATCATCATTCAATTTACTTCTTGTCTTCATAAATATTTGTCACCCACCCTTGACCCCCACTCACCACTGTTTCATACATACACATCCTATCATCATACGTAAAATACGGGTAAACATTTGCTTAGTATAGTCTGGATCAAGATCACAATTGTAGAGCGTTTAGTGACAATCTAAATCGCTATACTAGCGAATGATTTACGAAACTAGTTTACTAGTGCAAGGTCACGATACTAGGGCACCCAGTAAGGATCGAATTCAGAATGAAGAGTTAGCCAGACAATTGCTATCTCCAAAGTACCTAAAATGGGAACAAAACCGAACACAAATACTGCACACACACATATACATTTAGGATTTAACTTTCTTTCTTACTTTTTTCTTTCTTTCTTTCTTTCTTTTCATCTTTCTATTGAAACAGATTAGCTTGATCACTTCCGTGCGCTCACCTCTTCCCTCTAACTTTCCCTTAAACTCTTTCTTACTTTTTATCTTTGTTCTGTGTAGCATGTCATTTTTCTTCCCTTTCTATCTTTATGATAAAAACAGAGAAACTTATATTCGGGGCAAAAAAGAAAGAGGGAAGAGAGAAAGAAAAAAGAAAGAAAGACAAAAGAAAATTATATACGAGACAAAAAGGAAGAAGGAAAGGAAGGAAAGAAGAAAAAAAAAGAAATGATTCACGAGAAAGAAATCGAGAAATTAGTTGCATTAGTAACTTTCTATTATTTTGTTCAGGTGTGCCACAGATTTAGAAATCTTCTGTGTAGCATGTCGTTTTTCTTCCCTTTCTATCTTTATGATTAAAAACAGAATAATCCATTATTCTGCTGAGGTGACGCTACTCATAAGAAATAAGAATTTGGCGAAGGAGCAATAATTGATAATAAGGATTTACACTTTCATCTTGGACGATTTGGGCAGTACCATTTTTAATCAGAGGGTGTTGCAAGATGATAACGGTCGTACTTTTAAGAAACACGATTATCAATATATAGATTAGAAAGGTTATGATTTTTAATTGATGAAGGTTTTGAATTAGAAAGAAAAAATGATGTACAAAAAATGAAAGAAAGGAATAAATTATGTACGTAAAAGAAAGAAATAAAGAAAAAAAAAGAAAGAAAGAAATAAAGAAAAAAAGAAAGAAAGAGAGAAAGAAAAAATGATGTAAGACAAAGAAAGAAACAAGCAAGCAAACAAACAAAATGATGTACGAGAAAGAAAGAAAGAAAATCATGTATGAGAAAGAAAGAAAGAAAGAAAGAAAGAAAGAAAGAACATTATGTATGAGAAAAAAAGCAAAAAAAAAAAAAAAAGAAAGAAAATTATGTATGGGAAACTCCCAAAAAACAACCTAGTTTTCTGATATTTATTCACAGATGAATATATTATGATAACTACATCTTATTATAATGGAGATTATGTGTTTTTCTGTCTGTAACCGAAACTATATCACTACTCAAGTCACAATTCCCTTAGTTATTGATATCACATTCGCCATGATTTTATACTTATTTAAACCTCAGTTATTAATAAAATTGTGTTTCATTATTAATACTGTTGACCATATCTACATACTAATAACATGCAATTGTATTTATATATACAATAAAATAGCTGTTTACAGTGTGAATGGGAAGGCTAATTTGCATATTGATATTAAAAATTTGATTTTAATAAATATATGCTTAGTATTATTGATTTCTAATTGTTTGGTTTTATCTTAATGAATATGAGCAAAAATCTCGGAGATAAATCTTAAAAGAAATCCATTAACAAGAAGAAATAACTGTAATTTTATTCTTTACTTCTTATTTTAACTAAATAGTTAGATTAGGAAAATTTACCACTGAAAAAAGGGAGTGATGGAAAATGATGGAAGAGTTAGTTTCAAAGTTGTTCTATTTTTCAATCATACCCCCTCTGTTCCAAATCTTTTTATCTGCATTCTTATTCAGTTTCATTAGCCTTTCTAATCTAATATGATATTTTATCATATTATAACTTAAATACTTGCACCCGGAGGGTGCATATATTTGCTAGTTATTATAACTAGCAAAATGAAAAATGTAGCACATAGAGTTGGTATATATATATACGTGAGATACAAACTTTCTGGGTAAAATATTGGCTGAATCAAAGCTTAGTTTGTATCTTGACGCAACCCCCTAATATTAGGCTAAAATGTACGTCTCACAAAGTCACATGATATGCGAGTATATATATATTCACCAACCCCTCAGCACGAGCAGGATGTGACTCAAGTTAAATTTCTTAAGCGGAGTTCAACAGGTTTGAATTCAGAGTTTTCCTTCTTCTAGACCGGTTGCCTAACCAAGGTTAAAGAGCCCAGTCTGTCCAAACCATTTACCAATAGCTGGAAGGAGAGTAGGATTCATGTCTTTCCTAAGGGTATTAGCACTAAGTGAAATGCAATTACCACGTCCAGGATTTGAACTCGGGGTGACGAGTCCATTTTCCATAACTTTAACCATTACACCATGCGAATACAAGTGGGGAGGAACAGAGACAGAAGTTGATTTGAATATAATTTCTCTCTCTTCTTCCTATTTCCTCTGTTTATTCGTCATCTTTCTAAATAATTTTCGGTGCCAGTTTTACGTTGGTTTCAGAGAGAAAGAAATTCGCAATTTTATAGAAGAAAATCAAAGATAAAGCTAAATAAATAAATACATATTTTATTTTAAAATTTCTAACAAGATTGGGAAGGCTCGAAAATATCGAATGAAAAGTAAAGTTGAATATAACAAAGATGACAAATCTATTAAACTGAATAAGTTATAAATAATAAGATTTATTTAGATTTTAGATTAGAAGATGAATTGTTATGGTAGGAAGAGAAGAAATGAAATAATATTAACTTCAACTGTAAATCTTTGATTTATGATTCAATATTGAAAACGTAAAGTCTAGATATTACACACAAGCACACACACACACAAACACACACACAAAACACACACACACACACACACACACACTTATATATACGTACATTTATATTCTCTTTTCTTTTCAAAAAATTACTCTTCAGAAAGAGAGAGAGAGAGAGAGAGAGAGAGAGAGAAGAGAGAGAGGAGAGAGAGAGAGAGAGAGGATCAAGCAAAAATGACAAAAGAAAATATTAAATGAATAGAGAAAAGTCAAAAGAAAGTAAAGCGACAATGGGAGAAAGAAAGTGGTGAAATAGAAAGAGAGAGAGAGAGAGAGAGAGAGAGAGACAGGGGCGAGGAACAGAGAGAGAGAGAGAGAGAGAGAGAGAGAGAGAGAGAGAGAGAGAGAGAGAGAGAGAGAGAGAGATTACATAATAATGGATAAATATTACATGGCATAACTGATATTGTTGCATACTGCGAGGTTTTCGCGGTACCAAATATCTATTTGTTATATACTGGCTTCAAATTCACGGTCCTACTATTGGATATTGTACAAACGGAAATAGGAATTTCCGGTTAAATTAAACAAAGCAAAGAAAAGAAGACAAAAATGACAAAGGACTTTTTTCCCGGTAAATAATAGTGCCTTTGTTGGAAAAACAAAAAGGAACTATTGTTACCAAATAGTCATATCCTCAGCCAAATTCAGTGTCTTCTAGGTTCCAAGTGTTGCATAGAGCTTTCTTTACCGGCACTAAATATCTATATGTTGTATACTGGCTTCTTCAAATTCATGTTGCTCTAAATCGTCTATCTGCATACGTAGCGGGTATCGTCATTAACCCTAGACGATACCCTAGTCGCTTAATGAATTCTACAACACATGGGTATAGTAGAAGTTTTGACTTTATTTCTTCTTCTCGGCTGTACGTGGTAGGCCGCGGGCATTGACAATGACTTGACCGAGGGTTGACAATGAATGGCACTACTGTTAGGATGGTGGCGATAGTGAGGTGGGGTGGCTAGGTGACGCCTCGCAGCCTGCGGCTGTGACCGTGAGCGGACGTCACACCCACTTGTTCCCTGTTCGCGTCTTCTGTCTGACTGTCCAACTAACTGCTGTCGGCTCGACCCTCTGGCTTTTGTATTGACAACACGCCTACGCATCTTTATCTTTTGATCTGATAACGGACGTTTGTTTTATCTTCTCCCTGTTTCCTTGACCGGAAAGCCTCGCTTTCGTTTTTCCCTTTTTTAGAATATATATTTTTATATTTTTCTTTGTCTTTTTGCCGGAAGCTTCGTTTTCCGGCCGAGGACAATACAACACCAAATACAAAGATGAAAGATAAAATCAAATCATTTGGCTTGGATTTTCTCATTCACAATGCTTTGAAATTAACAGGAATTTCAACAGCCCACCATCTTGATTCCTCTAAACACTCAGTTGTCATGCATGCTTATACTGATGCCTTTTGCAGAAGGGAAGGATCAAAGTGTAGTTCTAGTATCTGTGCTTTGAAACTTACCTTCTATACCCGGCCTCGGCTGGGGGTCCAGTGTGCTTCGGCCACTGGACCGGGTTAAAGTACAATTATTAGCGTCGATCCCAGAGGGCCATCCCTCCAGGCATTACCTGCCCTTTATTGGCAAGGCTGGGTTTATTGCCCAGTGCTTGAGGCGCCCCCTTGAGGGGGAATGTCGAGGGGATCGACGCAATTTTTGTTCTTTCCCACCCATGAGCTTCGGCTTGTGGGTGGGCCCACGTTAAAACGAGGCCTTGTTCCCAGTCCATACAAGTGGGGTATGAGACAAATATCCTTATACTGATGCCTTGTAAATAATTTTGAAAATGCTCTGTGGGGAGACAGTGCTGAAGATGAAAGTATGGATAAAAATTAAAATAAAAGCCAAATTTTAAAGAATGAGATTTTTGTAATTAAATATTAAGAAATTGCTTAAAAATTTTTTTTTTTTGAGTTGAGAAAAGTGAATCAGTTAAAGTTAACGACTCGGGTCCGCCGGGAAGTATCTTCAGTCAGTGGCAAGAGAACACGTCTTGGAATCGCAAGGTTCCAGGTTCGATACCGGTCCCCGCCAACTCAGCACTTGTATAACACAGATTGGGTAATCTTATCTGTGCAATAAAGTGGGGAGCTGACAGGTAGTGTAGCGTTTCACCCCAGAAAAAACAATCTTCCTGGTCAAGTGCTAGCGAAAAGGGGATAGATTCCCTCGCTGTCCAGCTAATACTGACAATAGGCCACTCTGCCGCATTTACAGTGCGTGAGTGTATATGCACGTACAGAATAGTAAAACATGTTTTCTTTAGAAAACATAACATTTCTCTTAAAAAACATCAATCGAAAGTAAAGAGAATGAAGCAGACTAAGATCTTGTACTTTGAATGAAGATCCTAAGATCTTGTACTTTGACTATTACCGTCTGTTCTCATATCTCCCTACCTTCTCCCTCTCTGACTATATATATATATATATATATATATATATATATATATATATATTAAATGGAGAACTCTTTTAATATTTCACCGTTTTCTTTTTTCCAAACAGCAACATTGGTAAACACGCTTCATTCACTTATCAACAAGTTTAGGAATATTAATAACATTTTATTCTTTGCAATACAAACTGTATCCATCCACCAAAACTTTCAAATTTTTATAACGGTCTCTGCGTTCAAAAAATGATTAAAAAAAATATTCTTTTATCGAACATTTTTTAAAATTCTGTTTTGTCTCCAACGGGTTTTTTCTCTGCTCATAAAATAAAAATTCACTCTGATGAAGGTCGTAAAAAATCTTTCTGTGTACGGAATATTTTTACATTTTTCCTATTATTATTATTATTATTATTATTATTATTATTATTATTATTATTTCAATTTCATCTGATTATTTTAATAATAATAATAGCGTAAACCGTATACATTTTGATAAACTGACCGAAACACATGTGTAAGTGATATCGATTAAAGTGATATCGATTAAATTCATTTTTATCCATCTACATTTCTTTTCTTTATTCATTTTTCCTCATATTGTCGGATTCAATTCCTATTCCATTTTTACATATATATATAAGTAAAGAAATAACAAAAGACTTAGAGATTTAGTATTATAGTCTATTTCAGGGAGATTAGACAAAGTGTCTAACTCTCCCGTCTCATCAGAATGATGAGTTCTTTATTACTTTAAAGGCATTTGAAAACAGATTTTCTTTTTTTTTTATATTAATAGTCCCATGATATGAATTCCAAACGAAAACCTTGATGTTGCAAAAAAGTAGTGTGTTACTTTCAAATATGAGCACTTCTGCCACACTTATCTCGGTCGCCGAATCATGTATCTATTATTGTAACAGTTTTTGAAAAAAGAAGACATATTCCATGTTCGACACCAGACGAAATCTCTTATTCAAACAGGAAGAGTATTAATCCGTTGACAGTAGGCTTGCAACCGATTTTTAGAAAAGAATTTTTATTTTTGTAATTAATTTTGTAATTTTGTAATTTTTTATTTTTCTTATATATAAAGTAAAAAAATTAAGAATGATTGTAAGGTTAAACTTTGTCTAAGCTCCCTGAAATAGACTATAATGCTAAATCTCTAAGTCTTTTGTTATTTCTTTACTTATATATTTGCTCAGTGACTCTAACATTAAGAGCACACATTGAGCTCTCAAACTGCGACAGGTTTTTTTAAAAATAAAACTCTTGTGTCGTAAGGAAGATTTCTTCTCTGGACTTTTGGATTATATATATATATATATATATATATATATATATATATATATATATGTTTCTATCTAGCAATTTCACTGTCTTCATATCTATCTATCTATCTATCTATCTATCTATCTCAGTATGTCCATACCTATATACCCCAGTATGTTCATGTCTATCTATGTATCAATCAATCAATTTTTCATGTCTATCACAGTATGTTCATATATTTCTATCTATCTATCTATCCATCTATCTGTGTGTTCATATCTCTATATCCCCGTATGTTCATATCTATCTATCTATCTATCTATCTATCTATCTATCTGTGTGTTCATATCTCTATATCCCCGTATGTTCATATCTATCTATCTATCTATCTATCTATCTATCTATCTATCTATCTCAGTATGTCCATACCTATATACCCCAGTATGTTCATGTCTATCTATCTATCCCAGTATGTTATATATATCACAGTATGTTCATATCTATCTATAAATCAATCTCTCTCTCTCAATATGTTCCTATCTATCTATCCCAGTATATCCATATCTATATATTTATCTCAGTCTATTCGT
Source organism: Doryteuthis pealeii (assembly GCA_023376005.1). Classification (NCBI taxonomy): domain Eukaryota; kingdom Metazoa; phylum Mollusca; class Cephalopoda; order Myopsida; family Loliginidae; genus Doryteuthis; species Doryteuthis pealeii. The sequence continues at coordinate 89,810,734 of CM042157.1, read as the reverse complement.
ATCTATTTATCCCCATATATTCATATCTATCTATCTATCTATCTATCTATCTATCCCCATATCTATCTATCTATCTATATATCTATCTATATATATATATATATATATATATATATATATATATATATATATATATATGAAGATAGGAGGGTTGGAGTAAAATCCGACAGTATGAGGTGAGGTAAAAGGAAAAGTGGAGAAAAAATAATGACTCAAACAAGTTGAAGTAGGAGAGAAATATTTCGTTCTTCTTTACGCGAAGAACATCAATATTATATATTATACTATAAAAGTTGCAGAAACACACACAACCTATCAAATATCGGACATATTCTACTAAAATAATAACTCAATGCCTGAAGAAGACAACAAATCAGAAACACGTGTCGCGTATGTAAGATAAAAAGAATTTAAACATTTTTTCTGAGAACATAATACATTTTGCGGACCTTCTTTTTTATAAGATATTAAATTTTCTCCCGTTGGAACCAGAACAACATTTTTATATATATATATATATATATATATATATATATATATATATATATATATATATATATATAAGGGAAAAGTAGACAAAAATGATGACTCAAACAAATATTTCTTTTTAAAGCGAAGAACATCATCAGTCTAACTTTATTCAAAACAAAGTACGTACTTTGAATAAAGTTAGACTGATGATGTTCTTCGCTTTAAAAAGAAATATTTGTTTGAGTCATTATTTTTGTCTACTTTTCCCTTATATATATTATATATATATATATAATATATATATATATATATATATATATATATATATAAATGTTGTTCTGGTTCCAACGGGAGAAAATTTAATATCTTATAAAAAAGAAGGTCCGCAAAATGTATTATGTTCTCAGAAAAAATGTTTAAATTCTTTTTATCTTACATACGCGACACGTGTTTCTGATTTGTTGTCTTCTTCAGGCATTGAGTTATTATTTTAGTAGAATATGTCCGATATTTGATAGGTTGTGTGTGTTTCTGCAACTTTTATAGTATAATATATAATATTATAGAAACATCTATTCGTATCTATCTATCTATCCCAGTATATTCACATCTTTATATATATCTGAACCTTTTCCTATATTTCTTATAAGCTATATTAATTATTTACGGCGAACTGAAATAAAAACTGACATATTTAATAAATAACAATTAGAATAATAAAATAACAACATTCGAGTTAATCTTTCCAGACAAACGGTTTTGTATTCACTGAATACATCATTATCTTTGTTTTCATAATATCTAACATTAAATCTTTACGCTCGGTAATCATAAACCATTGTACAAGTATAATTATTCGAAGGAATCTATGAAAGAAAGAAGAGAATTATTCACTGAACAGAACAGAGAAGTGGAATCTCGTATTTCTTATCTGAAAGACGACGTTTCATTTTCTCAAGTGTTTCATAGATTAAACTGACAACAATATTTTATTTTAGTTTGTTTATTTGTTTGTTTGTTTGGTTAGTTGGGTTTTACGGCATGTCAACTCTTGTTGGGTTATTTTATGCCAAAGACGTTTTGTATTATTCATTGTTGATGGGTACTCAAATTTTTTAAAAGCTCATATTTTTCTTAGTATTATCTGCGTCATTCGGACTATTGTCCCCATCTTCATTGTTATTTGTACTACGTTTCGGTCCATATGCCCTCCGGCCTTCTTCAGGTATTTCTTGTCGGACTCGGGAACCTTTTCGAACACGGGAACCTTACGACGACGAGCATCTTAACCCCTACACCAACCGGACTTTCTTAGATTTTTCGTTTTGTTTAGAAGTGGTTTTATATTCCTCTTATAGTGACTTCTACACGACAGTATGAGAAGTAAATACACAAGCGATATGTTTATGATATGACTTTTTTTTAGCCGACTATTTTTGGGAGAATATGTGCTTAATTGAAGTCGTACCTAATTTTGAAAGTTAATTAATTAATAATTAATTAATTAGGCGGGCATATCTATTTAAATGTAAGGCTAAACAAATCGAGAAAAATCAATCTCTGTATGTACATTTCGGCCTATTAGGCCTCATCAGCAGAGCTATATATAGGAAGACCGCCTTGTGCGTGATTGACTTCAATTAAGCTCATATTCTCCCAAAAATATATACATATATAAATATATATATATATATATATAATATATATATATTATATATATATTTTTTTTAACCATTTACCTCTATTCAAAAACCCCAATAATTTATTTTCTTCTTTCTTCCAACTCACTATCATTAACGACTTTAATTACATACCTTATCTACATTTATTTAAAAAAAAACATTTTTTCGTACCTATTTTAATACACAAACTCTTTTTTTTCATAATCTTTTCCCTACTTTCATCTTATTAACTTCTACCTTAAATAATCTAAAAATTCTGATCAGTATGCTGTTTCTTTCCAAACATTTATTAAATAATACCACATCACTTAATTTAACATTTCATTAATTAATTTCAATTCGTTATATAACATAATATTCCATAAACAATAAAACATACTTGACGCATTCGCTCATTTTGAGGGGTTAACTCTTTTCGGTTTTCACTGATTTATTTCTTCTTTCATCCCCCCCCCAACAATAACAATGAAACACATTTCATTCAAACATCAACAAGTTTAAGATTATTAATAACATTGCATTCTTTGCAATACAAATTATACCCATCCACCAAAACTTTCAAATTTTTAACGGCCTCTAACGGCCTCTGCGTTCCTAATGATTCAAAAAAATATTCTTTTTTTCGAACATTTAAAATTCTGTTCTTGTCTCCAACGATTTTATCTCTACTCAAAAAATAAAAAATTCACTCTGATGAAGGTCGAAAAAATCTCTCTGTGTACGGAATATTTTATACATTTTTCCTATTATCATTATTATCATCATTTCAACTCCATCTGATTATTTTAATAATAATAATAACGTAAATCCGTATACATTTTGATAAACAGACCGAAACACATGTGTAAGTGATATCGATTAAAAGTGATATCGATAAAATTCATTTTTATCCATCTACATTTCTTTTCTTTACTAATTTTTTCCTCATATTGTTGGATTCAATTCACTTTCCATTCTTACATATATATATATATATATATATATATATATATATATATATATATATATATATATCAGATAATGTCTATCTATTTTAGTGAGACTATATCAATCTTTTCACATGTACAATAAAGACCTATGAATATTTGTAATACCTAATAATACGCACAAGTATGCATAAGCAGCTTTATAAAACCCTTGCAAATTTCAAAATCACGAATAATTCTTCTCCACTTTTAACTGATTGACAACACACCTCATCCGATTATCATTGAACATAGAAGCACAAGCCGAAACCAACTGAAGGAGTTTCAATCTTTTGTTGAAGATTTCTTCTTCTCTTAACGACAAAATGTTATTTATAAATTTTGAATGAAAAAAAAAAAGGCGATGAAAAAAAAAAACAAAACAAAAAAACACTTTGATGAATTGCACGTTTTAACTGACAGACTTGGCACAATTCTGGAGGATCTGGGCTTACATTTCTGTAAGTGACTTTCAATTCCAGTCATGCTATTAAAAGGTTGGTTGGTTATTTATACGGCATGTCAAACCCATTGGGTCATTTTATGCCGAAGTAGTAGTAGTAGTAGGAGTAGTATTTATTTATTCATTCATTATTTATTTCTGAACTTTATCACTTTTATTTCGTTGTCCACTTCTTCTTCTTCTTCTTCTTCTTCTTCTTCTTCTTCTTCTTCTTCTTCTAGAATTGATTTTTGAAACATATTGCCTGAGGGGTGGGAGTTAAAAATTCAATGTCAGTGAGTTTGTACCGTAAGTAAGTAAAATCATCAAATTCATTAAAGGATTAAAAAAATAAAACAATTTGAAATGTAAACTTTAAATATGTATTAAAATAAAACAAACTATATATAGATATATAATACCAGTCATGTATTTATTAAAACTTGTTTTAAAAAACAATAAGGACTGTTTAATGTTGTATGTTTAAATTTTGAGTGTATTTATTCTATGTTATGACGATTTTGCGTAATGTGATGTAAGCAGTGACGTAATTTTGGTCTACATACAAAAACCGGAAGCGAATCTCCATTATTAATAGATTTATTCTATCTTATGACGATTTTGGGTAATGTGACGTAAGCAGTAACGTAATTTTTGTTACAGACAAAAACCGGAAGCGAATCTCCATTAATAATAAGATTGTCAAATTTTTTCGACCAACATTTTCTTTCATTTTCCTGTGAATATGTCCTTTCCGTTGCTCTCGATAATGTGTAAATTTTGTGCCTCGAAATATTTAAAAAAATTAAATAAACTTGTATGAAAATTATTTAATTTGGCGTTAAATAACCCAAAATTGTTGATATGCCGTGAAACATAAAGTAACAATAGATTTATAGGCAATAATAGATTTAGTGTGTGTGTGTGTGTGTGTGTGTGTGTGTGTGTGTGTGTGTGAGAGAGAGAGAGAGAGAGAGAGAGAGAGAAGAGAGAGAGAGAGAGGATATATATATATATATATATATTATATATATATGAGAAGTAAACAAACATACGATGTTTGTTGATATGGCTTTTTTCAAGCCGGCAATATTTGGAAGAATATGTGCTTAATTGAAGTCGAACCTAATTTTTTTAAAAGTTAATTCATTAATAATTAATTAGGCGGGATTTAACTATTTAAATGTAAGGCTAAACAAATATGTACATACAGAGATTGATTTTTCTCGATTTGTTTAGCCTTACATTTAAATAGTTAAATCCCGCCTAATTAATTATTAATGAATTAACTTTAAAAAAATTAGGTTCGACTTCAATTAAGCACATATTCTCCCAAATATATATATATATATATATATATATATAGAGAGAGAGAGATTTTAATTTTCGTAAACAATCGATACAAAAGCGACACTCAAGTTGAATCTTTAAATTCTTTTTAAGGTTCGTTAGTAAAATTAAAAGATAAAAAAAACGACGCCATGTTTTCTTCTGGTAACATTTTTCCTACTTCCTGTGATTTTGCCATTTTGTTTTCATTACAGCAACAACAGACATTTTGATTGTCATAATAGAGCAACTTAATAACATTTCCAGTTGTAATGATTCGCCTAAAAGATTTAACAATTCTATTTCCTTTGTTGAATCTAACTACAAACGCTTAACGCCCGGACGCAAAACGATTTGTAAATGTCTAACAAGATAATTTACGGACAATTAAATTGTTTATTTGAATAAAGAGATTATTTCACCATTCTTTCTTAGAGCAACCATTATATATCTATTGAAAAATCACTGCGACTTTTTCTATTTCCTTCTGCCGGTAAATTTTGATTGGATGAGGGTGTAGTATCTGTGTGCCCTGTATCGGCTAAAAATGTCGCCTCCCAGTACTTCTGTATAGGAGTAGAGTGTAGCATGTGTAGTCGGGGAAATTTAATTTTTTACACAATAATGAATAAATATTACATGGCACAACTGATATAGGGGTCGAGTATTTTTCTCTCTATTACATCAACTTTTTAAGTAGCAAGATACCCTCGCTTGGTCTCAAAAACCATTAAAATACTGCATGTGGAAGATTTGAGTTTATTTTATAGAACGTTTTAAAAAATTACAATGGAAAATAATTTAAAAAAATGCTTGACTGTAATGTTTTTACAAATTCATTTCGTTCCTTCAAAGGATATTGTTACTGTAAGTCAAATTGTGTGCAAGTAGTTAAGGTAAAAATTTACACATTTTTTTTCTAGTGTGTTTAGTATGTGGACAATTCCCCTTTATGCTCCATAGTTAGCCATCATATTTAATCCCATATACTTTGATACCATTCCTCTATGAATTTTAAATCTTGGTGGAATCATTCATCTTGCTCATAGCTGACCAGATCAAGGTTTTCCAAGAACTTAGCAAGATGGCTATGCAGAAAATGGAACTTGGTGCTCATGTTGCAATCAAGCATTTTGTGGCTATCTAATTTCAATGCAATTTATTGTTCATGCATTTTCAAGAAAGTTCTTGTCAAGGTAATGATATAAGGCTGGGTTAATACAGTTCTAAGTGACAATGATCTGGAGATTACAGACGATGATAACATAGAATACTTAAATGGAATTTGATTATTTGCTTTTGAAGCATTGTTATGTAAAGTATATTATTATTTATATTTTTACACGCTCACTGTACTATGTATAGTAGTGGCGTGTTTATCATTGACCTGTTATATTCGGCATGTATCGTGTGCTTCCGGCCGATGGCCCAGAGGTAGAGTTTCTAACTCTGCGGTTTCGATCTCTATCGGAGGGAGATCGTAGGTATACACCGCTGATGAGACTTAATAAAGCTGTACGGTGTTCCACGTGGCACGTTATTCGCCGGGTTTGCTTGTCATGATTATTGTTGTACCGGCCGTTCCTACAGTGGAGAATATACACCGGTTCTCACTATAAATAGTGAGACACCGAGTGAAAAGGTTGTACTGTTACCGTACTGTTACCGTACTGTTACCGTTTAGCGGCAAGCTAGCCGTTCTTGTACCTTATTGTAAATACACTTGTCTCATTTTACCCTACCTCGACTTGACTTCTTTTTTTTTTACTGTTGAACTAACATCACAATAATTATTTTGAATAATTATAGAATATTTTACGATATACGCATTGTAATTGCCTTCAAAAATATAAATAATAATAGAATACTTAGTTTAACACTTGTAACTGATCATGGTTAACGGAATGAAGACAATATATCCCAATGGAATAAATAAATGATTGGGTTCGAAGTTCCGTAAGGGACCCTGATTATGACATAAAGGCTGTCGAGTTCAACAAGAAAACACTTCAAATTGCTTCTACACCCACCCTATTCTCCAGATCTGGTCCCCAGCGACTACTGACTGTTTGCAGACCTCAAAAGAATGCTCCAGGCAAAGAAATCTGGATTCAGTGAAGAGGTGATATCGGAAACTGAGGCGTATTTTGAGGCCAAAGACAAATCGTTCTACGAAAAAGGCATTGAATTGTTAGAGAAGTGTTGGAATCAGTGTATCACCCCAGAAGGAGACTATGTTGATAAATAAACTCAAATTTTTCCTAAAAGTTTGTTGTTTTATTAGTTAGGCCCGGGACTTTTTGAGTGATGTATTAGCTGTGTAGCGTTAGTTTCGTATTTGCCTGGGAGAGTTGTCTGCCCGGTTTAGTTTGCTGGTGCCCGCTAGGGGATATAGTATTTAAGCGGCTGGTTCAAAACACTTCCCCCTCTTTTCCTGTTCCAGTAACCACGAGACACATGGGGTAGATTTTGGTCTACTCCTTCTCGTTGGGGCCCCGCCCCCCTTACATTGCTGTAAGTTCTTCACAGCATGGACTATCCCTAGTCTCATGTCTGTACTTTTTGTATATGTTGTACCTGTTGAATTATTTGATATAAGGCATGGGGCAAATGGTCACTCCTAAATATAGACTCGTTGACTACCACGTGACCTGGGGTAGATTTCTATTGTCCAATCACTGGCACTGCTGCTGCTGCTTCTGCTGTATTAATAGAGGCACCATTCTAAACTTATGTCATTGACACTTGGATTCTCTTGGACGTAGGACTTACAAAGAATACTCTAAAACCGGATTCTTATTGGCTTGCTTACTTACTTACTACATCTGGAACTAAGGATGCCGACCAGATACTTAACAGTACCATTCATGAATGTGTGTTTATCTTTCTACATGTAACTTCGTCTTACTTATGTATTTTGTATCTTGTTATATCCATGTGCTATCCATGTTAAATGTTTTGTCTGTCAACCTTCGTCGGAGTCATGTATCCAATATATATAACTTTGAAACTTTCTTATAGCTGTGACTTTAACAGGTACTTTGGATCAGAATGGACCTGTGAGTAATGGGGACATAAAGGTACTCCATACTAGAGACTCATCACTTGATGCAGTTTAGTTTTCTACTCAGGGGGGGAGAAGGTGTGCAGTCGATGTATTCTAAGCTTCATTAATAGCTTAGATATGGCACAAGGCCAGAAGTATGGGGCACCCAGCGAGAATCGAACTCACTAACAATGGTCTGCAAATCTAACTTGCTAACCATTACACCACGTGAGATGCCCTAATAAGGCAGTCAATATTATAAAATGTTAGCCCTTCTCCAATTGCTTTTTTTTAAATATTCATTATTATCAATCTCCAATTTACCTTACATAATTTATTTGGTACAAAATGTAAACAGACACTCAAATCCTGACTATGGCACATCGACCGAAATATGGTGTTAACAATAAAGATGAGGATAACAATCCGAAAAATCTGAATAATAAAAATTATCAAGCTTTATCTCAAACATTCAGACAAATAAAAATAAAAAAAGATTTAAATTATATATTTACTATCAGGACTTGTGGATATACCACAGTATGATATTTAACTATTACAACGTTTGGTATGTTTATTTAAGAGCTATTGTAAAATAGTTCAATATGTACAAACTATAATAATCTTGATTTAACTCTCTCTCGCTCTTTTTTAAATTTTTTTCATATTTTCCTTATTTTCGATTGAAACAGAATAGCGTTATCTCTTCCACGCGCTTACTCCCTCCCTCTATGCTTCCCCTACCACCTTTCTTTCTTTCTTATTATATTTTTGTGTAGCATGTCCTTTTCTTCCCTTTCTTTCTTTATAATAAAAACGGAATGGCTATTTATTTAGCTGAGGTGATGACTCGCATTAAAAATAATTTTTCGGCGGATAAGCAACACCAGATTATCAGGATTTACATTTTTGCATTTCATCTTGGACGATTTTGACGGTCTCATTTTTAATCAGAGGTTATTGCAAGATGATAATGGTCGTACAATTAAGGAACACGAGTATTAATATGTAGATACATCTGACTCTTTCTTATGCTGCGTTTATTCTTGACGAAAATTTAAGGGATTGGAAAGGGGATTGGAAAATCTGGACATCAGAGGAAAGATTGAGACCACCCAGAACACTGCACTGCTGCAATCTGCCAGAATACTCAGAAGAGTTCTGGAGACCTGAGGAGACTTGCTGTCACTCAGACTCCAGTGAAAGACCATCAGCTAATGCTGATGCGAAAACTCAAAAAGAAGAAATAATAATAATAATAATAATAATAATAATAATAATAATAATAATAAACTCTGTGAATGTAGCAAACTAGCACAACGAGAATACAAAACTAGACACGACTGGGTTGGGAAGGTGATCCACTGGGAATTATGCAAAAAATGTAATTTTGACCACACAACAAAATGGTATATGCATAAACCAGAATGTTCTTGAGAACGAAACGCATAAAATTCTCTGGGACTTTGAAATAAAAACGGATCACCTTATCCCAGCAAGAAGGCCATACCTAGTGTTGATAAACAAAAAAGAAAGAACTTGTCAACTGGTGGATTTTGCAGTGCCAGCAGATCACAGGGTGAAGCTAAAGGAAAAGGAAAAAATGGACAAATATCTAGACCTTGCCAGAGAACTGAAAAAGTTATGGAATATGAAAGTGAAAGTGATACCAATTGTAGTTGGTGCACTTGGAACAGTCCTAAAAGGATTAGAAAAGGGTTTGGAAAGTTTGGAAATCAGAGGAAGGATTGAAACCATTCAGAACACTGCACTGCTGCAATCTGCCAGAGTACTCAGAAGAGTCCTGGAGACCTGAGGAGACTTGCTGTCACTCAGACTCCAGTGAAAGATCATCAGCTAATGCTGATGTGATAACTCAAAAGGAGTAAATAATAATAATAAACAAAACAAAATAACTTTCATTTATATTTGATAGCCACTTTTCTAGATTGATAAAATAATTATTGCATTAATAAATATGTGTTTGCTCAACCAATATCCCATGACTAAATATATTACACATGATTTACGGTGAATGTTTTGTGAGACTGACCGCACAATGTTGGTGGTTAAAGATTCTGAAATCGTACATTTTTATGAGGGTTGTATAGAAAATCAACCGAAAGATTTACAAAAATAATAGATTGATGAGCGATTTTATTAATGGTTGAAGATTACATGAGAGAAACGATTGAAAAAAACAACAAAAAAACAAACCCAAAACTAACGGACCTGACGGCAACTGAAAAACAATGGAAAAAATATTTTTGGTGAAAACTAATAAAGATGTTCAGTTTGAAAAAATAAAAATGCATAAAAGGGATGGATTGAAAAAAAGCTGCATATAAATGTGGGATCAACTTTTTTTCGATTGGATAAAATAAGTAAAATGAAATTCTGAGTGCTTGCCTTTTTCTTATATATTTGATTTTAAAATTGGTGATCTGATAGGTGGGATCGTGCTAAGGCCATTCCAGTTCTTAATATCCTTATATATATATATATATATATATAATATATATAATATATTATATATATGTGTGTGTGTGTGTGTGTGTGTGGTGTGTGTACTGGGCAAAAAGACAAAAGAAAAAAGATATGAAAAAGAAGAAGCAATATAAAAAAGAACCCCGTTCAACTGAAACTTATTTAACCTCAGCGAGTGAATTCACATCTGTGAAGGTGAATCAATATTCAACGTATTTTCTTTTTATTCTTTTTTCTTTTTTTTATAGAAATAATCATTAATGTTTTTCTTTTGTGGAGAGTTCTTTCTTTTTATCTTTTTATTTTTTTCTGAGAGAACAGAAAACCTATCATTTATCGCTTGAACAAAGAAAACAGAAGCAGCGTTCAACAAGATAAATACCGAGTAACAATAATAAAATAATCTAAGAGCAAATATTCCTTCTTTGAAAATACTGCCAAAATTAACTGAAGATCTTTCCGAACTGTAACTACATTGAAGTAAAAAGTAAAATTATTGATATATAAGACACATTGTAGGATTTTAAATGCATCTGATACCATGGGCTATTTGAGGTAAATCTAACTCAGAATTTCATAGACATCGTTAATATGTAAGATTTATTCTATATATTAATGATTTTGACTATAAATTATAGACTCATTGATAAACTTCTGCATTTACTGAGGGTATCGTGACGTAAGCAGTGACGTACTTTCGATTACAAACACCGAATCTCCATAATAATAATAATAATAATAATAATAATAATAATAATATAATAATTATATATTATATATATATATATTATATATATATATATATATATATATATATATTATATATATATATATATATCCAAGGTTCTTCTTGGAAAAAAAGTTTGAAAATAAAACAAAGTTTAAGAAATAATTACATTCAACAGTAAGAAATGAAGGCGATGATGCGCAAGTCTCCAAATAATTTTCGGTACCATTATAAGGTACCTTTTGAATGTGGCCTACGAAATCATGTCTCAAGTATGTGGCCTACCATAAAAAGCATATTCTAAGGTTATAATAACTGCTAACCCTATTTCAGAATTTTAGAATTAAATAGATCTTTGATTCATGTAAATTATGGATAAATTCTTTTTAAAATTATTCTTAATTAAATTATTTTTAATTACTATATACAGCTTTCTTGAAATTGAATATATCGTGAAAGATAATTAGTTTCAATGATTAAATGTTGAATATAAATATCGAGATCAGATAAAACCAACCAAATAAGACGAACAAGCCATGTTGGGAACTGACAGGAAGTAAGGACGAACTCATAAGTGACGTTCTCTCGTTAACTTCTATACATGGTCACGCCGATATTAGCCGACCAAAAAAACTTATGTTCAGCACCTATGTGCAGACACTAAATGTTGTCTAGAGGACGTTTCAGTAGTGATGAGAGAGAGAGAGAGAGAGAGAGAGAAGAGAGAGAGAGAGAGAGAGAGAGAGAGAGAGAGAGAGGAGAGAGAGAGATTCGAGCTCTCAGCACTGTTATACGTACAGGCAGTTGAACAAGCACCATAGTAGGCTCTCACCATATGTACAGGATTCTCACAATCCTCTTTTCTTTTTGTTCTTTTTTGTTTTACGGCATATCAACCTCGGTGGGTCATTTAATGCCGACAAAGTTGTGAAATAAATTCATTCTTAATGCATAATACAATTTTGTTTATAAACTCATGTTTTTCTATTCAACCCATAGATGGGACCTAACATGTACTACCACTCCGGGTCAGAGTGGACCAGGGAGCAATGGTAATGAAGGGGTGCTCCAGATTCCCCAAAGCCCCAGAACTGGAACCTCACCATCAGATAGAGTTTAACGTCATTCCTAGTACATGTAGACCCTAAGCCACCGCCTTCTAGCACCCATATGATAAGAAGGATTGGGGGTTGCCATAAGGGCAATAGGGTTGGGGCAATCATATAGGTGCTAGGGCTTGACATGGCCAGCCGATTGATCGGAGGGGAGCTCTCCGACCGCGCGTCTAGCCCAAGAAAAGCCTAAAGTGGAATATTCATCATGGACTGCTCAGCCACCTGGGTTCCATCCTTAAGCATCATGGGTCGCCACCCACGGCCAACAGGTGGCCCCATTGGGGGAGTCTTACCCCTCTGCAGAGGTGCAGTCAGTGCATTCTAACGCCCCAGCCGACAGGGCGGTCACAATCCTCAAAGTCTTTCCTCCAGGCTCACTCTCAGTTTGATTAGAGGGTGTTGCAAGATGATAACGGTCATACAATTAAGGAACAAGAGCATTTAGATATAGATTATTTAAATACAGTATCATGATTTTTATTACTCTGAGATAAGGATAACTTTGGATTCAAATCATAAACAGATTCTCGAACTGGAGGTGAATGGAAATCAGTTCGGCGTGGGACTTTACTATTCAGCTTCGTAAGAACAACTTGCTAAGATGACTGACATGAAAACATCAATGAAGGATCAAAAGAAGGATCAAAGAATGTAAAGGTTATTTACAAAAGAATGATAATTAGGAATCTAATCTGGTGAATTATTACAAACGTGTTGTATGTTCAATTTTTATCCAATCTCATCATGCATTAGTGTTATAGGTGATATAGTGGAATACGCCGACGGTTACTATAAGTAACAGGGACAATTATGGCTTGAGAGGAAGGCAATGAGAGTCAGCTCGTAACTCTATTTACGCAATTCCCACTTTTCTTTACTGTTATACTCTTTTGTTAATGCATTTTCCTATATTTGTTACCCGTCGTTTTGTCTTATTTTGACCCCTTGAAACCCCACAACAATTAGGTTACTTAAAAGAGAGTAACCCAACACAGAACATTCGGTAGGAAAATACAGAAAAGTCAATACTATATAACATTTAATTCAACGAAACTTGGGGAAGGGACCTGTTCCTATTCCAAATAGAGTCAATTTCACGGGACTGCCTTTAAATAGCTAGGTGGATACACCTCCTAGCGGCAAACTCTAGCAGCAAGGAAAGATAATACTTCATCAATGTCAATCGCGACCAGACAAGGGGAGATCACTATACCACTACAGAGAAATAGCTACTAGATTGATAGATAGACATATAGATAGATAGATATGAAAAAATTCAGACAGATAGATAAATGGATAGATAGAAATATATGAAAAGACGCAGACAGATAGATCGATCGATAGATAGATAGTTTTTATCGTTGAATTGACAGTTCCATTTGAAGAAAATCTTGATTGGGTACATCAGCATAAATTGGAAAAATATGAAGACTTACGTGAACAATGCGTCAGAAACGGATGGATAACAGATGTATTTCCTATCGAAGTCGGATGCCGGGGATTTATTACCAACTCAACTTTGGCATTTTTGTCTAAACTTGGACTTTCTCCACCAGACAAGAGGAAATATATAAAAAAGATCCAGGAGAAAGCTCTAACCGCATCAGCGTGGATATGGCAATCCTACATTGTGACATCAAACCGACAAAGTCTGGTGGTATCTCTGGTTAAAAATGAGACCGTCCAAATCGTCCAAGATGAAATGCAAAAATGTAAATCCTGATTATCTGGTGTTGCTTATCCGCTGATTTTTTTTCCTTATGAGTGTCGTCACCTCAGCTAAATAATGGACCATTCCGTTTTTATTTCCGTTTTTATTATAAAGAAATAAAGGGAAGAAAAAGGACATGCTACACAGGAAAAATATAATAAGAAAGAAGGAAAGAAAAAAAGAAAGAAAGAAATGAAGAAACAGAGTAGGGAAAAGATAATGAGAGGATGTGAGCGCACGAAAGCGATAACGCTAATTTGTTTGAATCGGACATAATGAAAAATGAAAAGAAGGAAAGAAAGAAAAAAAAAAGAGCGAGAGAGAATTAAACGAAGATTATCATACATTTACATGTTGAACTATTTTGCAATAGCTCTTAAGTAAACATATCAAACGTTGTAATAATTAGATTATCATACTGTGGTATATACACAGGTCATTCTATTAGAGGATAAATATTCTTAACAGTTTTATTATCTATTCCGTATTTCAAGGTTTTAATTCGTTATTTGATATTTCATCAATCAGCAAATAAAAGAAATTCTCATTTGTGAGAAAGAATGGTCTTCATTTCTAAGCACACGCTTTTCGATCTATCAAATGTCATTTCACAATAAACTCTTCCTAATCAAACGCACTTAGGGAGGCTGGAGACCAACTTTAAGGAAGTCTAGAAAGGAACAAGTCATTGTATCTCGATTACGCATTGGTCATACAAGACTAATAGCAATAGCTCTTAAGTAAACATATCAAACGTTGTAATAATTAGATTATCATACTGTGAGATATCCACAGGCCCCGCTAGTATTAATTATAGCAATTACATAAAATGTTCTAAAACTGGAACACTAACGAGAATATTAGCCTAGCGATTGTATAGCGCACAGATCTTATAAACTTTTTATATTATTTTCAATGTCATAAATTTGATGTTTTCCTATTCTTATCAGTGATCTCTTGGGCATTTGTTTATTTAGGTGTTTATGCGTTGGTCAATATCTGTCAATCCAAAGTGTTGTTTTGAAAATGGTTTAGTTTAGGAGAAGTGTTTTTGAGTGTCTCGCTTAAGTTTCTTTTGCCTTATTTATACCAATTATTTTGTTTAAAATTTTCTATTGTTTCTGTTTTTTGTACCTCACATTATTTGAACTAGTACAAAATAAAAAACACCCTCCGGGCGATGTAAAAATAGATTTTTGAAACATATTGCCTGAGGGGTGGGAGTTTAAAAATTCAATGTCAGCGAGTTTGTACCCGAAGTAAGTAAAATCATCAAATTCATTAAAGGATTAAAAAAATAAAACAATTTGAAATGTAAACTTTAAATATGTATTAGATTAAAACAAACTATATATAGATATATAATACCAGTCATGTGACGTAATTTTTGTTACAGACAAAAACCGGAAGTGAATCTCCATTATTAATAGATAGATATTAAATTGATTAGCATAGGGGATATGTTGTAGTGTTTTTCATACGGATGACGCCTCACACTAACCATTCAAGTAAAACGAACAAGATATACTGGATACTTTTTGAGAAGTGAGGACGAACTCAGAAGCCACGTTCACTTGTGGACATTTACTCATGGACACACCAGTGTTACCCGTCTAGCAAAATCCTACATCAACCACCTCTGCACGGATCCTGGATGCCGTGTGGAAAATCTATTAGGGGCGAGGACCGATAAGGACGGTTGGCGAGAGAGAATCATTGCTATCCAAGCTGTTAGCGCCACTTGGTGATGATGGTCAGACATAAAACTCTGCTATATTGAAGGATTTTGGGGGCCTTATATATATATATATATATATATATATATATATATATATACTAGCAAATATATGCACCCTCCGGGTGCAAGTATTTAAGTTTTAATGTAATGAAATATCGTATTAAATTAGAAACGCTAATGAAACTAAATAAGAATACAGATAAAAAGATTTGAAACAGAGGAGGGTATAATCGAAAAAATAGAACAACTGAAATTTACTCTTCCATCACTCTCGTCTTTCATTGTCATTTTTTCTAATTTAAGTATTTAGTTAAAATAGGAAGTAAAGAATATAATGACACTTATCTTTTCTTGTTAATGGATTTCATTTAAGATTAATTGAAGAGATTTTTGCTTATATTCATTAAAATAAAACCAAACAGTTAGAACCAATAATACTAAGCATATATTTATTAAAAATTACATTTTTAATATCAATATGCAAATTAGCCTTCCTGTTCACACTGTAAACACTATTTTGTTGTATATATAAATACAATTGCATGTTATTAGTATGTAGATATGGTTAACAGTATAAATAATGTAAAACAATTTTATTAATAATTGAGGTAAAATAAGGATAAATTCATGGTGAATGTGACGTCAATTACTAAGGAATTGTGACTTGAGTAGTGATTTAGTTTCGGTTACAGACAGAAAAACACACAATCTCCATTATAATAAGATATATATATATATATATATATATTGTTTCCTAACAAATTTAAATTTCACATTATCCCAATACATTCTTACACCATTCATATTTTATATTTTATATGTATCATAAAAACTTTTGAAAACTTTCCTTGCACCACTTGAATCCATTTCTTCTATTTTAACCCCACACCATCAATTGTCCCCTTCGACATGATTGTCCCGTTTTGTCATTAACATTTATTGTTCATTTCGATTATCACATCAATAATCAATTATTGATTTTGTCACATTCATCCCAACGGAAAGTGTTAAGTAGTAAAAACCTAAGCGCTATGAGGTGATAATGGAAGTCTGGACATTTTAGAAACAGAATTACTGGACGTGATAAGATCGCCGACATTTTTTGTTTGTTTCTTTTTTCTTTTGATTCTTAAGACTGGCTTCTGACCAACTTTGGAAAGTGCAGACATTATTATTATTATTATTATTATTATTATTATTATTATTATTATTATTATTTTAACTCCTTTTGAGTTTTTCACATCAGCGTTAGCTGATGGCATTTCACCGGAGTCTGAGTGACAACACGTCTCCTCAGGTCTCCAGGACTCTTCTGAGTATTCTAGCCGATTGCAGCAGTGCAGTAGTCTGGATGGTCTCGATTCTTCCTCTGATTTCTAGGTCCTCCAGTCTTTTTTCCAAGTTTATTGGTACCGTTCCAAGTCCACCAACTACAATTGGTATCACTTTCACTCTCATATTCCACAGCTTTTTCAATTCTCTGGCAAGATCTAGGTATTTATCCATCTTTTCATTTTCCTTCAGCTTCACCCTGTGATCTGCTGGGACCGCAAAGTCCACCAGTTGACACGTTCTCTTTTTTGTTTATATTGTGGGATTATTCTTCCCTTTGCCAGGAAGAGTTATCTTCCCGTGGTGTTGCCATTTGTTCCCACTAGGGGACCTCTGGTATTTAAGCGCCTGGTTAAAACTTCTCTGCCTCTTTTCTACCTCTCCTGGTAGGTACCCATATTGGTTAGACAATTGTCATTCACTTCTCGTTGGGGCTTCGGCCCTCAGCGCTGGCCACTAGTCACTATAAGTGATTTATACAGCATGGACTATCTTTAGTCTCATGTCTGTAACTTTTATGTATCTATGTTTATGTAAACTATTCTATTCTTCTCTATGTTTATGTATCTGTTTATTCATCTGCTGTATTATATAAAATGTTTTGACTCAGAAATGTGTCGGGGTTGTAGGTTCAATTATGACTTTGAACCTTACAGGGGTTAAAAGCAAACCCTAGGAACACGCACCAAGAATAACCACAGATACCTTTTTTAACCTAAAACATTAAACTCTTGCCACCCCCACAACACTTACTTAACCGATCCAGAGGCCGAAGCTACTGGACACAGCCCCATGTTCAATTATGATTTTGAATCTTACAATAATATTATTATATTATTATTATTATTATTATTATTAGTATAGTAGTAGTATAGAAGTAGTATTAGTAATAATAATAATATTTGACGCATATAAATCTGTGATGTATATACGTGATATTGGGTCTCATCTAGTTTCATTAGATATCAAGTACTTTTTTGATGATAATTGTTGGTTAGTTGATTGGTTGGAATTTATGGCATGTCAACCGTTGTTGTGTTATTTTATGCCAAATACGTTTGTTTTATTCATTCTTGACGGATACTCAATTTTCAAACTCATTTTTTCTATTTGACGACAATTCTTGGATGAAGTATTTCAGATTTTTGTATCAATGTTGTCCTGTCTATGCCTTTTAGAAATACACTGGTATAACGTAGGTTTTAAGTTCAACATACTTTAGATACAAATAACTCCGACAAAGGTTAATAGACAAACATTTAATAACACAGCACATGGATAACAGTTGATACAACGTTCATAATAAAGAGTACACATAAAAAGAGGTACACAAATAAAGATAAGACACATTCATGAATGATACAATATAACATAAAAGAATACAGACATGAGACTGCGATAGTCCATGCTGTAAAGAACTTACAGTAATGTAAGGGGGGCGGAGCCCCACGAGGGTTTAGATAGAATCTTCCCCATGTGGCTCGTAGTTGGTGAAACCGGCAAAGAGACCGAAAGGATTTGAAACCGGCGCTTAAATACTATATGGTGCCCTAGCGGGCACCAGAACTAAAAGGGGCAGACAACTCCCACAAGGCGAATACAAAAAACGCTACACTGGTATTGAATCTGAGACTGCATTAGGCCAGCCCTGACGACTTTACATTAAAAATAACCATTAAGGTGCCATAGGCTCAGTGGTAGGGAACGCACCAAGATCGCAAGTTCCTGGTTTCAATACTTGGTCCCTCGTCATAGTAGCATTTTAGGAGTAATCGTAGGATCTCCTCGCCTTCGTCACGTAATATGTCTGTAATCCTTAACTTTCTCTCGTAAATTCCTACCATAAAATAACTGAACCCTTCATTGATGTCCGTGTTTTTTAAAAATGTTTTAGTTGTCTTGCCCCGTTATTTTACAATACTAAATATATTTTCTTTATTTGTTAAAGAATAAAAATAAAATAAAAATATTTAGTATTAGACCTACACTACAATCAACACAGAGCTTGAAGATAAAAATAAAACATTAAGTGCAAAAAAACAACGCGAACTAAAAGAGGTATCAAGCTTAGTTCTAACTGGTTTGGAATAACGAGCGGCACCAAAAGTTAAGGATTTACCATTTCCTTTCACGGGAAACTACCCGAAAACACTACTATAACATGCTTACGCAATCAGAAACTACCCACCGATCAACAACTCACCCAATATATAAAATTGTTCCGCATCACGCTTGACCATTATGAATTAGAAGATATCAAATTGCCAGCTTATTTCACATATATAACACGATACCCTGATACCAAAACAATTAACAACTAGCTTATAAACCACACTAATCCTAAAATCATATGTAATCTTTTTACATGCGTTCATTTTTTATTTCGTTAGTTCTTTCTAATATTGACATAATTTCATTTACATACAAACTTAAATACTTACGCCGGTTTGGGCGCATATATGCTAGTTATTTTAATCTTCTGAAACGTAACAATCTTCATAAAATATATGGTATGTATAATTAATGATGTCCATGTTTTATTAATAAACAAAAGAAAATAGGTAACAAAAGACAAACACACCGTCTGAGAAAATTTGTGACAGCCCATTTCTACAACGGGAGAAATGAAAATACCTGAACATTCTACCTACTTATAAAGTGTCTACATCGATTTTCTCCATCCCGACGCGGGAATCTCGACAAAAACTCGTCTTTCAGAAAACATCTTTTAAAACCACATTGAGATACAAGCAAACAAAGCAATTTATTGATGATCAATCAAGAATAACATAAGCCACTATCACATCTACACTCTTACCAAAATCGGATATTTCCTGGTCAAACATTACATGAAATCAAATTATTGCGAATAAATTATAAAAACAATTTTAGAACAACATAACGCAATACAAACCAGACCTTGCTCTTTATCGAGGGGGCAGTATGCTGGATCATCCGCTAATTACATTAACACACACACACACCCTCCAAAAGGCCTTGTTATTAATGTCATATTCTATGGTGTGTTTCAATTTGCACCATTACTGGTCTTCAACAAAACACACAGTTTGACATAAAGTAACGATACTTCGGTATTGATCTCTAATATCATTGTTATATTCATTCAAACGTTTAAAATCAATCCTATAATATTTATAAGAAACTAATTAGGAATATAATTAAGAAAGTTTATCTTTATGTGTTCATATTTAATTTCGTTAGTCTTTCTAAATAATCCTTTCATACATTAAAACAGATGTTAAGAAAATATTTTCCTTTTCCCATGCGGAGAAAAAGTGCCAAAACCGGTATGTTAATGGAAACACTGATGGAATGTCGACGATGCAACGCTCAGGTCTCTTATTAGACCTCTGCAGACCTTGGATATAGTCTTCTTTCTTCAACGAATTATACTCAATACTGAAGATCCTGGCTCAATAACGAGCCAAACGTTTCATCCGTCACACTAAACATCAAGTTTCATAACATCCCGTGTTTGTCTACTTTCTCCACAACCTGTCGGATTAACCTACTCACCATTCCAATTAGCTTCCCATGTACATTTTCAGCTCTGGGCTGTACCAACTTGTGATCAGAACGGCCAAGAAGCCCCGACTAGGAGCCTACTCATAGTTGCCCCTGGGCAGCTTCCTCCGCTGGACCTGCCCCATCCCTCGGTGATGATTTCATAAATGAGCACCATTTATGCTGTTCAATTTCTGGGGATCACCAACAGCGACAGAATATTAGTACTACTAACGACTATATCTCCAGTCTGTTCCAGCTTCCTTCTCGTATCTCATTTTATCCTTTTCTTTTCTTTCCTCGTTATTTTCTCACCGATCTACCATTCATTCTTATTGTTCATCTATCACCAAGTCGAACCATCAAGACTGGACAGAAGCACTGAGAAAATTAATCCGACAGTATGGTGATCGCTAAAATATATACCACCGTCCACTCGAATGATTCTTAAAACAGGTGCACTGAAAACACCGCTCTCGGCGATGCCTGAGAGGTTAACGAATCGCAACGTAAAATCATCAGTTTCGTCTGGTCCGGAGTTAGTTGCTTGCCCTACCCACACTGAAGAGACGAAACGTCGAAACACGGTGTCTGTGGCATACTTATATATATATATTATATATATATATATATATATATGCTTGTTGTTGAGAGAAATTTTAAAGAAAACAAACCGATGCATGAACAGAAAACTTCTTTATGTCGATACTTAAGTATTTCGCGTTTTTTTTAAATAAAACCTTCTCAGGACATAATATTTGTATGAGTAAAATATTTGTATGAGTTAAAGATGCAAATATATATATATATATATATATATATATATATATATATATATATATATATATTAATTATATCAGTCATTCAACATACACATGTTCAATCTTTCATCCTTTTATCATACAATATTCAATGTCCGAAGAAGTTTAATTTTTACAAAAACCGAAAAGGTTAGTATCGACACAAAGTAGTTTTCTAATACCCTTGGGAAAGGTATGATCCCATTATATTCTCCTCCAGCAGGGTAAATAGTAGGGGATGGGCCTTTATTATAGTAAAAGATGAAAGATGTCAGTTGTATGTTGAATGTGTGAAAAGGTTATGTAACCGATTACTTACTAAACGCCAAGTAAATACGGTAAATAACCTTATCAAACATTCAACATACACTGAACATCTTTCTCTTTTACTCATACCAATTTTCAATGCCTGAAGAATTTGTTTTGTTGTTTTACGGCATATCCAACCTCAGTGGTCATTTAATCCGATAAGTTTTGAAAAATCAAGTCTTAATCGATATACAATTTTTTATAAATACATTTTCTATTTAACCCATAATGACTCCTAAACAGCTCTACTACCCACTCCGGGTCAGATGCACCAGCGGCAGCAACATGTGATATGAAGCGCCTCACACCTTCCCCCAAAACCTCCAAAACTGGAACCTCACCATCAGATAGCAAGTTGAACGTCATCTCCCAGGACACATGGACCCGCACCACCCGCCATCTAGCAACCCATACCTGATAAAAAGGGTATGCGCTTGCTCCACGGCAAGTAGGTGAGAAAATCACCACTATGCCTAGGGCTTGACGTGACCAGCCGATGATCGGAGGGGGCCTCCGACGCCTGCTAACCCAGATAGGGCCAAAAGTGAGTAAGCATGCATGAACTGCTCATCCATCTGGCGCTCATCCTTAAATCATCACGGGTCGCCCCACGCCAAAAGGTGGCCCCATGAGGAGTCTTACCCCTCTGCAGAATGTCGAGTCGGTGCATTCTTAACGCTACACCGACGTGGAGTCCGAAGAAGCTTTTGTTTAAAAAAAAAAAGACTAAAGTATCGACATAAAGAGTTTCCAATTCATGTTTTTATGTTGTTTGTTTTTTGTGTTTTTTCTTTTTTGTTTTTGTTTTTTTTTCGAATTTTCTCCACATTCATAGATTAGGATGTACCATTTGTACTGGTTTTCGAAAAAAAGTTGTCACTTAACCCGAAAGCAGTATTATTGTGTTGGTGCTGGGTGGATTTTTAGCGAGTCTCCACTCACAATATTAGCATTAGATATTCAATAATACACTAATACTGAAATAAACAAAGAAAGACAAGATAAGCGCATTACATGTTAGGAATATTTAATACATACGTAAAAGTATACAGGAAAGTATTAACAAGAATACACAAATTATCCAACAGATAAAAAGTGCACATATTGTTCCCGGAACAATCAGTATAGGAAAGAGTTAAAAATGGTAAAATTCTTATTGATAAAAGAAAGTATAACGTGCAGCAAATAATTTGGATTAAATTTCAATTACGAGCGAGATAATAAAAAATGTTAAAAAAGCAAGTCTAACTTTCAAAGTATGAGGCGAGAAGATAACATTTTTATGATTTCACAGAACTGAGACAAAAGCACACGAATGCATATGGGTACATAGACTGTCAACGGATACACTCCTCATACAAGGGAACTATAATTACTCCTCATCTATTCCATTCGGACGAAAAGGAACAAACAAAACACTTTTATCACTACTTAGGAACAATGACTTTACACAAATCTGGGTTTCCGACGCCTACTAAGAGCAATGATTGAAGCCACAAATTTACCACGCCATGCTTACTACCATATATTCAGGAACTCGACCACCAGCACTTGCCAAAATACCTACATATTACCAAGGGACATAAATTAAAACTCCTTAAAAATCTTTATAAAAAGCAAACGCAAGACAAAATATTTAGCTACAGAGTGTGAATGCATGAATAAACTACCTTCATCAGTACCTGAATGAATCCCCATCTCTAAACTCCTTCAAGGCAAAGTTGATAATCTGTGAATGATTTAAATATTCTGTGATTAAAAGAAATTAAAGGAACCAGCTGACAGCGTTCAGACCTAATATACTAGCAAAAGATATATTATTATATTATTATTATTTAATATATATTATTATTATATTATTATTATATATATAAAACGATTCCCTTTCATTTCTAGTTTTACTTTTGGGCAAGCAGTCTCACTATTCTAAGCTGATATTACTTTTAAGCTTAAATATTTTCCCTTACCATTTATTTATTTATTTATTAATTTTCTTATTCAAATTCAACCAAAGACATTTGTTTTGTATGGTTTGTTGTTTTACGAATGCAACATCGGGGTCATTAATGCCGACAAAATTGTGAAATAAATCCATCTTAATTGCATAATACAATTTGTTTATAAACTCATGTTTTCTATTTAACCCATAGATGGGCCCTAACAGTTACTACCTCTCCGGGTAGAGTGGTCCAGGGAGCAATGTGATGAGGTGCTCCAACACTCCCCCAAAACCTCCAGCAAACCTGCAACGCTTCACCATTCACGAAGACGATACTTAACACTATTCCCAGGCATGTTAGACCCTCCACAGCCACCACGCCTCTAGCAACCACTATGAAAAAAGGTTCGATGGCTTTTCCAATTTAAAGGGAAATAGGATGGGCCATCATTATAGGCTGCCTAGGCTTGACGTGCCGCCATATGATCGCAGAAGGGCCTCTCCGACCACCCCGTTTAACCAAGAAAAGTAAGTGAACTATTGCAAACTCGATAGGACCTCCTCAAGCCACTGATTCTATCCTAAGCATCACGGGTCGCCACTTCACAGCCAATAGGGCCCATTGGGAGCTACCCTTCTGCAAGGGCGTCGGTGCATTCATAATGCCCACAGCCGACACAGGGCGGATCATTGTCAACATAATACAATTATTATTCAGTAACAATGAAAGGCTTTGCTCGCCGGAAATCTTTTTTTACTTTTTTATTCTTACAATAAAAGATCACCCTCTCATCCTTAACTCTATCCTCTATCATTGAAGAATTCCATATAAAGCAATTTGAAAACAAAAATTTGACCAACAACCACAACTGTTCTATACATCTTGCAACATCGGTGGGACAGCAGATCCGACACCTATCCACCGTCATATAAGATAAAATCTAACAACTAAGCAGACAACTTACCCACTAGCACAATGCAATGTACCAAACTACGTATTCCACTATAGAAACGAGCGAACAGTCAGAAACAACGGCACTTGCTATATACAGGAAAGTGTTCGCCACATATCGTTCAAATTACTCCGCCAACGTCCCAACAACACACTCCATACATAATCGACGACGCATCTACCAGAAGGTTAGACTCATTAGCTCCTGTCGACATTATTCGCTCCGATCTCCGAACTTCAACTCATCCATTTACCATCAAGACGAGAGAACAAAATGTTCTTAAGACTAGTCCAATGCAGTGCAGAAGAATTCAAATCACACTTTAATCTAGATGTCCCACAAGTCATCCGACTAAAAACAGAACAAGTCTATGGCAAGAGCAACGCAACCACCACAAAGCACAAACCCTCACAATGCGTCCATCACCCGACACAGACACTCTGCACTAGAATACGCCCGAAACCAGCCAACACCAATCCCGCCGCTACTCACTTAGCCTCACATAAATTCCACTCAGACTGCACCAAAATTCGTAGCGTACGAAAACCAATAATGTCTATTAAGAACACATTATCAATATTCTTAGGCTTAAAGCAAGCACTAAAACTGTATTCTAAACTGTTCTAAATTTGATTTATTTCGAACCACGGAGACTTCTCACACAAATAACGCTAACCGTCTGTCCTCCCTATGAGACGTGAACTTCTCCGGTCCTGCTCTACAACTGATGACCCACTAGCATAAAAATATATCTCGAAAAGCATCTCACCCTACCTTAACATGCTCACACCAATGCATTCCCACATTTTTATCGAAATATGCTTTCTGATGTATAACACACATGAACGTTGTACTTCCGATTTTCGATACACCGATCCTACCCACACGATCGAGACCATACTCCATCACCCCATCCACAACGGATACACTCATTACAAAAACCTAGCCTATGTCACTCCTGTTTACACCCACACACATACGACAGACAGCATCAAGTTGGACATACCTACAACTCCTAGGCACCACATACCCACACCAGATCTGACACACACTACACCATCACGTAATACTAATCACCAAACACCCAGTACCCCCACTTTTAATCCACTTTTTGTGTACCAACGAAGCATGCGTTGTATTGTTTTCGAAAAAACAAACGATTTCTAATGATTGTTATTCGCACGACACATTCCAAAAATAACTTATGCGTCTTGTTCTTCAAATGATGAAAGTCAGTTGGCTTAAATTCCTAGCATAAAATTATCTGAAATAACTTTATTATTATAGAACACATTTTATGAATATTGTAGTGTTAAAGCCATGCAGTTGTATGTTTCGAAAAATTTCTAACATTTGTTTATTTACACAAGAGACTTTCAAAATAGCTACCGGCTTTTCAAAGCTGACAGTCAAGGAGTTACTCTAATTGCTTATTTGCTAGAATTTAAACAACTTAAAAGTGAAATTACCCAAACCTACACAATCGCTCCATGGGATTCTAGATGCCTCCTTGGGGCGTTGATTGATAGGACGGTTGAAGAGAGAGAGAGAGAAGAAATATATATAGTAAGAGAGAGAGCAGAGAGAAAGATGAGAGGGGAGAGAGAAGATAAACAACATATTTGTGATGTATGTCTTTGAGCGGAGTGATATATATATATGTATAAGAATTAGTAATATAGTAATAATGATGGGGTCGAGGGTTGGTTATATTGCTTATTGTTTCATATATCTATGCGATGAGTCGTTCGTAGAATGTGATATTTGTCATGTTAATATAAACAAATGTTATAACTGTATTCTCTGCGAGAATCGTGGCACCTCGCTACTTTGTGAATATACTTAATAATTTGAGTAATCTAGTCCTGGATCTGGCGCTTGCACTTTTTTAATAATTTTCGTAGACACGTTGTTAATTTTAAGAAAGACATTTACGGAAATAGCAATGACACACTTATCGGAACTTCCTCGTTGTTGTTCGCGATGGTTCGAACGAGGTTGCCAGATATCGGCTAACTCAAATAAACAAGGAACTCTCCGGTTAAAAATACAATACGTTATTTATTGATGAAAAAAATGTCGTGCACAATATGACATTCGCCTGACTATTGCGTTAGTTAGCTTAATGGATGTTACGTCAGGTAAATAGCATGTCGTTTAGGAGGAATCATCATCTAGCTGTGGTCGATAGCTACTTAGGTTCTCTTCTCGTTTCGTCCTGAAATATCAATGTGATTTGTTGGTTGTTTATAAAAGGATATTCTACCCAGGAAAAATAACCGAAAAAGGGTTGATGTGCCGTAAACAAACAACCAGAATTTTAGTCAACGTTGATAAAGAAATGCAATGGGGACACTTTAAGATGTGTCTACGTGACACAGAAGCATAGATACAGATTGTTTCTCTTTATTAAATGATATTCGAAAAATAATACAATGTTTTTTTAAGAAGGCTTTTCTTCTTTCCATACTGGAAACCATAAATCTGAGAAGAGACCTCAAAACACGATTAACCCTTCATTAAAATCTAAATTTATTTACCCTCAAAGATCTTTAACAACTTATGTTCGCTTTCTATAGGCCGTCTTCAGTCTCTCACCGAATATTGGATTTGAATAGCCGGAGTATCTTCGTGCGTCTTCTAAACACTTTCACACCAGATCATTCTCGTGAAACAGCTCTAGTATTAATCTTTTACAATGCTTCGCTGAAAATTGAAATCAAGATAAGCGCAAATTCGAGAAAAGCACACTGTTGTTGCTGACTGCGCGCGAGCTATCTAAATCAACGCATTGTCTTTTTTTACGCAGCGGATTTTAATGTGAGAATGCCAATCCTGCTCAGTTATAATGGAAGCTGGAAACTAACTTTTTTCCCCACACTTCACACTCTATTCACGTTGTGACGCCAAGTAGCCGTTTCTGCTATTCCAATATGCTTGAAAATAGGATTCCTTAATGCGAGGAGTGTTATTTGTGATCACCTGCTAAAATTCCCAAGTTTACATAAACGCAGAGTTATCCACAAATCAATTAGTTAAATTTCAGTCGAATCTTTAAACCGTTGGAGTGAAGCGTTTAAAAATGTTGTCCATTATTTCATGTTTATATGTTTGAACAACTTAAAAAACCACTTCTTCATAAATATTGCGTAGATCGATACAACAAAAGCGCAAAATATACGAATCGACGCGAGAATAGATTCCCTATCCTTAAGTTTTGTAATTAGGCCATCCTTGCCCTTAAAGGCAGGAGCGCTTTCCGGAGTGGGAATGAGGCGCCTGGTGGGTAAGATCCGTCTCGATATATCAGATCCTTTGTTCCTCTGCGTAAAAGAGTTTTCGCCCATTTGGTCGTGTGTGGGTGTGTGTAGTGTGTGTGTGTGCTTGTGTCATATTTAGCCTCGCCTTTGGAAGTCATCAAAACGTTACTATTATAATTAATTATACAGCGGTATAGGGATAATTTGAATATTAGTATATTTGGTCATTTTTCTCTGTAGGTTTAACCGCGGTCAGCTCAGTCAGTAGGCGTTCGGCTAAAAAACCACAATGGTTGCCTAGTTCGATACCGGTCCTCGCTAATCATCTAATTACGACTAATTAAAAACCAATGTAGAAGTTGAATTTTTTCAAGACAATAAGTAGTTCCGAAACAAGGGAATATTTCAGTATTTACAAATTTCTGTTCAATAACATGAAAGAAAAAAAGCCCTTAGAACAGAAAGCTGTTTATCTCAGCTTAGTATAAAATAATAGAGATAGATAATTATAGATTAGATAGGACCCATGCAACTGTGTGGCATGAGCTATGTGCGGTAAGTAGATGGACTTCAACAGAACAGTTGGAGTTTTATTGCATGCTTTCCTACTTCACCCCCCTCCAGTATACGTAAGTACAAGAGCAGATTGGACTCTTTAAATTTAGTTTAAGCAATCAGTCAAGGAGAAGTAAGCATCTCTAAATTAAATGTTAAGGAATGTTGTTTGTAATATTTTTAGATATTTGTTAACATTTCTGAAGAGACGGAGGATGGAGCAACTCTATGAAATCCATGCTAAAGAGAGAAATTAATAATAATGTAAAGGGTCTTGCATCACAAGAGACAAGATGTGGATTAATATATCTCCAAGAAAGGAATCAGAGTGTGTGGAAAAAAAGCTTATGGAAAGGCCATAACTAAAACTAGATTGCATGCGACTTGAACATCAGCTCGTTTTTCCCTAACTGAAAAACCGTAACGGCCCAGCGTCGCTGATATCGTCATTGGTGCTGGCAATCAAGAAGAAAGTTTATCATTGGTTGACAGTTTTCCATTTTGAAGGAATAATCTGGTTGGGCCTATCAGCGAAATTGGAAAAAATACGAAGACCTACGTGAACAATGCGCCAGAAAACGATGGATCACAGATGTATTTCCCATGAGTTCGGATGCGGTTTGATGCCAATCTCAACTCGTCGGCATTTTTCGTCTCAAATACTTGCGACTTTCTCTACTGCGCAGAGTCAAAGGAAAGAGTTACTCCTAAAGTAAGAGTCCAGACGAAAGCTCTAACCGCATTCAGCGCTGGATATGAGAGTCCTATTTTTTGTGACATTCAAACGACAAAGTCTGGTGGTATCTTGAGATACTGCGTGGGCGCCTCTGGGTTATGGTAATGATGCTTCGGCCCCGAAACCATGCCGTGAACCCAGAGTCATCATCTTATGAAAGCTTTGTGGTTGCCAAATGCTACTGGGTGTAGAATAGCAGTCATCTTTATGAAGTATACCAACTCCTTAATTGTTTGAGATTACTGCTGGGCGCTTGGGTTATGGTAATGATCGCTTCGGCCCCAAACCATCCTAACGCAGAGTCATCATTCTGATGAACGTTGTTTGGTGTCAATGCAACTGTGTAAATGCAGTCATTTATGAAATTTAATACCACTCTTAATGTTGAGGATACTGTGCTGGGCGCTCTGGGTTATGAGTAGTGAGCTCGCCCCAACCATGCCTGAACCAGAGTCATCATCTGATGAAGCGTTTGTGGTTGCAATGCCTACGTCTGTAAATAGCAGTCATTTATGCAAGATTATACCACTCCTTAAGTTCGTGAGACTACTCTGGGGCGCTCTGGTTAGGTGTAATGATGCTGTTCGGCCCCGAAGAACCATGCCTGACAACCCAAGAGTCATATCTGATGAAGGCTCTGTTGGTGCAATGCTACTGGTAAATAGCAGTATGATGATAGATAGTAGATTAATATGTTAGAAATAGAAGTGGAGCAGACTTCAGCAGGAAGTGACCAGAAGATGTGGGAAAGAATGAGGAACGTAGACGAACATTGGTGTAAGCGGTTGTGGAGGTCGGGAGAATCTGACTGACAAAAGATGCGTCAGAAAAGAATTTTGTTTTGATTGAAAAGCGAGTTCAGAGACAGAAGGTATTGTGCCGCTTCCATCAAAGACCATAAGATAAAAGGGAATGCAAGAATAGATCAAAACGAGTTCACTCGGTTGAGAATGTCGCCACCTAACATAGATACAAACTGTCAATGGTGATGTGACACAGATAGACCTGGAATTCGTGTTCTAAGGGGCATGTCAACACATCTGAGTATTTTAGCTTTGAGGTTTAGAGAATTCGTATTCGTTGTACGCTTTTCATATTACCATTTTTATGTAGTTGGAGTAGGACTGTAGAACTCATTTACAGACAAAAAATACAAAGTCGCTATGTTTCAATAAATCCCCCCCCCCCATCACACACACACGAACACACAATGAAGCTAAAGTTGACTTAAATCTGCCAATCTTGGAATTGGAAGCTCAAATTTGGGGGTTCTCTTTAACATCTTAATGTTGGTGGTCTAAATGGTCGAATTCAGTACCGTAGGCGCAAGATGGTCGTAGCAGTCGTGCACAATAAGTGGCAGGGCCTGACTTGTTAACCGAGCACTTGATCTCAGGTGGCCTGATCGATTCTGACTATCTTTTTCCATCTTCGGTTTTCTTTTTAGGGTCCAGACCCCTTCTCGTACATTACATCTCTGATTGGCCTACTATCTAAATTAAGCTAATATTGTAAATTAAAACACTAAGTAGTCAAATAGTTAAATCCTTAAAATCAGTCTTAAAACTATCTACTAGGTTTCACAAAAGATGTCTTCAGGAATAATATCAAATTATCATAAAGAACTTCTTGTGAAAATCTCAGATATAGTATCTGTCTCAGTTTAGGTGTTAAGTAAAAATGAATAATAACATTCCAACGGTATTTAAAAAAAAAAAAACAAATATCAGAATATGCATTTATTGTAATATGAATGAATAGTCTGCCTACTTCGAGAACCTTATTACTATGCAACATCTAAATGGTGAGTAACATGTCCAGATGATTTGACATGGAATACGCCAAATGTATTTCATTTCAGTTTCACACTTCCGACAGTTCCATTAAACGTGTAGGTAAAAAGCAATTCGTCTACAGAGTCGTTAACCGTGGAAAGTGTTTGAACTGTCGCGTCAAAAGACGATGCTGATGTTGGGAGAGAAAAGGATGTCTATATAGGACGCGATATAGTGTAGAAGTGCAAAGCAGCTGCTATTCTATGTAACACACACTATAAGAGAATCCACATCATTTGGAAGTGTGGCGTTCTGAAATAAACCTGTAGATAAAACAAAATCCTCTCAGGTCGTAACTGGAAGTTTTGAATTGCGCGTCAAAATACGATGCTGAGTGTGGGAGATGTAAAATACTAGGTTGTCTAACTAGGACGCGAGTATAGTGTATGAATGGTTCTAAATGGCAGTCTGACTAGGCTCATGTGAACCACACACAGAGAGAAGCCACATTTTGTGAAGTGTCGGTGGGTTGTGCGATTTCTTTAATAAACCTGTAGATAAAGCAAATCGTCTTCCAGAGTCAGTAACGTGGAGGAGAGTTTGGAATTAGCGCGTTTCAAAAGATTATATTTGCTGGTTTTTTTGGGGAGGGGTGTTGCAGTTACAGTCTCTTATTTCAAATAAATCTCTTTTTTGAAAAAAACAGATTCGATTGACACATCCATGTGAAAGAAAGATAATATTAGATGAATTAAAAGAACTAAACCCAGAATAAAGCATTGTATTTTTCTGGTCATGTACATACATCCAAATATAAAAGTTGTGGCCATTGCCTATACAGTTATCAGCTAGACAGGGTGGAGAGAGCTTATCCCCTTTTCTAGCGGCTAGACCAGAGAGTTATTATTTATCCTGAGGTGGAGTGCATCGCCTACTGTAAACTCCCCACTTTTTACCACATTGATCAAATATCCATCTTGGCTATTCATGCACTGAGTGACCAAGGACAGTGTATTAAACCCTGAACCCTATGATTCCTAGCGTGGGTCTCCACTAAGCTAAGTAAAAAAAAAAATTTAAGAGTCTGGTGGGATTGGCCTATACCTCCCACTAACGCTATCCGATACTCTATCTGTGCTACTCATAACAGATGCCTAGTAGTTGAACCAGAACCTTGCGATTCCTTGTGCGGTCT
>CM042157.1:89776031-89778632 GCA_023376005.1 Doryteuthis pealeii | reverse complement strand
AGAGAGAGATCCGCCTAATTAATAAATTAATTAATTATTAACTTTCAAATTAGGTACGACTTCATTAGCACATATTCTCCTAAAAATTGTCAGCTAAAAAGCCATACCAAAAACACATCGTTTGTGTATTTACTTCTTATATATATATATATGTATATATATATATATATATATATATACAAAGAAAATGAGAAATAAAAAAGTGTATTAAAAGTGCTCTATGCAATTGAACAGAGCAGATTTAAGAGCTAAAATGTTTAAATGAGATTCCGATGAGAAGGTTAGGAATTGTGCTCATTAGATGTTCAGATTTACATTTTTCTTTTGTTTCTTAAGAGGTTTTTTTTTTTTTTTTGCACATTGTCTAACTGAATAGAAATAATCTTTAAACTAATCTTTTGACCTATATATGGTACCGCTAACACTAATACCTTTCAGGTCAGAGTGGAGCTTGAAGTAATGTCACTGAAGGGGGACTCCAAAGGTAAAGTTGGTTGACAATTTAATTTAAGAGGAAAATAGGGAAATAGGTCATGTCACATGAATATGTGACATAACACACACACATAACTATATATTTACACACACACACACATATATGTATATATATACACACACACACACACACAGCACTCACACATATATATATACACGTAACACACACATATATATAGTACATATACACACAGACGGACACACACACACACACACGCACACATACATATATAGATACTGAAACAAACATATGGCTATTTTCGCCGACAATATTTGGGAGAATGTGCTTAATTTGAAGTCAAAACCTTAATTTTTTTGAAAGTTAATTCATTAATAATTAATTAGGCGGGATTTTTATCGATTTGTTTAGCCTTACATTTTAAGTAGTTAAATCCCGCCTAATTAATTATTAATGAATTAACTTTAAAAAAAATTAGGTTTGAGACTTCAATTAAGCATGATATTCTCCAAAATATATATATATATACATATATATATATATATATATATATATATATATATATATATATATATATATACAACACGCACATATATACTCATGCACACACATTAATATATATGGTGATTGCCACTTCTTTACAGAAGAAGGCCACTTCACAAAGTTATAATACATACACACCACATTATATAACTCATACTCACACACTAATATATAAACATACACACACACACATATATAGTTATTTACTAAGCTAAGATTAGATGTGACACAAGGCCAGAATTATCGGACACTCAGTGAGGATCAAACTCACAATGTTTTGCTAATCTAGCTTTTTCCTAACCATTATACCACATGAGTTGCCCATACACACAACACACACACACACACATATATATATGTATATATATATGTGTGTGTATATATATATATATAAATACTATTATATTTGTATATATAGAATATTTCTTTAGTACTACATTCTTCTGCAATTGTTTATAGAGAACTTTTTCTCAGGTTAGGGAGGATTTTTGTTAGGGACATTCTGAAAACAAATTCTTTTATTTTTTTTTACACACAAAAAAAAAAAGATCTTGAGAGGGCACTATAATACTTCACTTGGCAATGAGTTGATCCAAAAATAATGCTCCTTTTTATTTCCATGAAAACTGCAACCGGTACTGTGAATGCAATAATACTGCTGCATAGAGAATGTTTTCTGCTACAAAACACAATTTTTTCAAATAGTCACCAAGGACAATGACTGCAAAGCGTGCTTGTATGAAGATCGTTTCTATTATATTCCATTGAAACTACAGCATTATTTTTGTTGGAGGCACTCATGGTGTAATGGTTATTGTCAGAGGAAATGAACACGGAAAGATAAGTTTTAAATCCTGGATGAGGCTCTTTGCATTTACATAGTGCTAATACCCTTGGGAAAGGTATGCATCCAACTATTTCTCCAAGGGCAGATGGCCATAAGAGTAACTTAAAGAATACATTTGGGAAAATCATCACATAGGTGTTAAAACTTAACATGCTCAGCTGATTGATTGGATGGGGCCTCCTGACCACCCAAATAATTCAATTTTCTTTCTTTCTTGTTTTTTAATCTTTTTTATCATCTCCTAGAAAATGTTAGAAAAAATAAGTTAAAATGTTGTTACATAATTATTAGATTCCTAAATACTTATTTACAGTAGTGTAGAAACCAAAATGGCTGTTATAAGTTCAGCCGGTGGCCTTGAAGGATTTGAATGACAAGGCTTGACCTCAGTCCTGATTCTTTCCGGTGGATACCATGAGAATCGGTGGAGAAGACCCTCTTCCAGTTTAGATTTGAGAGAGTTTTAGTCAGATAGGCGAAGACCATGACAGTGGTAAGTCGTGTTATGCACGTGCCGACTCAATTTGCGCAAGGTAGTCTGGTGGGGATTTCAGAATAAAATATGATCTAAGTAAATCAAAGTCTTGTGTTATTATCTAAAAACTACCAATGACACAGGGCTTCTGATAAAGAGAAATCCCAATGGAAGACCAGACGCGAAGTCCCCAAGACGAAGACCAGACGCTAGAAAGAAAACGCTAGAAGAGACGCTGGAAGAAGAATAATAGAAGTAAGAAAGTAAAAAAGAGAGTAATCA
>CM042157.1:89758531-89771031 GCA_023376005.1 Doryteuthis pealeii | reverse complement strand
CGGTCCTGAATAAGTCGTGGAAGCAGCACCCCACAAAAAAGCAACTGTATGGCCACCTACCCCCCATCTCACAAACCATACGAGTAAGACGGGCTAGGCATGCAGGACACTGCTGGAAAAACAAGGACGAGATCGTAAGCGACGTACTATTGTGGAAGCCAGCACATGGACACGCTAATGTGGGCCGCCCAGTCAGGACCTACATTGACCAACTATGTATGGATGCTGGCTGCTGCGCGGAGGAGCTCCCAGAGTCGATGAATGATAGGGAAGGTTGGTGAGAGATTGTCATGGATATCCGTGCAAACTGCGCGACATGATGATGATATATACACACATATATGCACACACTCGTATTATATATACACACATATATAGATACATATATATTATATATGGCAATAGCATAATCTTTACAGATCATTGCCGGCCCTCACAATCCCACAACTCCACCACCAGAACTCTTTCTCGCATGAGCCCTCAAATGACTCATCAAACCTGCTGCAGATCCACAAAGTTTGATGCAAATATGATATTGAAAGGACTTCCTTCCCGTTGAATAAGATGATTCAGATGAATCAGATGATAAAATGTTATGCTTATGCACCACCATATGTCTCTTAAGACCAGAAGCCGACGTACCGACCTTGCCACAGATATCACAAGACACATCGTTTGTTCCTGGAATTTGCATGGATTGACCCAGGTGAGATTTCCTATGATTTGACATATTCAGCCTTAGAAAGCAAAATTCGACCACATGTCAGACATTTCCAACCCTCCATGTTCTCTCCAATATAACAGGTGTAACCCTTTCGAAGTTGACGCTTTAGGTTTTCATGCACGATTCTTTCACTCTCAAAACTGGTACAACCATCATCCACATGAACTCTCCAGTCAGTTCTCTCCAGTGCCAGCTTTTCCCAGTTGTCAGGATTTATTTTAATTTTTACAAGGATGTTTTTTAAGCAATCGCTATACCTCTTCCTAGGCTTATGCTGCGGCTTTTTGCCATCACGCAGCTGGCCGTAAAAGAGTTGCTTTGGCAATCTAGCATTACTCATACGCACAGCATGACCTGCCCAACGCATTTGAGCCACACATACATACATACATACATACATACATACATACATACATACATGCATATGAGAAGAAAATATTTTAAAAATATAACAAACACAGGATGTTATGATCAGGAAACAATTTTATGTGTCAATACTTAAGCATTTCGGTATATTGTACCATCTTCAGGACACTGTTAAGTAATGTTTATGTGAGGGACAAAATGAAAGATGTTAAGTGTATAGTGGTTGTGTGATTCTGATGCTATTAACCGTTAATTTTTATATGCGCGTGATCAATGCATGTGCAAAAATGGAAGGCGAAGAACATATAATGACGCATGCTTTAACGTGAATAAGCGGAGAACGAAAAGTTAATAAAGATATGCCGTATTTCATATGGAATATTAATGTTAGAAAAATAACCACTATACTATAACAATATCACACAATCACTATACACTTAACATCTTTCATTTTGTTCCTCACCTAACAGTGTCCTGAAGATGGTATAAATAACCGAAATACTTAAGTATTGACACTAAAAATTGTTTCCTGATCATAACATCCTGTGTTTGTTATATTTTTAAGATATTTTCTTCTCATATTGTCGGATTAATTTCCTCACCGTATTTCCATACATGCATATATATCAAAAGAACGAAAGGAAATTTCTATGAATGAAAGAGAAAAGAAAGAAAGAAAGCGAGAATAAAGGAAAGAACTAGAAAATGAAAGAACTAGATGAATTCAAAGAAGAAAAAAGAAAGAAAAAGAATAAGAACTAGATGAATTCAAAAAAGAAAAAAGAAAGAAAAAGAAGAAAAACGAAAGAGAAAGATAAAAGAACAGACAAAAGAAAACAGGGATAAAAAAATTGAAAAAATGAAGAAGAGATAGAAAGTAAGAAAGGAAGAAAACGAGAAGGAAAAAATAGAAAGAAAGAAAAGCAAACAAAGGAAACGTAGAATAAATGAAAAGTAAAAAGTTAAATAATATTGAAGAGAAGAGAGAACAAAAGAAATTTAGTCAAATTGAATAAAGAAAGACAGAAACAAATGAGAATAGAATAGAGAGAATGAAAGAAAACGGGGAAATATAATAACACGAAATTATAGAATTAGAATCATACGAAAGAAAAATGAAATAAAAAAGAAGGAAAATTATTGGGAAAAAAAAGAACAAAAATGAAACGAACGAAAAAAGATATAAAAATAAGATGTAAAAAAGGAAAGAAAGAGAAAGAAAGAAAAAAAGAAATGGACAGTTATGAAAAACGTAATGCACATTGCAAAATGTTTTTATATCATTATATCATTAAAATCTTAATAAAATGATCTTCCATCTGATAAGTCGACGTGATTAGAATGCGACATTTCTGCGTTTGTCGCATCTACGTTCAGAAAAACAAAACCGACATTGTTTATATTAAATTCTGAGATAAAAATCCAATATGGGATTAAATAATCCCATATTGGATTTTTATCTCAGAATTCACTTAAAAAATTCATAATTGCTTCACTATAACACCTTTAAAAAGTTTTGGACCATATTACCTTAAGAAAGGACATGTTTTTCATTTACACCGTCAATATCCGGTTGTTTGTTTGGGGTTAGGGGTTAGGGGATAGAGTTAGTGGTTAGGGGTTAATTTTATAATCTAAAAAAAAAAAAATCTGAAAATCGTCTGTTAAAACAATCGGATATTGACGGTGTAAATGAAAAACATGTCCTTTCTTAATCGAGATCAAAAGGGGGCGCCTAAAGATCATATGGTCCAAAGTTTTAAGTAGAGTAATCTCTTTTTATTGATTCAAATATTTTTCAATTTTTCTCGGATTGCAGAAAAGCAGATCAAAATTTTAAATGAATCTTTTCTTGATTTATCAAAAGAAAAATGGCTGAATTAAAGAAAAAAAAAGAAAAAAAAAAAAAAAAGAAAAAAAAGGTAAAATAAATTGGAGGATATTGTTTATATAATCGACTGATGGAGCTAGGGACATCCGTAAATGAGAGGACAGAGTGGTTTCAAATGAAGAAGTAATGGATGCTGTCGTAGGATGTTTCAAACTATAACATTTATTTTTCAAATTATGCGAAAAAAAATGGTCAAACGCGACTGTGCGTTTATACACCCCCCCACATATATATATATATATATATATATATATATATGAAAAATGAATGGAAGTGAATCCGACAGTGTGAAATAAATAAAAAATTCCGGCTATAATATTGAACGTTTCATTTGCACCAATTTCGTCTCATAACAGTTCACTTTCGCCGTTCTCTCTATCATACACAACTCGCTCTTGAGGAAGACCACTTCAATAAAGTGTCGAAACAGAATTCTGTCAGCGAATTTAACATCATGTGCTTGTTTTTTCTAAATACATATATATATATATATATATATATATATATATATATGCTGCTGTAACCCGGTAGACCTGTTTAGGAGCGACTTTAATAAACTTTCACCGCCAACGCAATGATCATCTGTTTACAGATTTGATCTCACTGGTGATCGTAAAGTATATACACAGATGTATGTATTTAAAACAGTGAAAACACCGCTCCTGGCGATGGCCGAGAGGTTAACGGATCTGGCAGACGTAAAATCAATCAGGTTTCGCTCCTGGTCGGAGTTAGTTTCTGTGCCTACCCACACTGAAGAGACATGAAACGTCGAAACACGGTGTCTGTGTGTCTGTGGATAACTT
The DNA here is from genome assembly GCA_023376005.1 of Doryteuthis pealeii. NCBI lineage: Eukaryota > Metazoa > Mollusca > Cephalopoda > Myopsida > Loliginidae > Doryteuthis > Doryteuthis pealeii. The sequence goes on along the minus strand of CM042157.1, from coordinate 89,767,244 downwards.
ATTATATATATATATATATATATATGTGTGTGTGTGTGTGTGGATTAATTTTTTAAAAGAAAACAAACACAGGATGTCATGAACAATGAAAACTCTTTATGTCGATACTTAAGTATTTCGTTTTTAAAAAAATTAAAACCTTCTTCCCGCCCTGTCGGCTGGGGCGTTAGAATGCACCGACTGCACCACTGCACAGGGGTAAAACTCCCCCAATGGGGCCACCTGTTGGCCGTGGGTGGCGACCCGTGATGTTTAAAGATAAAGCCCAGGTGGATGAGCAGTTCATGACATGCAATACTCCACTTTGGCCCTACCCTGGGCTAGACGGGCGGTCGGAGAGGCCCCCTTCGATCAATCGGCTGGTCACGTCAAGCCCTAGCACCTATATGATTTTCCCAACCCTATTGCCCTTATGGCAAGCCCCAACGCCTTTTTATCATATGGGTGCTAGAAGGCGGTGGCTGCAGGTCTACATGTCCTGGGAATAACGTTAAACTCTATTTGATGGTGAGGTTCCAGTATTGGAGGTTTGGGGAATGTGGAGCACCCCTTCATCACCATTGCTCCCTGGTCCACTCTGACCCGGAGTGTAGTACCTGTTAGGGTCCCATCTATGGGTTAAATAGAAAAATGTATTTAGAAAAAAATTGTATTATCCATTAAGAATTGATTTATTTCAAAACTTTATCGGCATTAAATGACCTACTGAGGTTGATATGCCGTAAAACAAAACAAATCAAACCAAAACCTTCTTCAGGACATTGAATATTTGTATGAGTAAAAGTATTTGTATGAGTAAAAGATGAAAGATGATATATATATATATATATATATATATATATAATATATAATATATAATATATATATATATATATATCAGTCATTCAACATACACGATGTTCAATCTTTCATCTTTTACTCATACAAATATTCAATGTCCTGAAGAAGGTTTTAATTTTTAAAAACTGAAATAGTTATGTATCGACATAAAGAGTTTCTAATACCCTTGGGAAAGGTATGAATTCATATAATCTCCCTCCAGCTATGGGTTAAATAGTAGGGCATACTGGGCCCTTCAGCCTTGGGTAGGTAACCAGTCTAGGAGAGGGATAACTCTGAATTCAAAATTCCTGAGGTCGGTTGTTGATTGGGTTTGTGGCAACCCTTGATGCACCAATTCTTTCCTATCGACTGTACCAAAAAGTGTGGATGGTCCAACACAAGCCTTTACCACTATAAACAAATCCCTGTGTGGGAGTTCATTGTGTGTATGAACACTCATACGTCGAAAAATCGACGGGAGAGTCCATTATATATATATGTATGTGTGTCTGTGTGTGTGTGCGTGTGTGTCTGTGTGTGCGTGTGTGTGTGTGACGCGCTCAGTAAGGATCGATCAAAGTCATCTGTAAGAATTCCCTGCCAACCACTGCTTCACAGTTAAACACATTAGATTATTAAAATACTTTGAAATATGTTATTCACATGAAATTACATTACAATACCCCAAAATGGGTTGACGCAGGATTGATATTTTCACACAATACTAATTTAGTTAAGTGGAAATAATTTCCACTAATTCTATTCAACACGACAGACAACAAAAAAGACGATATGAAAATAAAATATCATAAAACAAAAAAGCAACATCGAATCACCATCCAATTTTTCATTCAGTAATATATTAAAAATTTCCTTTAAATTTAAATAAAAATACGTCGGCTGTCTACAGTGAATAGATTCGTTGATTAAAAAAAAATGACTTTTGTTGTTTGTGTTTCTTTTTGTTATTTGTTGTTCATGTTTTGCTGGATCTTTAGAAAATTCTTTTGAAATTTCAATTTAGACGAGGACAAAAGAATTTTCCTTTGAATTCTTCTTATTTAAATATTTTTTTAATTATGTTTTAGTTCCATATTATGAAGTTACGTTTAATTAATTCTTAAAAGAATCCCTTGTACTGTTCATATTTTGACACTTTTTTAAAATTCTGGACACATGTCTGGTTTTGTAAAGAAATCACTTGATATTTATTTAGCTGGTTAAAACGAGGGAAATGGTGATTGTGTTATATACTGGTCTTTTCACAGTACCAATCTATATAACGTTATATACCTTTCTTACTTCTTACTCTGTCGTCTATTCTTCTGTCCGGCTTTGCTTCTGATAGTCTATCATCTATCTTTGTCTGGGATATCTTCTAAGGTCTCGTCTGGTCTTCTATTGAGGATTCCGGGTCTGGTTTCTGTTGGGGATCACTCCTTATCAGAAGCCCTGTGTTATTGTTAGTTTTTGGTAATAAACACAAGACTTCGATTTATGTTGATGTTACTTTATTTCAAATCCCCACCCAGACAATCTGCGCATATGAGGCTTACATGTTGCTAGCTCGGCTCCTAAGTTCTAATTGACTCTGAGTTGCTTACTCCTTAAACCGGAAGAGGGCCTTCTATGGTGTTCCAGTTCTCACGATTCATCCCCAGAACGCAAGGTCAGAGTGAGGTCAAACGCTGTCACTCACTCTCAATGCCATCAGCTATACTAATCGCCATTATGATTTCTACAATACCTTATAAAAGCATTAGGGATCCCATAATTATGTAACAATTGTATAGCGCCAATTCGCTAATCTGAAATAATCAGCATTTTCTATAATCAGAATTTGAAATCCTGATCTTTATCTTAATTCGAACACCAAATGATGTGCGGGGAGGGGAATTCGAACACCAAATGATGTGCGGGGAGGGGAATTCGAACTCGCTAATTCCACCAAATTAATCTTCGAGATGATACTGCACAAGACAAAGAGAATGGATTGTAAAGCTCGTATGATTATCAAGTAACGAATTGTGCTCAAAGTTTCTGATGCTTTAGTGAAATTATGTGTCTAATACATATAGACATATTAATACTCGTGTTCCCTAATTGTACGACTGTTATCATCTTGTAACACCCTCTGGTTAAAAATGAGACCATTCAAAGCGTCCAAGATGAAATGCAAAAATGTAAATCCTGATTATCTGGTGTTTCTTATCAGACTAATTCTTATTTCTTATGTGTGTCGTTACCTAAATAATGGACCATTTCGTTTTTATTATAAAGAAAGCGAAGAAAAAGGACATGATACACATAAAAAATATAATAAAGAGAGTAAGGGAAATATAGAGAGGTGATGAGCACGCGGAAGTGATAACACTAATCTGTTTCAATCGAACATGACGAAAAGATGAAAAAAAAAGAGTGAGGGGAGTTAAACCAATATAATGTGTGACGTCACCTTAGCTAAATAATTGACTTGGTGAGAATATTTTTTTTTTAGTAAAACAATCAATAAGGATTGGACACGCTGCATCAATGAACTTACTCATGAAACTATTGTGTTATAGTGAGAACTTCGTGGTGTAACGGTGATCACTATAGGAAATAGACACAGTGACCCGAGTTCATATTCTGGATGAGTCTATTTGTCTGAACATTTCTTTTAGATGAGACTTGATAATTTGTATTATTTGGATTTTTCGGACTATTGCCCTCATCTTTATTGTTATATACAAAAATTTTCGGCTGATGTGCCCTCTGGCCTTCTTCAGGTGTTTCTTGTCAAACTCGGGTTCCTTCTCGAACTCAGGAATCTTTTTGAACTCGGGAACCTTCATGTCTTAATCGTGAGCCTTTGCTGAACTTCGAACCTAACCCTTTATTCAATCCACTGGGGTAGACTGTTCTCATTCCGTTAACCGTGACTGGATGAGGCTGCTTGCATTTCACACATCGCTATTACCCGAGTGATCGGCATGTCCTCAACTATTCTCCCCCCAGCTATGGAGAAATAGTAGCTTAGACTAGGCTCTTTAACCTTGGTATGGCAACTGGTCTAGGAATCGGAAATCTCTGAATTTAAACCTGTTAAACTGCGGTGAGGTTGGATAAATATATACAGAAATTACTTTTAAAGTTGACTGTTTATCAAATTTGTCAAATAGTCTTAATAGAGGAACGCCTAGTGAAACGCGAATTCGCTTGAATTGACTGCGGAACTAGAATGTACATATCACTGAAGGATACGTAATAATGTATATGTTACCGGACAATTCGTTGCTGGGAGCAACATTTCTTAGTTTAAACAAATAGTATATTACGGGAAATTAAAATCAAATGCTGTAAACTAAGACGGATATTATCAAACTAAAACTGATGTGATTATACCTGAGGCGGCGATGATTTTAAAATTCAAATAAAATTATTCAGTGACGAATCATTGAAATCTCTTTTGTAGGTGGAAACATATATACTCATACAAGATTCTTTTTATAAATCCCTAAAAAGAGCACAATGTATAATAATCAATAAATGAAATTGTATACAGAGCAATATTAACTTTCAAAGAAAGAAAATCTTTAAAAAACCGTCGTTCCATCATAATTTTTTATTTCGACTAGAAACTCCAAAAAATGAGTCTAGCCTAATTAGACGGTTTTTTTTACAAATACAGGGAAACCCAAAATAAAAGAAAAGTATATCACCAGAATTGACACTTCATTGACCACCAAAAGAAAAAAAATTGTGACAACAACAATAATAAATTTAAATTTTAGTGTATGTAAAAAAAAGATACAAATATATAAATGTGTGTGTGTGTGTGTGTGTGTGTGTGTGTTTCCATTATTCAATGTGGGTGTACTAACAGAAGCTTTGTCCAATGGACATCTTTAATGAATAGACGGTAAAAGTAACTACGAAAACATACCTTTATAAGAGCAAAGATGTCACCTCGGATAAATAATGGACCATTCCGTTAAATTAAATTCTTCCGTTAAATGGTGTTTTCAGTGATTATCTTGAATTGCAAGAGGAATTTTCGATTTGAATTTTTTGTTTCTTTCCTGAGTTCCTTCTGTTTACAGTTCATTTACACCATCTATATAGACCTTAGCATCACCTGGAGGGACAGGATCACTAACACAGCAGTCCTAGAGAGAGCTCAACTCCCCAGCCTGTACTCTCTACTGAGATAACGTCGTCTCCGACGGTTGGGTCATGTACGTCGGATGGATGATGGACGAATCCCGAAAGACATCCTGTATGGAGAGCTAACATCTGGTAAAAGACAGATTGGTCGCCCCCTGCTGCGGTTCAAGGATGTCTGCAAAAATGATCTCAGGTGCTTTGGCATTGTCCCTTCCAGCTGGGAAAATTTGGCTCAAGACCGCCCTCGGTGGTGGCAGAATCTCCATAGAGGACTGTACATGTCAGAAGTCACCCTGATACAACATCATGAAGCTAAGAGGTCCATAAAAAACAACGGCAAACAAGCATCGGAACATCATCATCTACAGGGACAACCTACAAATGCAAATCTGTGGTCGAGAATGTTTCTCAAACATCGGACTTCATAGTCACAGGAGGCGCTGCAACCTCAGGGGGCACACAAAACTTTTATCATAGTCTTTCGAGACTGAATTACCAATGATGGACACCATCTATATAGACCTGTTGTCTGGGGATTTAGAATACCCCAACTGCACCACTGCAAAGGGGTAAGATCCCACCACGTGGGTGGTGACCCGTGATGCTTGAGGACGGAATCATGGGGGCTTAGCACTTCATGACATGCAACACATCAGTTTAACCCTTACTTAGGCTAGAATGGCGGTCGGAGGGACCCCCTTAGATTACTCGGCTGATCACGTCAGGCCCTAGCACCTATATGATTGTCCCAACCCTACTGCCCTTATGGCAAGCCCCAACTCTTTTTATCATGTGTGCTAGAAGGCGGTAACCGAGTGTCTTAATGTCCTGGGTATGACGTCAAACTCAATCTGATGGTGAAATTCCAATTCTGGAGCTCTGAGGAGTATGGAGTATCCCTTCATGACCATTACTCCCAGGGCTATACCTGCAATACCTGTTAGTATGCCACCTATGGGTTAAATAGAAAAATGTGTTTAAAATTGAGTTTGAATAATTGAGTACCATCAAAATGAATAAATAAATGAGTGGGTATCAGTTCATAAGCAGCACTAAGTCCTTATAAGGCATTTGTTCATCCATAGATAAACGAACACTGAACATATGGTAAGGAAAGACATACAGTTCTCATGAACAATGTCCATATGAATGTGTTAATAAACATAACATATAACAACAAATAACAGAATGCATATGTCCTGAACATTATTATTATTATTATTATTATTATTATTATTATTATTATTATTAATTAATTAATTAATTATTACATATTATTATTATTAATTGTACAACATGTTCCACAAAGAAAGTGCAATTAATTATAAACGACTTACGGTGTCTTCCTTGGTGAGATTTATTAAATGGTCAGAAAATTGGAGACTAATCTTCACTATTCTGCTTTACGAACAGAGCTGAGAAAAATGACTAAGCGGTATACATTTGGTTGAGGGAGAAACATAGATCAATAGAAATATAAAAGGATAATTCAATAAAATGCCCAAGGAATTGGTAAAAGGAAGTATTGTTTACAGCTGCAAATCTTTCAAGCAAATCAATAGAGATGGCTCTGTTCATATCACAGAAGACTGTCAGCATAACATTCTTTACTAACTGGTTCACCCGAATTTGTTCCATTATCGGAGAGTCAGTGTGTTTCCACTCCATAGACGGTCTTTTCCACTCAGGCTCATAGTGGCAAACCCATATTTAGTCCATTTATATATTTTTTTTTACTGAAACATTCTTCTCCGTACACATGACACTGGTTTTTCCTGATCAGTCATCAGAGATTTGTTGACAAAATTATGTTTAAGCTTGGAACACAGTTTGATTTGCAGCCATTTTAAATAGCTTCAGAAGAAATGTTTTTTTCTGAGATTATAATATTTGTTGCTGTAAATCAATTCCAAACAATGCATAATTTACATCTATGGAAAGAAATTGCGAAAAAAATGTTATTTTTGCTTTAAAAAACTCTTTTTTATTAAATGACCCCCATAAGAATGTTTTTCAATCATTACTTTGTCAAATCTTTATCCAATAACGCTCTTATCTGTCGAGGAAGAAAATATATCTCTGTTGTCAAAGATGACAGTCTAATTACGAATGTAAGAAAAAAAACGTTTATGTTCTGTCTATTATTCAAACATCTACAGTTGAATCACACAAAAGAAATTCAACGAAATACCCTTTCTTTACTTTCTTACTTCTATTATTCTTCTGCTCATCTTTGGTATCTTAAGTTCTTCTTCTAGCGTCTGGACTTCGTCTTGGTGGTCGGTCGCACATTTCTTCTTCTAGATCAGTCTTGTCGCCAAGACATTTATCAACCACAAAAGCATATTATTTATGTAAGCTTTTATTTACTTAACTAAACATTTCATGTAACTAACATAACGCACGTGTGCAGTGAGCTTCCGCTAAAGCAGTAACATCTTATCTGCCTGACGTCCAAGCTGAAACTGAGAGCCAACCAGGTCCCCCGTGACTTCACGTATTTCGTGGGCTTTCTGTTTGTTTGTTTGTTTGTTTTGTTTTACAGCATATCAGCCTCAGTGGGTCATTTAATGCCAATAAAGTTTTGAAATAAATCAATTCTTAATGGATAATACAATTTTTTTATAAATACATTTTTCTATTTAATCCATAGATTGGACCCTAACAGGTACTACCACTCCAGGTCAGAGTGGACCAGGGAGCAATGGTGATGAAGGGGTGCTCCACATTCCCCAAACCTCCAAAACTAGAACTTCACCATCAGATAGAGTTTAACGTCATTCCCAGGACATGTAGACCCGCAGCCACCGCCTTCTAGCACCCATATGATACCTGGGCTCTATCCTTAAGCATCACGGGTCGCCACCCACGGCCAACAGGTGGCCCCATTGGGGGAGTCTTACCCATCTGCAGAGGCGCAGTCGGTGCATTCTAACGCCCCAGCCGACAGGGCGGTGGGCTTTCTGTAATATTCCATGGAAAGTCCCGCCCGTGATATGAAAAGGGACCATCCCTTCAGAAATCTATGCATAGATTATGTAACAAATACATATCACGTTATCACCGGAAAACGACGAAAATTAGGAAAAATGTCAGAAAGGGGATGTTAACATTGTGAAAGAGCTTATAAAAAGATTCTCTGAATGAATGATTCGAGCAAAAATAGAGAGTATTAGCAATGTGGAAGTTAAAGAGAATAGTATTAATAACTCTCATTTCATCTTCAAACTTAAAAGCTATAGACCTCTTGAGGGAGCATATGTAGAAGGTCAGGGGCTCATCAGACAAGTAGTACACATGTAATATATTTTAATATATATTCAGAGTTATCTAACGTATAGAGTCTTTTTAAGAAAATTATTTACAAACAAGAAATTGACACATAATGTTTTCCGACATTAACAGGCATTTCCGCAGGTCATCTTTGATACTACCCACCAACCTCATCTAGTAGCATATACCAACTTTGTTTAACACTGAACGTTCAATTAGAATCAATATACCGTATATATTCGTGTAATGAATTTGTTTTATTTTAATATATATTCAAAGTTATTTAACGTATAGAGTTTTTTTAAGAAAATTATTTACAAACAAGAAAGAGTCACATAATGTTTTCCGACATTACATATGAAAATGTTTGTGTATTCAACTGTATCCCGTTCATGATTTCTAATATCTGGTTACATTTTTTTTACAAAAACGTGTGGCAAAAATCCTTTTACGTAATTTTGAACGTCGATAA
>CM042157.1:89721031-89751031 GCA_023376005.1 Doryteuthis pealeii | reverse complement strand
CAATACTCTGAAGATGGACATTTGTCCGAAATATCAAGAGAAAAAAAAAAAAAAAAAATAACACGAAAGAATTAAATAAATATGTTTTCCAACATAAATTGCATTATTTTGCCTTCAAAAAAAAAAAAATCTTATTACATTTTATGATTAATGCTTCAAACACACTATAAAAAAATCTTTATATATATATATATATATATATATATATATATATATATATATATATTTCGTAGGTTAATCGATAGGATATGCGGACACCATCTTTCGGTTTTACATTCTGTTTGGCATTTTTTATTACTGCTGCCATGTTTGTGTGTGTGCAAAATAATCATATATATATATATATACCAAACTTGTTGGTAAACCCTTGCGGCAAGAAAAAAACCCGGTCAATAGTTTGACTGTAAGAATATACTACAAAACTTCCCCAGGGAAAAAAAGAAAAAACAGAAAAGACCAAGATAGTCGGTTAATACTATAATACTTGGCCAAAAGAAAAAATATATATTGTAGAATAATCATACTAGTTCCAATTACCGGCGAATTGGTAAGACAAGGCAGCAAGCAGTCATAACTGAATACGAATCTATCTTGCAGCTATACCACTGCAGAATACCAGGTTATTTATGAAGCCTCATAACATCATAGAAACCAAGCAGCCAATCAGGACTCAGGAAATGGTATCACCCAAATACATGAATGGACTATTCTTGATTTCTATAAATACCAGCCGTCTTGGCCATTGGTTCAGTTGTGCTTAGCTAGTTGCTGTTGTTCAAACCAACAGTACACTAACTCACTTCAACATATATGAAATATATATATACTAGCAAAATTATCCGGTCCATGACCGGACGAAAACATTTTTAAGAACACCAGGGGGTGTTCCTAAAAATATAAATAAAAAAATCACCGAAAATTTATGTATTACCATGTTTATTTTAGGGAATTTTTTAAACATTGAAAATATTTTTTTTAAATGTACTTCTGAATTTTTGAGTGTTTTGCAACAATTTTATGTCATAATATTGATATTTTTTAGTAGAATTCAAAATTCATGATTTTTTTTTCTAAAAAAAAAATCCCCTATAGAAAATTATAAAAATCTTCTCATATAATTATTCAGACTATTATCTTTATAGAAAAAAATTAAAAATTGTTTTTTATATGTTTATTTTTTTCAGATTTCATAAAATATAATAGGGGGAATACCTCGTAAAAAATATTTCCCCAACATATTTTAAGAAAAAAAAACAAACTATTTCAAACATATTTTCATCAACAGATGAATAATTACCGAACATTTCGTGAAATTTGACTATTAGTTGAGTTTTCATAGAATTTGTTAAAAAGGCCGGTAGTCATAACTTGTTTTTGGCTACTTTTAATTTCAATTGATTTAACAGTACGAAAATGCAAACATTGTTTTCGTTCTTAATTTTCATTATTTCCGTAAGCTGAATTAAAAAAAAATCATCAGGAGTTTTTAAAAAATGTTTCTTCTTTTGAATAGTCCAAATATTTTGAAGATAATAATAACCTTTATTCAAGTTTCATTGTTTACTTTGTATTATACACCAATGCTCAGCAAGTGTTGTAAATAGAATATTGTTGTCTACCAAAAGTTTCACTGAAAATCCAGTTTGAAAATAATAATAGTATTTGTTTTTTTTTTAATCGCTAAATATTTGCAAATTTTTTGAATGATTTTTCTTAAACATTTTTGTACCTAATACAATTTTAAATTCAGTTTTTAATTGCTTAATGCGTTAGAAATACACTGTAATTTATTTCTTTTAATTTTTTGTACATGACAACAATTCAAATCCAGTTCTTAACGATAAAAAGAAGCTGAGAATCGAAAACTTAAATTCTTCGTATTGCAATATCCATTTTTGCTTAAACTCAAGATGATATTTTAAAAATATTGTTCAAAAAGTTATTGGACGCTTTGTTTGATCAACAGTCAAGCTGCTCAAAATGATTACCCAGGTCGGGTCATTGCTATACTCGGATACACAGGAAACACCTGAAGACGGACGGAGAGTACAGCAGCCGAAACGTTGTATTTTTACATACCACAATAAAGATGAGGACAATAGTCTGAAAATCAATATTATACTGGAGAAAATGGATGTTTGTTGTTGATATAAGGTGAGAATTGTAACTAAAGACTTAAAGAATAAATGGACCATATGACCTTTAGGCACCCCTTTTTGATCTCGATTAAGAAAGGACGTTTTTCACTTACAACGTCAATATCCAGTTGTTTTAACAGACGATTTTTAGATTTTAAAAAATTATAAAACTAACGCCTAACCCTAACCCCTAACAAACAACCGGATATTGACGGTGTAAATGAAAAACATGTCCTTTCTTAATCGAGATCAAAAAGGGGTGCCTATATTCCACTTCCAACCCGTCCTTCGGATCGGAGGTCCAGTGTGCTTCGGCCACTGGATCGGAGTGTTTGAATTAATAGCCTCGATCTCAGGGGGCTATCCCCCTAGGAAATACCTGCCCCCTTGACTTAAAGGGGCAGGGCTGGGTTTATTGCCCAGTGCCTGAGGCACCCTCCCCTTGAGGGGAAATGCCGAAGGGATCGACGCAATTTTTGTTCTTTCCCACCCATGAGCTTCGGTTTGTGGGTGGGCCCACGTTAAAACGAGGCCTTGTGCCCAGCCTATACAAGTGGGGTATGAGGCAAATACCCCAAAAAGGGGTGCCTAAAGGTCATATGGTTCGAAGTTTCTATTGTAATTAAAGAATCTTCTTTACATGATCAAAATGAAAGGCGGTGAATTAGATTGACTTTGTCGTTATAAGTTGAAGTCAGAACGTATTGATCTTTTCCGAAAGAGACATAATCGATAGATTATGATTGATCTGTATCAAGGTTGACGATCCTTCTCACTCAGTTCGATTTTTTTGTTTTATTCAGAGAAAGGAAAACTGAAGAAATGGTTTTCTAATATTTTCATGGAATGTACAAAGCACGTCTCAATAAAATGTAGATTCGAATTACGATTTTGTAAGCTAGTAAGTGTGTTAACACGCACAATTTATAGATCGTAAATCTTATACGAGGACGTGTCCGTTATCGAAACATGGCGATCCTTGTGCACCAAAAGATTAAATATAAAGTAATACAATATCATTTGTATAAAAGAGGTTGGTCAACCAATCTTCCCTTTAATAACTTCTAAAAAGTGTCTGATTTTCTAGAAATCATAGGTTTCCTCTTCTTCAACTTCAAAACCCAAATCAGACATGGTTTACCAAAATATGAATCTGTGTAGGGGATTATTATATACACACTGATCTTATTGGAAGTCCCATTGAGATATAATCGTTAGCAAGCTAATCTCGCAGATTCCTTACTACTCAATGTTAAGTCAAATAATTCTTCATAAAATCGGATTTTATCTCAGAAACGATGAACTAATTGATTAAAATTCATTAAAATTTATTAAAATTCACATTTCGGACCATATGATCTTTAGGCACCCCTTTTGTGATCTCGTTTCATAAGGACATGTTTTTCATTTACACCGTCAAAATCTGGTTGTTTGTTAGGGGTTAGGGTTAGGGGCTAGTTTTATAATTAAAAAAAAACTATAAAAATCGTTTATTAACAAACAACCGGATTTTGACGGTGTAATTGAAAAAAATGTCCCTATGAATCGAGATCGCAAAAGGGGTGCCTAAAGATCATATGGTCCGAAATGTGAATTTTAATAAATCAGAATCCATATATATACCACCATGTTTCCTGTTATTTATTCATTTGGCTTTTCCGTTATGTTTTTTTTTCTTTTCCCATATCTAGCTCAAAATTCTTTTCTGTCATTTGTATTCGTAAGTTCTTTTGTCTTCATGCTGCCTCCACCGACTTGCTGGTCATATTTTCATTCTGTACTGAGAGAGGAGACCTACTTCGTGCAACACGGTGTAACAGAGAGAGTGGCGGGCGTGAAGACTTGCCGTATTCTCGAAGGAAGCGGGATAGGCTTTGCCTGGCGTGTAGGACTGACCTAGAGTCGAACCCGCTTCCTTCAGAATGTGAGAGCTGTGGACGATCAGTGAAATAAGAAATAGCATAGTGGCCCGGATGTAGGTGGTCGCGCCGTGCTGACGAGTGTCGCACGTGCTGCACGGACAATTATGAGTGAGGAGCCCGGATGTGGTGAAATTGAGGTGTATTTAAAGGACTTATTCTCACAGATCAGAGAGAACGACTGCAGTAATATTCTTGGTTTGGTTTGGTTTGGTTTACGGCATATCAACCTCAGTGGGTCATTTAATGCCGATAAAGTTTTGAAATAAATCAATTCTTAATGGATAATACAATTTTTTATAAATACATTTTTCTATTTAACCCATAGATGGGACCCTAACAGGTACTACCACTCCGGGTCAGAGTGGACCAGGGAGCAATGGTGATGAAGGGGTGCTCCACATTCTCCAAACCTCCAAAACTGGAACCTCACCATCAGATAGAGTTTAACGTCATTCCCATGACATGTAGACCCTCAGTCACCGCCTTCTAGCACCCATATGATAAAAAGGGGTTGGGGCTTGCCATAAGGGCAACAGGGTTGGGAAAATCATATAGTTGCTAGGACTTGACGTGACCAGCTGATTGATCGGAGGGGGCCTCTCCGACCGCCCGTCTAGCCCAAGATAGGAACAAAGTGGAGTATTGCATGTCATGAACTGCTCATCCACCTGGGCTCCATCCTTAAGCATCACAGGTCGCCACCCACGACCAACAGGTGGCCCCATTGGGGGAGTCTTACCCCTCTGCAGAGGTGCAGTCGGTGTATTCTAACGCCCCAGCCGACAGGGCAGAGTAGTATTCTGTTGTCGAGACGAGCGGGACAAAGAAATAATTTTGGATATTGGATTTTGGAGCGTGATACAGTTGGGAGTGTTTAGACTGTCGATTGGAACCTTGAGTCAGACTTGACTGTGACCCCTCCCCCCACACACTGATTAGACATTCGTTATTTGAGAAAGTTTTATTTTGCTTGTGTTCGAATATCTGTTGTATAAGATATACGCTAAATCGCCACTTCTATTTATTAAATAATTTAAAGAATCATATGTTAGATAATAATTAGATTTGTTAAATGATTTCTGATTAATCTAACCACGTAATTCTATGATATATCATGATGTTATAATTCAATGAATTGATGAATCCGACCTGAATGATGTGTCCCTACAGGTAAAGGATCCTCTCCCTTTGAGATGAAACCAATAAATAATATATATATATATATATTTACCAATCCCTCTGCACGAGCAGGATGCGACACAAGGTCAATTTCTTAAGCGGAGTTCAACAGGTTTGAATTCATAGTTTTCCTTCTCCTAGACCGGTTGTCTAACCAAGGTTAAAGAGCCCAGTCTGCCCTACTATTTACCCATAGCTGGAGGGAGAGTAGGATTCATATCTTTCCCAAGGGTATTGGCGCTAAGTGAAATGCAATTACCATGTCCAGGATTTGAACTCGGGGCGACAAGTCCATTTCCCGTGACTTTAACCATTACACCACGCGCTTCCTAAATGTATATATATATAAGAAGGTTGGCAGAACTATTCATAGGCTGAATAGTTTATATGATAAAGCAATATTTTCTGTTGACGATTTTTCTACCAATGCAATGCTAAAGGGAACACAATGGGAACAATGTTGAAAAATAAACCTCGTTTGACCCTATTCTAAGAAAGTATATCAAATAAATGAATAAAAAAGGTAAAATAACAATATATATATATATATATATATATATATATATATTAACCTCATACTGTCGTGTAGCAAGTCAATAAAAAGTGGAATATAAATAAAGTTTCAAAACGAATGAAGAATGTGGGAATGGCAAGCTAGTGTAACGGTTAGAGACTTCGCCTGTCAGCTTGACAGTCGAGGTTTCGAGTCACACAATGAGCAGTCTCCCATGTCTATGACCTTGCTGATGAGACCTAATAAGTCGAAATGTACATTCAGGGATTGACATTTTCTTGATTTGTTTAGCCTTACATTTGAACATATATGTCCGCCTAAATTCATTAATTATTAACTAATTAATTTTCAAAATTAGGTATGACTTCAATTAAGCACATATCCTCCAGAAATTGTCGGCTTAAAGCCATATAGAAATAAACGCATTTGTTTGTTTACTTAACCTCATATATATATATATACATATATATATATATATATATATATATATATATATCAAAACACTAACCACACATAATATCACTAAAATAACGTCTAGAAGTAATACTACACCAATAACTACCATATTTTCATCACTAAACATACAAAAAATATATAAATTCAATTACAAACGACTCTTT
Source organism: Doryteuthis pealeii (assembly GCA_023376005.1). NCBI lineage: Eukaryota > Metazoa > Mollusca > Cephalopoda > Myopsida > Loliginidae > Doryteuthis > Doryteuthis pealeii. Next base: position 89,744,658 of record CM042157.1, on the reverse strand, counting down.
GCAATTTAACAATTATCCAATCCGCTATAAAAATTTCTAAACTTCATTTAGTCAAAATATAAAAAAAAAACCCACTAAATTACTCTTTAATCAAAATCTATTAAATCCAAAGAAACTATTACATCAAATCAATATTAGCTACCAAACTTTATAAACAGGAAGCCATCGACTAATAGTTAATATATAAATCTCCTTAAGTAAAAGTAAAGTAAAACCTAATGTCGGTATCAACCAATCACCGAGGGAGTCTATCCACTTTTCACTAGCGCTAGACCAAAGAGATTGTTTTTGCATCCGAGGTGGAGCGCCACACCTACCATCAGCTCCTTACTTTACCGCACAGATCCCTGTGCTTCTCATAACGCTGAGTTGGCGAGGGCCGGTATCGAACTAGGAACCTTGTGATTCCTAACCGAACGCTCTACCAACTGAGCTAACTCCTTAGACTAGTATACAATTAATCCAAACCAAATCGGTAAGTCAACTGTATTCCTTGAATATTAGTCCATTTGAATTCTTAGTTTCACTATTATTTCATGCTTCGCAAAACCCAGTACATTTATCTTTTATAACTTTTTATAACTATGTGAAGCATACGTGAAACCCTAACAATTTTAAAAAATATACATATATTTATATATGACATTAATTGTACGGATGCGGACTATGCTGATGACCTATCACTACTCGCAAATACACCTGCACAAGCTGAATCCTTGCTACACAGCCTAAGAAAGGCAGCACGAAACGTCGGCCTATACGTAAACTCTGATAAAACTGAGTTCATGTCTTTTAAAAACAAAAGAGACATCTCAGATATCGATGGCAAACTCCTAAACTCGGTAGAACAATTTAGGTACTTAGGCAGTAATATCTCATCCACAGAAAACGATGTTAATGAACGCATAGGAAAGTCATGGTCCGCTATAAATAAATTATCAGTCATATGGAAATCCAAACTCACAGAAAAGTTAAAGAGACAATTCTTCCAGGCCGTTGTCGTGTCAGTACTGTTGTACGACCCTAACGAAGCGACTAGAGATTAAACTAGATGGGAGTTGCACAAGAATGCTGCGTGTGATCTTGAATAAGACGTGAACACAACACCCCACGAGAAAACAACTGTACGGCCACTTGTCACATATCACCTAAACCATCTGAGTAAGACGGACAAGACACGCAGGACATTGTTGGAGAAGCAAGGACGAACTCATAAGTGAGGTCCTCCTGTGGAAGCCAGCACATGGGCACGCCAGCGTGGGCCGACCAACAAAGACGTACATTGACCAGCTCTGTGCGGATACAGGATGCTGCATAGAGGACCTCTCGAGAATGATGAGTGATAGGGACGGATGGAGAGAGATTGTCATAGATATCCGTGCTAACAACGCAACATGATGATGATGATGATGATGATTATGTAATACCATAAGTGCTACAGAGTTATGTGCATAGTTGACTAAAATTAATATCAACTTACTGAAATATTTCATATATAGATATATATTTGGGTGTTCTTCTTCAAGTAGAGAACGCTTATTTAATAAGATGGGACCAAAAAAAAAAAAAAAAAAAAAAAAGAAGCAATTTCAAAATAAAGAATGGTAAGTGTCAAGTAGATCCAATCAGACAGCAACAAGAAGTTCTTTCTTGTGAAATTCCCTTTTGAAATTGTCACTCGGTAAAGATTTAACATTTTCTCCTGTCAGTGCGCTGTCTGGTTTAAGTGCTGACTTGTGATGACAACAAAAGGTTTATAATCCAACGAAGAAAATGTTTTAAGGGCACTTCACATTCTGATTGGCTGGTCTTACTTAACATGAAACATTTACAGAAAGTAAAATCTTGTTGTTAGAAATTAGTCATGTCTACAGAGATAAGAAAAAAGAAAGAAGAAAGAAAGAAAGAAAGAAAGAAGAGTGTCTACAGAAAAAAAATAATGAAAAAAGAGAGAAAGAAAAATAGAAGAAAAGAAAAAAGAAGAGAAGAAAAAAAAAAAAAAGAAAAAAAAAGAAAAGAAAGAAAAAAGAAAAATAGAAAGGGAGATAAGAAAGGAAAAAAAGATTAGAAATAAAAAAAATAAGGCAAGAAAGAAGAAAAAAAGAAAGAAAAAAGAAAAGAAAGAAAAAAAGAAAAAAAGGAAAGAAAAGAAAGAAAAAAAAACAAGAAAAGAATGAAAAAAAGAAAAGAAAGAACAGAAAGAGAGTAAAGAAAGAAAGAATAGAAAGAGAGATCAGAAAGAAAGAAAGAAAGATTAGAATAAAGAAAAATAAAGCAAGAAAGAAGAAAAGAAAGAAAGAAAGAAAAAGAAGAAAAAGAAGAAAGAAAGAAAAAAGAAAAAGAAAAGAAAAGAAAAAAGAAAGAAAAAAAGAAAGAAAAAAGAAAGAAAGAAAAGAAAGAAAAGAAAAGAAGAAAAAAAGAAAAAAGAAAAGAAAAAAAAGAAAAGAAAGAAAGAAAGAAAAGAAAGAAAGAAAAAGAATAGAAAGAGAGAAATGAAAGGAGGGAAAAGAAAGATTAGAAATAAAGGAAAATAAAGGCAAGAAAGAAGAAAAAAGAAAGAAAAAAAGAAAAAAAGAAAAAAGAAAAAAGAAAGAAAAAAAAGAAAAAAGAAAAGAAAAGAAAAAGAAGAGAAAGAAAGAAAGAAAGAAAGAAAGAAAGAAAAAAGAAAAAAAAGAAAAGAAGAAAGAAAAAAAGAGAGAAAGAAAGGAAGAAAAGAAAGATTAGAAATAAAGAATTATAAAGGCAAAAAGAAGAAAAGGAAAGAAAGAAAAAAAGAAAAGAAAAAAGAAAAGAAAGAAGAAAAGAAACGCAAGAAACGAAATAAAAGAAAAAAAAGAAAGAAAGAGAGAAAGAAAAAATGATGTAAGACAAAGAAAGAAACAAGCAAGCAAACAAACAAAATGATGTACGAGAAAGAAAGAAAGAAAATTATGTATGAGAAAGAAAGAAAGAAAGAAGAAAGAAAGAAATGAGAAAGAAAGAAAAGAAAGAAAATTATACATGAGGAAAGAAAGAAAGAAGAAAGAGAAATTATGTATGAGAAGAAAGAAAGAAAGAAGAAAGAAAAAAGAAAAAGAAAGAAAGAAAGAAAATTATACATGAGAAAGAAGAACGAAAGAAAGAAAGAAAGAAGAAATTATACATGAGAAAGAAAGAAAGAAAGAAAATTATAGTTGGGCAGACTGGGCTCTTTAACCTTGGTTAGGCAACCGGTCTAGGAGAAGGAAAACTCTGGATTCAAACCCGTTGAACTCCGCTTAAGAAATTGACCTTGTGTCACATTAAGGTCAATTTCTTAAGCGGAGTTCAACAGGTTTGAATTCAGGGTTTTCCTTCTCCTAGACCGGTTGCCTAACCAAGGTTAAAGAGCCCAGTCTGCCCAACCATTTACCAATAGCTGGAAGGAGAGTATGATTCATGCCTTTCCTAAGGGTATTATCACTAAGTGAAATGGAATTACCACGTCCAGGATTTGAACTCGGGGTGACGAGTCCATTTTCCATGACTTTAACCATTACACCACGCGCTTCCTAAAGCTTAAAGAATATAAGTGGGGAGGAACAGAGACAAAAGTTGATTTGAATATAATTTCTCTCTCTTCTTCCTATTTCCTCTGTTTATTCGTCATCTTTCTATATACTTTTCGGTGCCAGTTTTACGTTGGTTTCAGAGAGAAAGAAATTCGAAATTTTATAGAAGAAAATCAAAGATAAAGCTAAATAAATAAATACATATTTTATTTTAAAATTTCTAACAAGATTGAGAAGGCTCGAAAATATCGAATGAAAAGTAAAGTTAAAAATAACAAAGATGAAAAATCTATTAAACTGAATAAGTTATAAATAATAAGATTTATTTAGATTTTAGATTAGAAGATGAATTGTTATGGTAGGAAGAGAGGAAAGGAAATAATATTAACTTCAACTGTAAATCTTTGATTTATGATTCAATATTGAAAACGTAAAGTCTAGATATTACACACAACACACACACACACACACACACACACACACACACACACACACACACACTATATATACGTACATTTATATTCTCTTTTCTTTTCAAAAAATTACTCTTGAGAGAGAGAGAGAGAGAGAGAGAGAGAGAGAGAGAGAGAGAGAGAGAGAGAGGATCAAGTCCAAAAATGACAAAAGAGAAAAATATAAATGAATAGAGAAAAGTCAAAAGAAAGTAAAGCGACAATAGAGAAAGAAAGTGGTGAAATAGAAAGAGAGAGAGAGAGAGAGAGAGAGAGAGAGAGAGAGAGAGAGAGAGAGAGAGAGAGAGGATCAAGTCCAAAAATGACAAAGAGAAAAATATAAATGAATAGAGAAAAGTCAAAAGAAAGTAAAGTGACAATGGGAGAAAGAAAGTGGTGAAATAGAGAGAGAGAGAGAGAGAGAGAGAGAGAGAGAGAGAGAGAGAGAGAGAGAGAGAGAGAGAGAGAGAGATTACACAATAATGGATAAATATTACCTGGCATAACTGATATTGTTGCATACTGCGAGGTTTTCACGGTACCAAATATCTATCTGTTATATACTGGCTTCAAATTCACGGTCCTACTGTTGGATATTGTACAAACGGAAATAGGAATTTCCGGTTAAATTAAACAAAGCAAAGAAAAGAAGACAAAAATCACAAAGGACTTTTTTCCCAGTAAATAATAGTGCCTTTGTTGGAAAAACAAAAAGGAACTATTGTTACCAAATAGTCAAATCCTCAGCCAAATTCAGTGTTTTCTAGGTTCCAAGTGTTGCATAGCGCCTTCTTTATCGGCACTAAATATCTATATGTTGTATACTGGCTTCTTCAAATTCATTTTGCTCTAAATCGTGTATCTGCATACTTAGCGGGTATCGTCACTAACCCTAGACGATATATGTAGCAGTCGCTTAATGAAATCTACAACACATGGGTATAGTAGAAGTTTTGACTTTATTTCTTCTTCTCGGCTGTACGTGGTAGGCCGCGGGCATTGACAATGACTTGACCGAGGGTTGACAATGACTGGCACTACTGTTGGGATGGTGGTGATAGTGAGGTGGGGTGGCTAGGTGACGCCTCGCATCCTGCGGCTGTGACCGTGAGCGGCCGTCACGCTCACTTGTTCCCTGTTCGTGTCTTCTGTCTGACTGTCCAACTGACGGCTGTCGACTCGACCCTCTGGTTTTTGTATTGACGACACGCCTACGCATCTTTATCTTTTGATCTGATAACGGACGTTTGTTTTATCTTCTCCCTGTTTCCTTGACCGGAAAGCCTCGCTTTCGTTTTTCCCTTTTTTAGAATATATATTTTTATATTTTTCTTTGTCTTTTTGCCGGAAGCTTCGTTTTCCGGCCGAGGACAATACAACACCAAGTACAAAGATGAAAGATAAAATCAAATCATTTGGCTCGGATTTTCTCATTCACAATGCTTTGATATTAACAGGAATTTCAACAGCCCACTATCTTGATTCCTCTGAAAACTCAGTAGTCATGCATCCTTATACTGATGCCTTTTGCAGAAGGGAAGGATCAAAGTGTAGTTCTAGTATCTGTGCTTTGAAACTTACCTTCTATACCCGGCCTCGGCTGGGGGTCCAGTGTGCTTCGGCTACTGGACCGGGTTAAAGTACAATTATTAGCGTCGATCCCAGTATGTTCATATCTATCTATCTATCTATCCATCTATCTCAGTATGTTCATATCTCTATATCCCTGTATGTTCATATCTATCTATCTATCTATCTATCTCAATATGTTCATATCCAGTATATCCCAGTATATCCATATCTATCTATCTATCTATCTATCTATCTATCTCAGTCTATTCGTATCTATCCCCATATATTCATATCTATCTATCTATCTATCTATCCCCATATGTTCATATCTATCTATCTCTCTATCTCTCTCTCTCTCTCTCTCTCTCTCTCTCTATATATATATATATATATATATATATGAAGATAGGAGGGTTGGAGTAAAATCCGACAGCATGAGGTAAGGTAAAAGGAAAAGTGGAGAAAAAATAATGACTCAAACAAGTAGAAGTGAGAGAGAAATATTTCGTTCTTCCTTACGCGAAGAACATCATCAGTCTAACTTTATTCAAAGTACGTACTTTGTTTTGAATAAAGTTAGACTGATGATGTTCTTCACGTAAAAAAGAACGAAATATTTGTTTGAGTCATTATTTTTTGTCCACTTTTCCTTTTACCTTACCTCATATATATATATATATATATATATAAAATGTTGTTCTGGTTCCAACGGGAGAAAATTTAATATTCTTTAAAAACAAAAGGTCCGCAAAATGTATTATGTTCTCAGAAAATTTGAAAAAATTATTTTTATCTTACATATGCGACACGTGTTTCTGATCTGTTGTCTTCTTCAGGCATTGAATTATTATTTTAGTAGAATATGTCCGATATTTGATAGGTTGTGTGTGTTTCTGCAACTTTTATAGTATAATATATAATATTATAGAAACATCTATTCGTATCTATCTATCTATCCCAGTATATTCACATCTTTATATATATCTGAACCTTTTCCTATATTTCTTTTAAGCTATATTAATTATTTACGGCGAACTGAAATAAAAACTGACATATTTAATAAATAACAATTAGAATAATAAAATAACAATATTCGAGTTAATCTTTCCAGACAAACGGTTTTGTATTCACTGAATACATCATTATCTTTGTTTTCATAATATCTAACATTAAATCTTTACGCTCGGTAATCATAAACCATTGTACAAGTATAATTGTTCGAAGGAATCTATGAAAGAAAGAAGAGAATTATTCACTGAACAGAACAGAGAAGTGGAATCTCGTATTTCTTATCTGAAAGACGACGTTTCATTTTCTCAAGTGTTTCATAGATTAAACTGACAACAATATTTTATGCGCCTTAGTTTGTTTATTTGTTTGTTTGTTTGGTTGGTTGGGTTTTACGGCATGTCAACTCTTGTTGGGTTATTTTATGCCAAAGACGTTTTGTATTATTCATTGTTGATGGGTGCTCAAATTTTTTAAAAACTCAATGTTTTTAAACACATTTTTTCTATACATATTTTTCTTAGTATTATCTGTGTTATTCGGACTATTGTCCCCATCTTCATTGTTATTTGTACAACGTTTCGGCCGATGTGCCCTCCGGCCTTTTTCAGGTATTTCTTGTCGGACTCAGGAACCTACTCGGACTCAGGAACCTTCTCGGACTCGGGAGCCTTCTTGTCGTAAGGTTTCCGAGGCTGAGAGGGTTCCCGAGTCCGACAAGAAATACCTGAAAAAGGCCGGAGGGTATATCGGCTGAAACGTTGTACAAATAACAATGAAGATGGGGACAATAGTCCGAATAACGCAGATAATACTAATCTTCAAGCCTCATCTCAAACTATGTACTATATACTATTATAAACAATAGATTAGAGCTAAACACTGAATACATAATTAATTAAAATACACGTTCCTCACAGTATATAGTACATAGTATGTACATTTCATTATACATATATCAAATGAATAATACATAAATATATAAATAGATGAAAATAATAAAATTGAAATTGAATGAACGGCTAAATGACCATCACGACTTTGCGCGTGGCGTTTTAAAAAAAAGAACACCACGAGACGCGTGTTTATAAAAAAAAAAAAAAAATAACGACTAAAAAAACAAACAAAAAAAAAACGCGTTCATTTCCGAAAATCGTCTCTGAAGATAAAGTTTTACTTTGAAATCGATAAGACAAAAAATAAAATCTTTTTGTTTTTATTTTTTACTTGCATTGTAATTGCTTTCAAATTAATATATATATATATATATATATATATATATATATATATATATATATATATATCAGATAATATCTATCTATTTGAGTGTGACTATATCAATCTTTTCACATGTACAATAAAGACCTATGAATATTTGTAATACCTAATAATACGCACAAGTATGCATAAGCAGCTTTATAAAACCCTTGCAAATTTCAAAATCACAAATAATTCTTCTCCGCTTTTAACTGATTGACAACACACCTCATCCGATTATCATTAAACATAGAAGCACAAGTCGAAAACAACTGAAGGAGTTTCAATCTTTTGTTGAAGATTTCTTCTTCTCTTAACGACAAAATGTTATTTATAAATTTTGAATGAAAAAAAAAGGCGATGAAAAAAAAACAAAAAAAAACAAAAAAAAACAAAAAAACACTTTGATGAATTGCACGTTTTAACTGACAGACTTGGCACAATTCTGGAGGATCTGGGCTTACATTTCTGTAAGTGACTTTCAATTCCAGTCATGCTATTAAAAGGTTGGTTGGTTATTTATACGGCATGTCAAACCCATTGGGTTATTTTAAGCCGAAGTAGTAGTAGGAGTAGTATTGATTTATTCATTCATTATTTATTTCTGCTCGTTATCACTTTTATTTCGCTGTCCACTTCTTCTTCTTCTTCTTCTTCTTCTTCTTCTTCTTCTTCTTCTTCTTCTTCTTCTTCTTCTTCTTCTAGTATTGATTTTTGAAACATATTGCCTGAGGGGTGGGAGTTAATAATTCAATGTCAGCGAGTTTGTACCCTAAGTAAGTAAAATCATCAAATTCATTAAAGGATTAAAAAATAAAACAATTTGAAATGTAAACTTTAAATATGTATTAAAATAAAACAAACTATATATAGATATATAATACCAGTCATGTATTTATTAAAACTTGTTTTAAAAAACAATGAAGACTGTCTAATGTTGCATGTTCAAATTTTGAGTGTATTTATTCTGTGTTATGACGATTTTGGGTAATGTGATGTAAGCAGTGACGTAATTTTGGTCTACATACAAAAACCGGAAGCGAATCTCCATTATTAATAGATTTATTCTATCTTATGACGATTTTGGGTAATGTGACGTAAGCAGTGACGTAATTTTTGTTACAGACACAAACCGGAAGCGAATCTCCATTAATAATAAGATTGTCAAATTTTTTCGACCAAAATTTTGTTTCATTTTCCTGTGAATATGTCCTTTCCGTTGCTCTCGATAATGTGTAAATTTTGTGCCTCGAAATATTTTAAAAAATTAAATAAACTTGTATGAAAATTATTTAATTTGGCGTTAAATAACCCAAAATTGTTGATATGCCGTGAAACATAAAGTAACAATAGATTTATAGGCAATAATAGATTTGTGTGTGTGTGTGTGTGTGTGTGTGAGAGAGAGAGAGAGAGAGAGAGAGAGAGAGAGAGAGAGAGAGAGAGAGAGAGAGAGAGAAGAGAGAGATTTTAATTTTCGTAAACAATCGATACAAAAGCGACACTCAAGTTGAATCTTTAAATTCTTTTTAAGGTTCGTTAGTAAAATTAAAAGATAAAAAAAAACGACGCCATGTTTTCTTCTAGTAACATTTTTCACTACTTCCTGTGATTTTGCCATTTTGTTTTCATTACAGCAACAACAGACATTTTGATTGTCATAATAGAGCAACTTAATAACATTTCCAGTTGTAATGATTCGCCTAAAAGATTTAACAATTCTATTTCCTTTGTTGAATCTAACTACAAACGCTTAACGCCCGGACGCAAAACGATTTGTAAATGTCTAACAAGATAATTTACGGACAATTAAATTGTTTATTTGAATAAAGAGATTATTTCACCATTCTTTCTTAGAGCAACCATTATATATCTATTGAAAAATCACTGCGACTTTTTCTATTTCCTTCTGCCGGTAAATTTTGATTGGATGAGGGTGTAGTATCTGTGTGCCCCGTATCGGCTAAAAATGTCGCCTCCCAGTACATCTGTATAGGAGTAGAGTGTAGCATGTGTAGCCGGGGAAATTTAATTTTTTTTACACAATAATGGATAGATATTACATGGCACAACTGATATTGTTGCATACTGCGAGGTTTTCAAGGTACCAAATATCTATTCTTCAAATTCACGGCCCTACTGTTGGATATTGTACAAACAAAAATAGGAATTTCCGGTTAAATTAAACAAAGCAAAGAAAAGAAGACAAAAATGACAAAGGACTTTTTTCCCGGTAAAGCGAACAAAAGAATGATGGGTAACAATAAGTTCAGAAATAGATTTGCCCGTTATCAGATCAAAAGATAAAGATGCGTAGGCGGTCGTCAATACATAAGCCTGAGGGTCGAGCCGACAGGTCAGTTGGTCGAGACAGTCTGGAGAAGACGCGAACAGGGAACAAGTGAGCGTGACGGCCGCTCACGGTCACAGCCGCAGGCTGCGAGGCGTCATCTAGCCACCCACATCACCATCGCCACCATTTCAAACAGTAGAGCCAGTCATCATCAACCCTCGGTCAAGTCATTGTCAAGCTCGCCACCCACACGCACCACGAGGGAATTAAAGAAATAAAAGTTCAAAGTCCCACTACATGCGCCTGGTTGTGATCTTTATAACCCGACTACTAACATACACGACTACTAACATACACGATTTAGCAGTGGGAATGAGAATAAGAATTTGATGGCTATGCAACACTACTTTGCGTACCTGTATACGTAGCGGGTATGGTCACTGTACCCAAAGCGATGTATGTTAGTAGTCAGCTACTACCGACTACTGGACTTCAATAAACAACAGATATGTATGTACAAAGAGAGGACCCTTCTTTATTTTCTTCGGTGTGTGGGTGGTGAAGGCACAGAGCTTACAATGAGTGTACGAGGGGTGGTTGCTGACGGGAGACGTGAAGTGTCATTTCGGCCTCCGGCTGGCGTCTGACTGCTGTCGGCTCGACTCTCTGGCTTTTGTATTGACGACACGCCTATGCATCTTTATCTTTTGATCTGATAACGGACGTTTGTTATATATTTCTTTATCTTCACCCTGCTTCCTTGACCGGAAACTCTCTCTTCCGCTTTCTCTTTCTTTTTAAATATATATTTTTACCTTTCCCTTTGTTCTTCAGCCGGAAGTTCCATCTTCTGGGCGAGGACAATACAACAATATAAGGGTCGAGTTAATACAGTTCTAAGTGACAATGATCTGGAGATTATAGACGATAATAACATAGAATACTTAAATGGAATTTGATAATTTGCTTTTGAAGCATTGTTATGTAAAGTACATTATTATTTATATTTTTTGAAGGCAATTACAATGCGTATATCGTATAAAATTTCGATAATTATTGAAAATAATCATGACAAGCAAACACGGCGAATAACGTGCGGCATGTGGAACACGCTCACTGTACTATGTATAGTAGTGGCGTGTTTATCATTGACAGGTTATATTCGGCATGTATCGTGTTCTTCGGGCCGGTGGAGGTAGAATTTCTGACTCTGCGGTTTCGATCTCTATCGGAGGGAGATCGTAGGTATACACCGCTGATGAGACTTTATAAAGTTGAAACAGCTGTACGGTGTTCCACATGGCGCACGTTATTCACCGGGTTTACTTGTCATGATTATTTTCAACAATTATCGAATTTTATACGATATATGCATTGTAATTACCTTCAAAAAATATAAATAATAATAGAATACTTAGTTTAATACTTGTAACTGATCATGGTTAATGGAATGAAGACAATATATCCCAATGGAATAAATAAATGATTGGGTTCGAAGTTCCGTAAGGGACGCTGATTATGACATAAAGGCTCCCAAGTTCAACAAGAAACACCTGAAGAAGGCCGGAGGGCACATCGACCGAAATGTGGTGTTAACAATAAAGATGAGGATAACAATCCGAAAAATCTGAATAATAAAAATTATCAAGCTTTATCTCAAACATTCAGACAAATAAAAATAAAAAAAGATTTAAATTATATATTACTATCAGGACCTGTGGATATAACACAGTATGATAATTTAACTATTACAACATTTGATATGTTTACTTTAGAGCTATTGCTAAATACTTCAATATGTACAAACTATAATAATCTTGATTTAACTCTCTCTCGCTCTTTTTTCATTTTTTTCATCTTTTCCTTATTTTCGATTGAAACAGAATAGCGTTATCTCTTCACGCGCTTACTCCCTCTCTCTATCCTTCACCTACTACCTTTCTTTCTTATTATTTTTTTCGTGTAGCTTGTCCTTTTCTTCCCGTTCTTTCTTTATAATAAAAACGGAATGGCTCTTTATTTAGTTGAGGTGATGACTCTCATTAAAATAATTTTTCGGGTGATACAACACACCAGATTATCAGGATTTACATTTTTGCATTTCGTCTTGGACGATTTGGACGGTCTCATTTTTAATCAGAGGTTATTGCAAGATGATAATGGTCGTACAATTAAGGAATACGAGTATTAATATGTAGATACATCTGACTCTTTCTTATGTTGCGTTTATTCTTGACGAAATTTTAAGGGATTGGAAAAGGGGATTGGAAAATCTGGACATCAGAGGAAAGATTGAGACCATCCAGAATACTGCACATGCTGCAATCTGCCAGAGTACTCAGAAAAGTCCTGGAGACCCGAGGAGACTTGCTGTCACTCAGACTCCAGTGAAAGACCATCAGCTAATGCTGATGTGAAAACTCAAAAGAAAGAAATAATAATAATAATAATATAATAATAATAATAAATAAACTCTGCGAATGTAGCAAACTAGCACAACGAGAATACAAAACTAGACACGACTGGGTTGGGAAGGTGATCCACTGGGAATTATGCAAAAAATGTAATTTTGACCACACAAACAAAATGGTATATGCATAAACCAGAATCTGTTCTTGAGAACGAAACGCATAAAATTCTCTGGACTTTGAAATAAAAACGCAACACCTTATCCCAGCAAGAAGACCAGACCTAGTGTTGATAAACAAAAACGAAAGAACTTGTCAACTGGTGGATTTTGCAGTGCCAGCAGATCACAGGGTGAAGCTAAAGGAAAATGAAAAAATAGACAAATATCTGGACCTTGCCAGAGAACTGAAAAAGTTATGGAATATGAAAGTGAAAGTGATACCAATTGTAGTTGGTGTACTTGGAACAGTCCAAAAGGATTAGAAAAGGGTTTGGAAAGTTTGGATATCAGAGGAAGGATTGAAACCATTTAGAACACTGCACTGCTGCAATCTGCCAGAATACTCAGAAGAGTCCTGGAGACCTGAGGAGACTTGCTGTCACTCAGACTCCAGTGAAAGACCATCAGTTAATGCTGATGTGATAACTCAAAAGGAGTAAATCTTATTATAATGGAGATTGTGGGTTTGTCTGTCTGTAACCGAAACTATATTACTATTCAAGTCACAATTCCCTTTGTTATTGACATCACATTCTCCATGATTTTATTTTTACTAAACCTCAATTATTAATAAAATTGTCTTACATTATTAATACTGTTAACTATGTCTACATACTGACAACATGCAATTATATTTATATATACAACAAAATAGCGGTTTACAGTGTGAACGGGAAGGCTAATTTGCATATTAATATTAAAAAATCGAATTTTAATATATGTGCTTAGATTTATTGATTTCTAACTGTTTGGTTTTATTTAATGAATATAAGCAAAAATCTCTTCAATGAATCTTAAATGAAATCCATTAACAAGAAAAAATAACTGTCATTTTATTCTTTACTTCCTCTTATAAAAATATTTAAATTAGAAAAAATAACAATGAAAGACGAGAGTGATGGAAGAGTAAGTTTCAGTTGTTCCAATAATTTATTATACTCTCTCTGTTTCAAAACTTTTATTATACTCCCTCTGTTTCAATATCTTTTTACTGTATTCTTATTTAGTTTCATTAGCCTTTCTAATTTAATACAATATTTTATTACATTAAAACTTAAATACTTGCACCCGGAGGTGCATATATTTGCTAATAATAATAATAAACAAACCAAAATAACTTTCATTATATAAGATAGCCACTTTTCTAGATTGATAAAACAATTATTGCATTAATAAATATGTGTTTGTACAACCAACATCCCATGACTAAATATATTACACATGATTTACAGTGAATGTTTTGTGAGACTGACCGCACAATGTTGGTGGTTAAAGATTCTGAAATCGTACATTTTTAGGAGGGTTGTATGGAAAATCAACCGAAAGATTATCGAAAAATAATAGATTGATGAGCGATTTTATTAATGGTTGAAGATTACATGAGAGAAACGATTGAAAGAAAAAAAAAACAAAACCCAAAACTAACGGACCTGACGGCAACTGAAAAACAATGGAAAAAATATATTTTGGTGAAAACATAAAGATGTTCAGTTTGAAAAAATAAAATGCATAAAAGGGATGGATTGAAAAAAGCTGCATATAAAATGTGGAATCACCTTTTTTTCGATTGGATAAAATAAGTAAAATGAAATTCTGAGTGCTTTGCCTTTTCTTATATATTTGATTTTAAAATTGTGTATCTGATAGGTGGGATCGTGCTAAGGCCATTCCAGTTCTTAATATCCTTATATAATATATATATATATGTGTATGTGTGTGTGTGTGTTGTGGTGTGTGTGTGTGTGTACTGGGCAAAAAGAAAAAGAAAAAAGATATGAAAAAGAAGAAGCAATATAAATAAAAAAAACCCCGTTCAACTGAAACTTATTTAACCTCAGCGAGTGAATTCACATCTGTGAAGGTGAATCAATATTCAACATATTTTCTTTTTATTCTTTTTTTTTTATAAGAAATAATCATTAATGTTTTTCTTTTGTGGAGAGTCTTTTCTTTTATCTTTTTATTTTTTCTGAGAGAAAGAAAACCTATCATTTATCGCTTGAACAAAGAAAACAGAAGCAGCGTTCAACAAGATAAATACCGAGTAACAATAATAAAATAATCTAATAGCAAATATTCTTCTTTGAAAATGCTGCAAAATTAACTGAAGATCTTTCCGAACTGTATACATCATTGAGTAAAAAGTAAAATTATGGATATATTAAAAACACATTGTAGGATTATTAAATGCATCTGAACCATGGGCTATTTGAGGTAAATCTAAACTCAAGAATTTACATAGACAATCGTTTTATGTAAGATTTATTCATATAATTTAATGATTTCTGACTAATAAATTATAGACTCATTTTATAAAATTTCTGCATTTACTGAGGGTATCGTGACGTAAGCAGTGACGTACTTTCGCAATTTACAAAACAACCGATATCTCCATATAATATATAAATAGTAAAATTAATAAAATAATAAATACAACTAATAAATAATATATATTTATATATTATATTTATATTATATTATATATCAAATATATGTATAGTATTGTTTATTCTTATTGTCCCGTTCTGGTCCTAAGAAGATCACAAGCGTTCCCTAGCATTTCGATATCGGTCCTCGCACAACTCAGCGTTATGAGAAGGCGACTAGGGATCTGTGCGGTAAGTAACGGAGCATGATGGATAGATGTGACACTCCACCTTCAGATGCAAATAAACAATCTCCTTGGTCTAGCGACTATGAAAAGGGGATAGACCTCCCTCGTGATTGGCTTGATACATAGCCGGAGAGTCGCTGACTTAGTTATTATAAGCCGCCGACGAACTTATTCTTACGTGTACTAGAGATTGAAGTATATATTATCTGATATATATTCATATAATAAAAATATAATAATATATGTAAACAAAGAGAAATGTCTTCTTAGGAAAGAGAAGTTGAATTAGAAATATAACAAAGTTTAAGAAGATATATTCATACATCAAAAAGAAGAAATGAAGAGCGGAATGGATGCCAAGTCTCCAAATAATTATCGGTTACCAATTATAGATGAAAATACCTTTTGAATAGTGGCTCTACGATAATCATGTCTCAAGTATGTTGGCCTACCATAAAAGGCATATTCTAAGGTAATCACCATAACTTGCAAACCCTATTTCCACGAATGATTATGTAAACTGAAGTAAATAAGTTATACAGTGATTTTTGATTTGACATGGTAAATTTTATTGGAGATATAAATTCTTTTTAAATTATTCTTAATTAAATTATTCTTATATAGCTACTTATTATACAGTTTCTTGATAATTGGAATATATCTGTGATAAATAATTATGTTTCAATGTGATTAAATGTTGATAGCTCATAAATAGTACGAGACTCACGATCACCTAAACCAACCAAAAGGACAAACAAGCCATGTTGGGAACTAGACTAGTAATAGTGAAGGATCGAAACTACATAAGTGACTTCTCTCGTTAAACTTTCTATACATGGGTCACGGCCGATATTTAGCCGAAACCAATAAAAACGTTATGTTTCAGCACCTAATGGTGCAGACAGCTAAATGTGTCTCAGAGACGTTTACAGTAGCTGATGAGAGAGAGAGAGAGAGAGAGAGCAGAGAGAGAGAGAGTAGACAGAGAAGATGAGAGAGAAGAATGAGAGAGAGTAGAAGATTCGACATGCTCAAAACAGCCTAGTGGTTTATACGTACAGGGCAGATGAAGCAAGCACAATAGTAGGCTCTCACTAGGATTCATGTCAGGGTTCTCAAAATCCGGTCTATTTCTCGATTTTAGTTCTTTCTTATTTTGTTTTATCGTGCATAATCCACCCTCGGTGGGTCCCATATTAATGTCTCGGACAAAGTGTGAAATAAGATTACATTCTTAATGCCACTATCACAATTTTGTTTAATAAACTCATGTTTATTCACATTCTTAATCTCCTATATGGGAACCTAATCATTACTACCACTACCGGGTTCAGATGTATGGTATACCAGGTGAGCAATGGTGAATGAATGGGGATAGCTGCCACTTCCCCTCAAACTCTCAAGAACTTGAACCTCACACATCGCATAGAAGTATTACACATTCCAGGACAATGTATATACCCTCAGCCATCCGCCCTTTAGCCCCTCGATATGATTAAGAAGGATTGGGCCTCGCTTGCCATAAGGGGCTAATAGGGTGCGGGCAACTTCAGGATAGGATGCTGTAGGGCTTGACGTGGCCTAAGCCGTATTATCGGGAGGGGGGCTTCTCCGTACCACTCCGTCTAGCCCTAAGTATAAATCCTAAAGTGGAATTAGCAATACTGGCCCATACTGCCCTCACGCCTCACCATCGGTTCATACTCCTTAAGCATCACGCGGATCACCAACCCACTAGGCAACTAAGGGCCCCAGTCCATAAGGGAGGATCTTTTACCCCTCTGCATGGAGGTGCAGGCCGGTGGGAATTCTAACGTCCTCGACCAGACGATAGGCGCGGCTTCACAATCTCAAATCCCGCTTTCCTCCAGGCTCACTACTAGCTTGCTTAGAAGGGTGTTTGCAAAGATGATAACGGTCATACAATTAAGAACAAGACGCATTTAGAATATAGAATGATTTAAATACAGTATCTATGATTCTTATTACTAACTGATGATAAGGATAACTTTAGGATTCAAAATCACAAACAGATTTTCTGAACTGGAGGTGAATGGAAATCAGTTCGGCAGTGGGATAATTTAACTATATTCATGACTTCGTAAGAGCTATCTTGCTCAGATAGACTGACAATGAAAAACATCAATGAAAGGATACGAAAAGCAAGGTATCCAAAGAATGTTAAAGGGTTATTACTAACAAAGATGATAAATTAGGAATCATTACAATGCGTGAATTTATTACAATAACCGTGTTGATGTTCAATTTTTATCCAATCGTTGGTCAACACTAGCCAAAATAAAGGACAATCCTCTTTAGAATATAACATACACCAGATATAAACTTAGATAGCTAAAAAAGAAAGAAAATAAAGAAGTAAAATAAAATAAATCAACACGAGACTGAGATTCAAGAATAACGTCTTTTTTTCGTCGAATTTGTATGGGAATTTCGACAGTAGTCGGTGTGTAAAAGAGAACTGCCCGAATCTTATAAAGAGAAAAAGTAAACATTGTCGCTGATAAAATAATTTGTCTATAAAAAATGAATTAGCTTTGGAGTCGTATACGAATAGAAAAAATAAGCCTTTAATGTGAATTAAACTTATGAGTTCTACATAAAGTAGGATTGTGAACACATAGGCCAATTTCTTTGAACGGTTTAAACCGGAATTTAGATTTCCTCATGATTGTTGAATAACATAAATGCCAGTTGCCATAATAGAAAAAACATTCTTAGTTAATTTGGCTCCCTTCATGACGCATAGATTTACATTAGGAAAGAGTTTTTTAGATTGAGATCTCGTAGGATCCAGTCTGCCTCATTAGTACGAGATAACGAATTATGTCATCACCTTCCGAAAGTATTACTATGGAACACCGCCTACAAGATCTTCAGATCTATCGGTGTGAGTCCTTTATACGCTAAGTTCATCCTGACCATTACATTGAGTATTAAAGTTTAGAATAGGTGACACAAGGAATTTGAGTAATGGACCCGGCGCATCATTTGTCGTTTTAGTGCTTAGTGTTGACAATGTAATGTTTCATGTCAGTCATATATATATTAATAACTCTTGTGCTAGGGGCATCGGTCCAAGTGATATGTATGGGAACCGATGCTTCTGGCTCAGTATTAAGTCGTGTGTGTGTGGTGATACCGAAATAATACGATATAATGAAGAGATTACTTCTATGCTGGCCGTTCCACAGATTATAAGTATTATAGGGTCCTGACGGAAAGCTGGTTTTGTTCCTTTACTCTACATCGGGCTAAGAGAATCACCATGAGTGGTAGATAATAAAGTTCTGAACAAGTTGTCAAGAAGAGAGGGTCAATACACTAAATTACAAACAGGAGCGCCTTCTGAGTAATTATATCAATATTACTACATAATTTATTGTTTTTGTACATGATTAATATTTTGCTATAATGTCAGAAGAGCGAGGTGATTCTTTGATCAGCTTGACTGGCGATCTTACAGCTAGTTGTTTTGAATATAACTTATTTTAATCCGGTTTGTCTTTTACGATTCGGTTGCAAGGACGTCTCAGAATGAGCAGTATTGGACGTGTTACTAAGTGGCATCAATACATGATTCTGCGTAGTTGTCTATGTTGCGGCAGTGCTCAACTCTTTGGCGGAACGTGACCCCGAAGCATCTTTAACTCTCACGCTTCATAATCGGTCTGTTTTATCTTGGTCCTCTTTATTGGTGTCTCTATGACTATCCGGCTAGTGCCGTGTCTGTTATGTGATGGGATTCCAGACCTCCACCTCCTAACATATTCGTCTCTTGATTGGCCGAGCCACTCAATACCATTGACCTACTGTGTCTAAATTTTTGCCTGTGAAGCCTTAGTTGTAGCTTTATATCTCATTTGTTTTTTTTTTCTCCTAATTGCACAACTGATAGGATCAGCAACATTGTTTTATTTATGTCAAAATATTAAAATATCCGATCAATTGGTCAAATAATCCATAATTAAGAATATTAATCGCCTATGTGAAAAGAATTCTTAATGTAAATTAGATAAATTTATATATTTAATATAAACAATTATTATTATTAGCAATATTATTATTTATTTATTTATTATTATTATTATTATTAAATTTTCTTCTTTCGTTACAGTAACTTTTTAACTTTTAACCAACTACCATAAAGTGAATATAATTTAGGTGTAGTTTTAATTAATTAAGTAATAATTTGACAGATCGCCAATCAAACCCATAACAACATTTTAAAGTGTCTTATAATTACGCAAGTAGCCGTCTTTACGAAGTTGAATAGTTAAAGTCCCACTTGGTTCTCGCATTAAATAACCCGAAACAAGGTTGATACGCCGTTACAACAGGAAACAACTATCTATTTCATTGTTATACATATGATCTATCATATTTATCTATCTTTCTCGGTTCTTTTTATTAATATCTTCATGACAAATTGACTGGCTATTTACTACAGTTGAGCATATTGACACCTAGAACAAAGACACTTTAACATCAGATTGATTTCGATGCTCTTAAAGTATTAGTAGCTAACATGGATTTATCGGGGTCGTAAGCGATCATTACCTACTAACTCCAGAGGTGTCCAGCAGTATCTCACGATACCACCAGACTTTGTCGTGTTTATGTCACAATGTAGGATTGCCATATCCACGCTGATTGCGGTTAGAAGCTTTCTCCTGATCTTTTATATGTTTTCCTCTTGTCTGATGAGAAAGTCCAAAGATTATAATAGTACAAAAATGGCCATCGGTTGTGTAGTGTAATGAAATCCCGGCATTCCAGATCTGTATCGTAGGAACTACAATCGTGTTATGCACAATCCGTTTCCTGCGCATTGTTCACGTAAGTTTTCATATTGTTTTCCATACTTACGCTGAGTACCCAATCAAGATTATCTTTCATGAATGGAATCTGCAGTTATTCAACGATAAAAACTTCATATCTCCGATCGATCGATCTATCTTTTAAGTCTTTTTCATGATATTCTATCTATTCCCATTTAATCTTTACTGTGTTTCAGCCAGAACCTCAGATTTTCATACTCCTATCACTATCTATATGTCCTATCAATCACCAAATTGCCTTACATTATACTTCATGATTTCTCCCTTTTGAGTTATCTTGTTAACAAGTGGTATTCGTAGAAAATTTCAATCCTCTATGCTGGTCGCTGAGTTTGACATTGATGTACAGATTATTTCTAATCGCCTCGAAGTTCTGGCGTGTGCCTAGAGTCTAGTCGACCGCTAGGGTACTCCGGTCCTGGGTCCAAGGACTTCTTCCACCCTGAACCGTTACTATTTTAAAAGTGCAGTTCCCGCCGAAATTGACTCTATTAGGAATAGGAACGCCTGCTCACGCATTACCTGCTCCGCACCAAGTGTTCGTATGAATTAGTAAGATGTTAGTTAAATATGACATTTTGGTCTGTTTTATTCTAATTCCCCTACGCTTCAAATGTGTTCGTGTATTTGGGTTTACTCATCCTTTTAAGTAACACCTAAAGTTGTGTAGGGTATTCAAGTTGGCAGATAATACCAGACAGAAAAACCACCGACGGGTTACAAGTGTAGAAAATGTTTTCAACAAAGAGTATTAACAGTAAGTCGGAAATGGTGTGACTGGTAAAATGAGTACGCCGCTGACTCTCTGATTGGCTTCCTGCTGCAAAAGCGCATATATGTTTTCTTCGCCTGTTTACTTTAGTCCAAAACGCGTCGGCGCATACCACTAACTACGAATCATAATATGGACAGTATAGTAAGCATAAACCCATTTGGCATGATGTAGTTGTGGATAGATAATTGAATCTATCAACTACGTTTGTAATATATTTTCAACCAGATCTAGAATTTCCTAATTATCAATTCCTTCTATAATAATCAACTCTTTTTTACAATTCTTCTTAGTCTCTTCTTTTGATCCTCTTCCATTGATGTTGTTTTCATGTCAGTCCTCTTAGCAAAGTAGGCTCTTATGAAGGCTGAATACTAAACCGTCCACTGCCGAACTGATTTCCTTCACCTCCAATAGTTCTGTATGTCTATATGTCTTTGTTTTTTCCTATTTTATGTACTTTATTGGCTATCATGTCCATAGTGTAATTCCCTTTGCTTGCTCAGTCAATTACTTAGGAGGAGGCTACATGATAACTGAATATTAATCATCCCACTCTTACCCTAAGGCTTTGAACAAAGTGCTTTCTTGGTTCCTCTAATTTTGTAATGAGCCGTTCAGTCATCCTCGCAACGCCTTCTTTTTGTGGTTTTATAACAAGGTCTGGTCTTACTGTGCCAGGCTGTCTCAAAGGTGATTGAAATTGCGCAAATTAAGTCCTGATTACTTTCTTATTGTGCAAATAGTTGCCTAGAGAGACTCATCCGCTGAATTTTTTAATGTCTGTTATTCTCGTTTTCATTGCCAGATGAAGCATCCGGTCTACCTCGGTTATTCGGCTAGCATATAATTGCATCCATTTCCGTTTTTAGTTTTTTCCGTTTTTATTGTATTGAGTACAAAGATTAATAAATGGAAAGTAAATTTGGATCATTGTTGTCAATCAAACACTTAGGACAAATATATAAAAAGAAGCGAAGTAGAGAGGAGGTCACCAAGTAAAGTCACACCAGAAATCAGAAGACAACAGAGAATGATGCCGGAAATACTAGTTTTTAGTGGAGGAGGATAGTAGTAGTGCTCGATCTGAAGTAGGCGATACATACGCTTAATGTTTGCCTACAATTTGTCGCAAGATCAGGGTACTCATTAATATTAGAAATATATATGAATAAATAGTTATAACAGTTGACAATTGATTAAGCAAAAAAATATAGTTATTAGAGGTCGTCATTGAGATGGACGATTTAATAGCGATACGAACATCATGACATTAAGCTTGATTGTCTGATCCATTCACTGGAAGTCTGAGTGACAGCACCGATTCTCCTCGAAGGCATATTGTACATCTATTTGGCAATAGCCAGGTATCTTTATCAGTAATCATGAGTATATCTATCCAAACGGCAGATTGTTTAGCAAAGCATGTATGCGAGATATTATCTATACACTTGTAGTGGTTCATACTCAACTTTCTCTGATGTTCCACACGCGTTGTCAGATTTGCTAATTTCCAAAAGAGGTATCCAAATATCTCCTTAACATGTCCTAATTTCCTTAATATATTATCTTCGTACTAAAAGTATACGTAATGATACGCAATCTATCAAGAAAAGGAGGTCAGATGTTTACTACTAATATATTTACATACGTCTTTTCTTAAATATGTATGTACGATTACCATCCTATATTCCAAATTCCCAGTTGCCTAACCTCTGATTAAAAATCAGAAGACCATCAAAATCCGGGGTTACCAAAGAAGACGAAAAATGCCTGACACTGTTAATATCGATTATTTGTGTGAGGTATTAGGATGCTAGATATGGCTCACCGAAAGTAACTATATTTTCTAATTTAATAGGAGAGCTCATATCCACCTCAACTAGAATAACAGTTCCAGAATCAAGATACTACAGATATGTCATTTTATTTATACAAGACAAATGAAGAGGAACATGCACATTAAGGACTAAAGCCTACACAGAGACAGAACAATGCACTATAGGGAGGCTTTGAGAGGAGCAAAACAAAAAAAACGTTGGGAATTGGATAGATAGGTTGCATGAGAAGTAAGAGAGGAGAGGAGAAGTTAAAGCGGTCCAGTAAGTAGTATCTACACGATTATTACCGTTTCACTAATCGATAGAGAGTAGTAGGAAAAGATACGAAAAAATGAAGACATAAGAAGCTGGACGAGAGATGATTAAATATGGCTCTTAAGTTAAACTATATAAACGTTGTAAAATTAGATTATCATACTGTTGAGATATCCCACACAGCCCCGCTAGTGTATTAATTATAGCAATATTACATAAAATGTTCTAAAACGGAACACTAACGAGAATATTAGCCTGCGATTGTAATAGCGCACAGATCTTTATAAACTTTTTATATTATCTTCAATGTCATAAATTTGATGTTTTCCTATTTCTTATCAGTGATCTCTTGGGCATTTTGTTTATTAGGAATGTTTTCAGTGGAATTATTCTGTCAATTTCACCAAAGTGTTGTTTTTGAAATATGCGTTTTAAGTTTTAGGGGAAGTGTTTTCGGGTCCTCGCTTAGTTCTTTTGCCTTATTTATATATTACAATTATTTTGTTTTTTACAGACAATTTTCTATTGTTTCTTCTGTTTTGTTA
>CM042157.1:89687591-89721021 GCA_023376005.1 Doryteuthis pealeii | reverse complement strand
GTCTCTGATGCAACGACCCTTTACATTATTATTAACTTTCTCATCTTGTAGCATGGATTTCTAAGTTGCTCCCCACCCCCGGTCTACTTCAGAAATGTTACAAAATATCTAAAAAAAATTATTACAAACACATTCCTTAACATTTGAATTTAGAGATGCTTACTTCTCCTTGACTGATTGCTTAACTAAATTTAAAGAGTCCAATCTGCTCTTGTACTTTACTCATAGCTGGAGGGGGGTGAAGTAGGAAAAGCATGCAATAAAACTCAAACTGTTCTGTTGAGTCCATCTACTTACGACAATAACCGTATTGCCACATGCATGTCTATCTATCTATCTATCTATCTATCTATCTATTATTATACTAAAGCTGAGATAAACACCTTTCTGTTCCCTAAGGCTTTTTTTTCTATTCATGTTATTGACACAAAATTTATACTGAAATATTCCTTGGTTTCGGGACTACTTATTGTTTGAAAAAAATTCAACTTTAATTGGTTTTAATTAGTCGTAATTAGATGAGTTAGCGAGGACCGGTATCGAACTAGGAACCTTGTGGTTTTTAGCCGAACGCTCTACTGACTGAGCTAACCCGGCCTTAAACCTACAGAGAAAAATGACCAAATATAAATATGTCAAAATTATCCCTAATACCCTGTATAATTAATTATATGATAACGTTTTGATGACTTTCCAAGAGCGAAGGCTAAAAATACACACACACACACACACACACACACACACACACACACACAATGGGGAACTGAAAACTCTTTACCAGAGGAACCAAAGGATTGATTATCGAGGGACTCTTTACCAGGGATCCAATTCCACTGGATAAGAGCTCCTGCTTTAAGGGCAAAGGATGGCCTATAAAAACTTAACGGATAGGGAATCTAATTCTCGGTCGATTCTGTATAATTTTGGCCTTTTGTTGTATAGATCTACGAATATTTATGAAGAAAGTGTTTTTAAGTTGTTCAAAATATAAACATGAAAATCAATGACAAAACATTTTAACGCTTCAACTCCAACGGTTTAAAGATCGACTGAAATTTAACTAATTGATTTGGGATAAAACATTCTGCGTTTATTTTCTTGTTAGAAAACTTGGGAATTTACAGGGTGATCACAAAAATAACACTCCTCGATTTCAAGGAATCCTAATTTCAAAGCATATTGGAATACTAGAAACGGCTACCTGGCGTCACATGAATAGAGTGTGTAAGTGTGGGGAAAAAAGTTAGTTTCACAGATCCATTATAACTGAATCACGAATTGGATTCTCACATTAAAACCGCTGCGTAAAAAAAAAGACCATGCGTTGATTCAGACTAGTGGGACGTCAGAAAAAAGTGTGCTTTTCTCGAAATTTGCTTATCTAATGATTTCAATTTTCAGCGAACATTGTAAAAGATTAAACTGAGCTTTTACACGAAATGATCTGGTGTAGAAAAAGTTTTTAGAACGACGCACGAGATAAACTCGGCTATTCCAAATCAATATTCGGTGAGAGATGAAAGACGGCTATAAAAGCGAACTAAGTTGTTAAAATCTTTGAGGTAAAATAAATTGATTTTAATGAAGGGTTAATCGTGTTTTGAGGTCTTTCTCAGATCTTATGTCTTCAGTATGAGGCCTTCTTAAAAAACATTGTATTATTTTCGAATATTCATTTAATAAAAGAAAACAATCTGTACGTATGCATCTGTGTACGTAGACACTCATTAAAGTGTCCCCATTGCATTTCTTTTATCAACGTTGATAAAATAATGGTTGTTTGCTTTACGGCACATCAACCCTTTTCGGGTTATTTATTTCCTGGGGTAGAAATCCTTTTTAAACACACAAAAATCACATTGATATTAGGAAGAACGAGAAGAGACGCTAGTAGCTATCGACCACGCTAGATGATTGGATTCTCTCCTAAAAAGACATGCCATTTAACCTGAACGTAACCATCTCCATTAAGTAATTACGCAAAATAACTACCAGGCGAATGTACTATTGTGCACGAACATTTTTCATCAATAAATAACGTATTTATTTTTATAACGGAGAGTTTTCCTTGTTTTATTTGAGTTGCCGATATCTGGCAACTCGTTCCGAACCAGTCGCCGAACAATACAACGAGGAAGTTCCGATAGGTTGTGTCAATTGCTAATTCCGTAAATTCTTTCTTAAAATTACACAACGTGTCTACGAAATTATTAAAAAAGTGACAAGCCAGAAATCCAGGACTAGATTAATCCAACATTATTAAGTAATTATTCCAACAAAAGTGCAGGTGCCCGATTCTCGGCAGAGATTCACAGTTATACATTGTTTATATTAACATTGACAATATCAAATTCTAACAGACTAACTGCATAGAACATTATATGAACAAAATTAAGCACATATACAAACACCCCCTCGAACCCCCCATATATATATATATATATATATATATATATATATATATATATATCACTCCCGCTCAAAGACATACATCACAAATATGTTTGTATCTTTCTCTCTCTCTCTCTCTCTCTCTCTCTCTCTCTTACTCTATATATTTCTCTCTCTCTCTCTCTCTCCAACCGTCCCTATCAATCAACGCCCCAAGGAGGCATCTAGAATCCCCATGGGGCTGATTGATGTAGGTTTTGGGTAATTTTCACCTTTAGTTGTTAAAATTCCTAGCAAATAAGGCAATTAGAGTAACCTCCCTTGACTTTCACTTTGAACCAAGCCGGTAGCTATTTTGAAAGTCTCTGTGCTAAATAAACAAATGTTAGAAACTTTTTCGAAAACAATACAACTGCATGCTTTAACACAAAAATATCATAAAATGTGTTCTTAATAACAA
Source organism: Doryteuthis pealeii (assembly GCA_023376005.1). Taxonomy (NCBI): domain Eukaryota; kingdom Metazoa; phylum Mollusca; class Cephalopoda; order Myopsida; family Loliginidae; genus Doryteuthis; species Doryteuthis pealeii. The sequence goes on along the minus strand of CM042157.1, from coordinate 89,718,170 downwards.
TTAAGTTCATTCAGATAATTTTATGCTAGGAATTTAGCCAACTGACTTTCACTTTGAAACAAGACATAGCTATTTTGAATGTGTCCGTGCGAAATAAACAAATCTTAGAATCGTTTCGAAAACAATACAACTGCATGCTTTAACACAAAAATATCATAAAATGTGTTCTTAATAACAATTAAGTTCATTTCAGATAATTTTATGCTAGGAATTTAGCCAACTGACTTTCACTTTGAAACAAGACCATAGCTATTTTGAATGTGTCCGTGCGAAATAAACAAATCTTAGAATCGTTTCGAAAACAATACAACTGCATGCTTTAACACAAACATATCATAAAATGTGTTCTTAATAACAATTAAGTTCATTTCAGATAATTTTATGCTAGGAATTTAGCAAACTGACTTTCACTTTAAAACAAGACGGTAGCTATTTTGAAAGTCTCCGTGCGAAATAAACAAATCTTAGAATCGTTTAGAAAACAATACAACTGCTTGCTTTAACACAAAAATATCATAAAATGTGTTCTTAATAACAATTAATTTAATTTCGTACCCACAATTTTGTGCTAGGAATTTTAACAACTAAAGGTGAAAATTACCGAATTTTGCTGGACGGCCTACACTGCAATGTCCGCTGAAGGACGTCACTTGTGAGTTTTTGCTTGTCCTTGCTTGTCCATAACCTGTTCTGTTTTAGTCGGATGACTTGTGTGAACATCTAATAAAGTTGATTTGAAGATTCACCATTACAAGTCCTTAAGAAACATTTTTTCTCTCGATCTGATTAAATGGATGAAGTTGAACGAGACAGCGAAATAATTCAACCTAATGAGCTAAACTTCTACCGCGTCGATATTATGAGTGTAGACTTGCATTATAATTCTGAACAATGGCAACACTTTCCCTTTAATCAAAGTCGTTTTTCTACTTTCCTCGTTTCAAGTGGAATACAATAACGTTCAGCTATCAGTGTCTCGCCTTATTGTTAGATTTCATTATAACCGGAACCGACTCTGTCCCACCGATTGCACGATATAACAGGGAATTCAATTTTCGTTTGCAAAATTCTAGATTCCTTCAATAAGAAATAAGAAAATGATCTTTATTAAGAAAAAAAAAAAAGATTTCGGCGAGCAAAGCCCTTTTCATTGTTAATAATAATAATTGTATTATTGACAAAATATCCCCGCCCTGTCGGCTGGGGCATTAGAATGCACCGACCGCACCTCTGCAGAAGGGTAAGACTCCCCAATGGGGCCACCTATTGGCTGTGAGTGGCGACCCGTGATGCTTAAGGATAGAACCCAGGTGGCTGAGCAGTCCATGAGTTGCAATATTCCACTTTAGGCTTTTCTTGGGTTAAACGGGTGGTCGGAGAGGCCCCTCCGATCAATCGGCTGGTCACGTCAAGCCCTAGCACCTATATGATTGCCCCAATCCTATTTCCCTTATGGCAAACCCCAACCCTTTTTTCATATGGGTGCTAGAAGGCGGTGGCTGAGGGTCTACACATCCTGGGAATAATGTTAAACTCTATCTGATGGTGAGGTTCCAGTTCTGGAGGTTTGGGGAATGTGGAGCACCCCTTCATCACCATTGCTCCCTGGACCACTCTGACCCGGAGAGGTAGTACCTGTTAGGGCCCCATCTATGGGTTAAATAGAAAAACATGAGTTTATAAAAAAAATTGTATTATGCATTAAGAATGGATTTATTTCACAACTTTGTCGGCATTAAATGACCCACCGATGTTGATATGCCGTAAAACCAACCAAACCAAACAAAACAAAATAGTCTTTGTTGAATTTGAATAAGAAAATTAATAAATAAATAAATAAATGGTAGGGAAATATTAATGCATTAAAAAGTAATATCAGCTTAGAAATAGTGAGACTGCTTGCCCAAAAAGTAACAACTAGAAATGAAAGGGAATCGGTTTTATATAATAATAATAATAATAATAATAATAATAATAATAATAATAATAATAATAATAATAATAATAATATCTTTTCGGCTAGTATATTAGGTCTGAGACCTGTCAGCTGTTCCTTATAAATATTCATTTTAAATCCACAGAATATTTATAATCATTCCACAGATTATCCAACTTTGCCTTGAAGGAGTTTAGAGATGGGGCATTCACTACTGATGAAGGTAGTTTATTCCATGCATTCACCACTCTGTAGCTAAAATAATTTTGTCTTGCGTTTGCTTTACAAGATTTTTTAAGGAGTTTTAATTTATGTCCCCTTGTATAGGTATTTTGAGCAATGTTTAGTAGGTCAGAGTTCGTTGAATAAAAACCATGCGTGTATTTGTAGGCTTCAATCATATCGCCTCTTATACGTCGGAAAACCAGATTTGGTAAGTCAATGTTCCTAAGTATGATAAAAGTGTTTGTTGTTCTTTTCTTCCGAATGGAGATAATAGATAATTATCTCCCTTGTATAAGGAGTGTATCCGTTGACAGTCATATGTTACTCCCATAATGCATATCGATGTCTTTTGTCTCAGTTCTGTGAATCATAAAAATGTTATCTTCTCGCCTCAGTACTTTGAACAGTTAAGACTTGCTTTTTTAAATTTTTTTATTATCTCGCCTCGTAATTGAAATTTTAATCCAGAATTATTTGCTGCACGTTATACTTCTCTTTATCAAATAAGAATTTTACCATTTTTATACCTCTTTCATATACTGATTGTTCGTGGAACAATATGTGCACTTTTTATCTGTTAGGACACATTTGTGTATTCTTGTTAATACTTCCTGTATACATTTTACGTATGTATTAAATATTCCTAACATGTAAATGAGCTTATCTTGTCTTTTCTTCTGTTTATTCAGTATTAGTGTATTATTGAATATACTAATGCTAATATTGGTGAGTGGAGACTCGGCTAAATATCCACCCTAGCACCAACCCCAATAATACTGCTTTCGGGATTAAGTGACAACCTTTTTTTCGAAACCCAGTACAATGTAACATACCTATCTATGAATGTGGAGAAAATTAAAAAAAACAAAAACAAAAAAAAAAAAACAACAAAAAAAACAAACAAACATAAAACACATGAATAATGGAAACTCTTTATGTCGATACTTAAGTATTTTTTTTTTAAACAAAAGCTTCTTCAGGACTCACCCTGTCGGTGTAGCGTTAGAATGCACCGACTGCATCTCTGCAGAGGGGTAAGACTCCTCCAATGGGGCCACCTGTTGGCCGTGGGTGGCGACCCGTGATGCTTAAGGATAGAGCCCAGGTGGATGAGCAGTTCATGACATGCATTACTCCACTTTGGCCCTATCTTGGGTTAGACAGGCGGTCGGAGAGCCCCCCCTCCGATCAATCGGCTGGTCACGTCAAGCCCTAGCACCTATATGATTTTCCCAACCCTATTGCCTTTATGGCAAGCCCCAAACCCTTTTTATCATATGGGTGCTAGAAGGCGGTGGCTGCGGGTCTACATGTCCTGGGAATGACGTTAAACTCTATCTGATGGTGAGGTTCCAGTTTTGGAGGTTTGGGGAATGTGGAGCGCCCCTTCATCACCATTGCTCCCTGGTCCACTCTGACCCGGAGTGGTAGTACCTGTTAGGGTCCCATCTATGGGTTAAATAGAAAAATGTATTTATAAAAAAAATTGTATTATCGATTAAGAATTGATTTATTTCAAAACTTTATCGGCATTAAATGACCCACTGAGGTTGATATGCCGTAAAACAAAACAAACCAAATTCTTCAGGACATTGAAAATTGTATGAGTAAAAGATGAAAGATGTTCAGTGTATGTTGAATGTTTGATAAAAGGTTATTTACCGTTATTTACTTGGCGTTTATAGTAAGTAAATAACGGTACATAACCTTTTATCACACATTCAACATACACTGAACATCTTTCATCTTTTACTCATATAAAGGGCCCAGTCTGCCCTACTATTTAACCCATAGCTGGAGGGAGAATATATGGATTCATACCTTTCCCAAGGGTATTAGAAACTCTTTGTGTCGATACTTAACTATTTCGGTTTTTAAAAATTAAAACCTTCTTCAGGACATTGAATATTTGTATGAGTAAAAGATGAAAGATTGAACATCGTGTATGTTGAATGACTGATATATATATATATATATATATATATATATATATATATATATATATATATATATATATCATCTTTCATCTTTTACTCATACAAATACTTTTACTCATACAAATATTCAATGTCCTGAAGAAGGTTTTATTTAAAAAAAACCGAAATACTTAAGTATCGACATAAAGAGTTTCCATCGTTCATGACATCCTGTGTTTGTTTTCTTTAAAAATTTTCTCCACACACACACACATATATATATATATATATATATATATATATATATATATAAGTCATCCACAGACACCGTGTTTCGACGTTTCACGTCTCTTCAGTGTGGGTAGGCACAGCAACTAACTCCGACCAGGAGCGAAACCTGATTGATTTTACGTCTGCCCGATCCGTTAACCTCTCAGCCATCGCCAGGAGCGGTGTTTTCACTGTTTTAAATACATTCATCTGTGTATATATTTTACGATCACCATACTGTCGGATTAATTTCCTCATCTTACTTCCTATCTATGAATGTATCAACTTGGATTAGATGAACAGATAAGAATAATTTAGAATGAAAGAAAATACACGAAGAAAGAAAAAGAAAAAGATAAAATGAGATACAGAGAGAAAGGCTGGAACAGACTGAGATATATCTATATACTAATATTCTTGTTCCTTTGGTGATTACCCCAGAAATTGAACAGCAATAATGAGCTCATTATAAATCATCACCGAGGGAGGGCAGGTCCAGGGAAGGACAGCTGCCCCAGGGCGCAACTAGAGTAGGCTCCAGTCCGGGCTCTTGGCCCCTTCGATCACAACGTTGGTACACCAGAGTGAAAATGTACATGGGAAGATAATAGAAATGTGAGTAGGTTAATCCGACAGTATGTGGAGAAAAGTAGACAAACACGGGATGTTATGGAAACTTGATGTTTATTGTCGACGATGAAACGTTTCGGTCTCTTATTAGACCATCTTCAGGAATTGGATATAATTCTTAAGAAGAACTATATCCAAGTCCTGAAGATGGTCTAATAAGAGACCGAAACGTTGCATCGTCGACAATAAACATCAAGTTTCCATAACATCCCGTGTTTGTCTACTTTTCTCCGCATGGGAAGATAAGAAAAATATTTTCTACATCTATGTTTTAATGTAATGAAAGATATTAATTTAGAAAGACTAACGAAATTAAATATGAACACATAAAAAGATTACACTTATCTTAATTATATTCTAATTAGTTTCTATATAAAATCAATTATAGGATTGATTTTAATACGTTGAAGAATAAAACAATGATATTAGAGATCAATACCAAGTAATTATTTATTCAAACTGGTTTTGTTGAAACCAGTATGCAAATTAACCACACCATATAATATGCATTAATAACACAGGCCTTTCGGAGGGGTGTGTGTGTGTGTTAATGTAAATTAACGGCATGATCCAAGGCAATACCTGCCCCCTCGATTTAAAGGAGCAAGTCTGGGTTTATTGCCTAGTTTTCATAAAATCTGTTTTCTAAACTTTTATTCTGCAATATTTATTTCATTTAATTTTGACCAGAAATATCCGATTTAAAATTAAAATAAGGATTTATTCTTATCTGATCATCAATAAATTCTTTTTTGCTTGTATCTCAATGTGTTTTTTAAAAGATTTTTCTGAAAGAAGTTTTGTCGAATTCCCTCGATGGAGAAAATCGATGGTAGACACTTAAATAAGAATTTCAGGTATTTTCATTTCATTCCCGTTTAAGAAAATCTTCACAAATTTTCTACAACGTGTTTTGTCTTTTGTTACCTATTTTCTTTTTGTTTTATCTATACAACCATCACATCATTAAATATACACCATATATTTTATGAAGATTGTTACGTTTCAGAAGATTAAAATAACTAGCAAAAATATGCGCCCACCACCGGACGTAAGTATTTAAGTTTTAATGTAATGAAATATGTCAAATTAGAAAGACTAACGAAATAAAATATGAACGCATGTAAAAAGATTACATATATTTTAATTATGTTTTAACTAGTTAATTTTTGTATCAGAGGGTATCATAATGTGAAATAGCTGAGCAAATTAATCTTCTTAATTAAGAAGTCAAGCTGATGCGAACAATTTATATAGTAGTTTTCTGGGTAGTTTCTGATGCGAAGCATTTATATAGTAGTTTTCTGGGTAGTTTCCTGAAAAGAGACAAATGGTAATCCTTAACTTTTTCCTCGTAAATTCCAACCATAAAATAAACTGAACCCTCATTTTATGTCCGTGTTTTTGCAATAAATGTTTATTTTTTCTTGCACTCGTTATTTTACAATACTAAATATATTTTCTTTATTCTTTATTCTTTAACAAATAAAGAAAATATATTTAGTATTGTAAAATAACGGGTGCAAGAAAAATAAAACATTTATTAAAAAAAACACGGACATAAAATGAGGGTTCAGTTTATTTTATGGTAGGAATTTACGAGAAGAAAGTTAAGGATTACCAGACAAATTATTACGATGACGAAGCCAATTGAAAAGTTCTCGTCATAACCAATACAGATTTTACATATTCATATTAGAGTTCTCCATTATTCATGATAATTTGCTTTGTTTTCTTATTTTCTTTGTTTCATCACCTCTGCCGCCATATTGAAATGGTAGGGGTAACCTAATGTCGGTATCAGCCAAACAGCGAGGGATTCTATCCCCTTTTTACTAGCCATAGACCAAGTAGATTGTTTTACGTCTGAGATAGAGCGTCACACCTACCATTAGCCCCCCCCAACTTTACAGCACAGATCCCTGGGCTACTCATGCACTGTTAGTGAGGGCCGGTTCCTAGTGCTCTACCAACGGAATTACTAATAATTTGTCCTTGTTGAGTGGAGACGAGACTAAATATTTTCCCTGGACAAAACAACCACCATCTTACCATTAGGTAACCATATATTTTTTTCTTTTCATAATTCCTTTCACCATAACATCTAATTCAGAAATCTTCTCAATGTATCGTAGGGTGACAATTATTCATTGTTACCCATGAAATGTGGATGTGCCCCTTGGACATCTCATGGTCACATTAATACTGTGTTATCTTGAAGATTATTGATATAAGAACATAAGTGGTTGACGAAAGATATCTGACGCTGATCATAAGACAAGTTTTCACATTCAATAATATCAAGTCCGGAGTTCAAATTATTATTTACACTGGAGAGAGTATGAGTAAAACGGGGAATTAAATCCGACAGTATGTAGAAAAAAGTTTAAAAAAAAACACGAAATATTCTAAATGATAAGGTTATTCTTGATGTTAATATCGACGCTATAATGTTTCGGTTTTTGCAACCTTCATCAGGACACGTTGTGAAATCTTGTGTGGAAATGTCGGGTAACTTGTGGAATATGAACAGTGCTGATAACAGTCAGATTACTTGGATTAACAGTTTCTCCAGAATATTCTCTACGCTTTTCAGGGTCGTTTCCAACTCCCCAATGATGATTAACAAAACTTCATCAAAATGTTCCATAATGCAGTTTTCACGTGTGACTCAAAATGTTACATGATCAGTAACATATCTCTAAACCATCGATCGTCGTTTTATCTGATAGTGATGGAAAAAATTGACAAAATCGTTTTATGTTTTAGATTAGCACGTGTATTACGGTCTTTTCTGAAAGATCGCCGTATACATGGGCAAAATCTCCAACTGTCAAAAGAGGAGAATTTTTTTTTTTACAAAGTCATTTCACAGTAACCCCTTTTGTGGCTATCTAAATGCATTAGATGATTACCTCCCCCCAAGGTTTCTGGGAGACGACTGGTAAGTTAAAGAAAACGAAATAAAACATTAATACGAAGAAAACAAAATATGAACGATAAGAAGAATTATTTCATTGGATTCCAACCGCTGTTAAGAATGTAACGAAAGTCTCTTAACATGCAAGATATCTCTCAGCCGACAAAGAGCGTGGATCTCTTACACAAACACTATTTCATCATGTTATCGTGATCCCACGCTGGGACTATTCAGCTTCCTATCATCCTTTCCACAGGTGTTTGATCTTGGATCACTTATCCGCGCTACAACCATCTGCCTATGATTGATACATTCACGAATGCCGACGGTGATGCTGGCTACAACGTCACACATAATTCTGTCAATTTTCTGTTGAGATAAAAAAAAAGAATATATGTTCTGTTTATATTTCAAAATTTTTGCCTTTTGGAATCTGTTGAAAAAGCGAAATCCGGAATATCTTCTTTTTGTCTGCGATGATCAGAACAATTATTTTGGTCTGGTACTACTACTACTACTACTACTACTACTACTACTACTACTACTACTATATTATTATTATATTATTATTATTCTCCTTCTTCTTCTTCTTCTTCTTATTATTATTATTATTATTATTATCATCTCCTTTTGAGTTTTCACATCAGTGTTAGCTGATGGTCTTTCACTGGAGTCTGAGTGACAGCAAGTCTCCTCAGGTCTCCAGGATTCTTCTGAGTATTCTGGTAGATAGCAGCAGTGCAGTGTTCTGAATGGTTTCAATCCTTCCTCTGATTTCCAAACTTTCCAGACCCTTTTCTAATCCTTTTGGGACTGTTCCAAGTGCACCAACTAAAATTGGTATTACTTTGACTTTCATATTCCATAACTTTTTCAGTTCTCTGGCAAGGTCCAGATATTTGTCCATTTTTTTCATTTTCCTTTAGCTTCACCCTGTGATCTGCTGGAACTGCAAAATCCACCAGTTGACAAGTTCTTTCATTTTTGTTTATCAACACTAGGTCAGGTCTTCTTACTGGGATAAGGTGATCCTTTTTTATTTCAAAGTCCCAGAGAATGTTATGCGTTTCGTTCTCAAGAACAGATTCTGGTTTATGCATATACCATTTTTACAACAAACATTATTATTATTATTATTATTATTAAAATTTAATTATCATTATTATTATTATTATTATTATTATTATTAAAAATTAATTTTACAACAAACATTATTATTATTATTATTATTATTATTATTATTATTATTATTATTATTATTATTATTATTATCACTCCTTTTGAGGTGTTCACATCAGCGTTAGCTGATGGAATTTCACTGGAGTCTGAGTGAAAAAAAAGTCTCCTCAGGTCTCCAGAACTCTTCTGAATATTCTAGCTGATTGCAGCAATGCAGTAGTCTGGGTGGTCTCAATTCTACCTCTAATTTCCAGATCCTTTTCCAAGTTTTCTTTTTGGACCGTTCCAAGTGCACCAACTACAATTGGTATCACTTTCACCCTCATTTTCCACAGCTTTTTTCAATTCTCTGGTCCACGTATAAACAAGATTATTTGGCGGTATTCTATCTCTCGAAATCTTAAGACACATCTCGTCACTAGTATGTCTTACTGACTAATAAAGGTTAGGAACTTTTCTCTCTTATATAAAACATGGAAGTGCGTGGTGTAATGGTTAAAGTTATGGGAAATGGACTCGTCGCCCAGAGTTCAAATCCTGGACGTGGTAATTGTATTTCACTTAACGCTAATACCCTTGGGAAAGGTATGAATCCTACTCTCCCTCCAGCTATGGGTAAATAGTGGGGCAGACTGGGCTCTTTAACCTTGGTTAGGCAACCAGTCTAGGAAAAGGAAAGCTCTGAATTCAAACCTGTTAAACTCCGCTTAAGAAATTGACCTTGTGTCGCATCCTGCTCGTGCGGAGGGGTTGGTAAATATATATATAAAACATGGTGTACCAATCCCATGATGCAATGGAGAGTAAAAGGCTTTGCTACGTGCTAGTTTGCGGTGCTTTTAATAATCACCTGACCAAAGCAGTACAATCGAGGAAAAGCACCGGCTGTATTTTTGTAGTATCGTGGTAGGTATTTGTCCATCTTTTCAGTTTTTTTCTTCAGATTTACCCTGTGATCTGCTGGAACTGCAAAAAAGACAAACCCAAAAAAAAAAAACAAAAAAACAAAAAAAAAACAAAACAAACACCTACCAGTCAGTGTAGAAATTAATTTTTGGAAGATATTGCCTGAGGGATGTTGGAAAAAAATAGATAAAATAAAACATTTAATATTAAAAAATAAGTTCTTTTACATTTTTGGCGAAGATCTTATCCTAATCTATAGCATATAAACTGGCTTATTTTTTCTTGGGATTTGGTAAATTCGTTGCCCCTTTTGTTACATAATTATTAGATTCTTAATATTTATGTACAGTAGTGTAGAAATCAAAATGGCTGTTATAAGTTGCAGCCCACGGCCTTGAAGGTTGAATGACAAGGCTTGACCTCAGTCCTAACCTTCCGGTGGATACCGTGAGAATCGGTGGAGAAGACCCTCTTCCGGTTTAGATTAGAAATAGATTTTAGTCAGTCGGCCAAAAACCACGACGGTGGTAAGTCGTGTTATACACGCCCGACTCAATCTGCGCAGGTAGTCTGGTGGGGGATTTCGAGAATAAAATATGATCTAAGTTAAATCGAAGTCTTGTGTTATTATCTAAAAACTACCAATGACACAGGGCTTCTGATAAAGAGAAATCCCCAATGGAAGACCAGACACGAAGTCCAGACGCTAGAAGAGACGCTAGAACAGACGGTAGAAAAGACGAACAGAAGAAGAACAGAAGTAAGTAAGGAAAAGGGTATGCAACACTTTTACATTTCCCAGGTATGTAATTGAGCAGCATCATTTCTATGAATAAACAGCAGTGGTAAGGGTAAGTCTGCTGCAAGATGCCCCTGCTAGAGTTTGTTTCCCAGATGTTAATTCCCTATCTTTAGCGATGAAGTTTATGACTTTCTTGGATATTTTGTACATTATCTAATTTTGCGGGACTATATCATAAACCGTTAAAGTCATGGGAAATGGACTCGTCGCCCCGAGTTCAAATCCTGGACATGGTAATTGCATTTCACTTAGCGCTAATACCCTTGGGAAAGGTATGAATCCTACTCTCCCTCCAGCTATGGGTAAATAGCAGGGCAGACTGGGCTCTTTAACCATGGCTAGGTAACTAGTCTAGGAGAAGGAAAACTGTGAATTCAAACCTGTTAAACTCCGCTTAAAAAATTGACCTTGTGTCGTATCCTGCTCGTGCGGAGGAGTTGGTAAATATATATATCATAAACCGTTCTGTTGTCAATCGATGCCATTGCTACGGTTTTTTGGTCGTTTTTTAAAAAACTTCTTTGAGAATGCTGTCACAATGCAGGTGTAAAGAAAAAAATAATAATACGGTAACAATGGTGTTGTGTGTTAACCTGTATTTAATTCTTGAATTTTCGAGATAATATCTCTTTTCGAAATAATATCTCTTTTTCAAAAGATCGCTGGAACTGAAGCAGTCTAGTTATGGCATTTCTTTTTAAATGAATTTTTTATTTATTTTTTATTTTTTTATAATGATGGTATTTTTATATAACTTTATTCTCGTGTTGTATGTTTACGTGAATGCGTTTTTTTTGTACTGATTGATTTATATTATATCCAACACGAAATATTATACATCACCATGGCCACCAAACACAAATACGCTCTTTAATACGCACAAACACACGTGCAATCCCGCGCTAGGATACAGTCATAACGTCACAACCAACACACATTTTCATGGACACGCGCATGACAACATACGCACACGTACAAACAAACAAAAATCCGCATTCACGTAAACATACAACACGAGAATACAGTTATATAAAAAATACCATCATTTTACAAAAAAAAAATCATTTAAAAAGAAATGCCATAACTAGACTGCTTCAGTTCCAGTGATCTTGTGAAAAAGTGATATTATCTCGAAAATTCAAGAATTAGATACAGGTTAACTCACAACACCATTGTTACCGTATTATTATTTTTCTATCCCCCAGGCAGGGCTGGGTTTATTGCCCAGCGCTTGAGGCGTCCCCTTGAGGGGGAATGCCGAAGAGATCGACGCAATTTTTGTTCTTTCCCACCCATGAGCTTTGGCTTGTGGGTGGGCCCACATTAAACCGAGGCCTTGTGCCCAGCCCATACAAGTGGGGTATGAGGCAAATATCCGCCCTTGAGGGGGGAATGTCGACGGGATCGATGCAATTTTTGTGCTTACCACCCATGAGCTTCGGCTTATGGGTGGGCCCACGTTAAAACGAGACCTTGTGTTCAGCGCTCATAAGTGGGATGATAGGCAAATAAACTCACCATTCCACACGAGTAGGATGTCACATATAGTCAATTTCTTAAGATGAGTTTAACAGGCCTTAAATCAGAGTTTTCCCTCTCCCAAACTGGTTGCCATAACAACTTTAACAAGCTTAGTATACCCTACTATTTAGTCATAGCTTAAATACCATATAATTATTATAACTATTATTCTCTTAGTATTATCTGCGTTATTCGGACTATTGTCCCCATCTTCATTGTTACTTGTACAACGTTTCGGCCGATATGCCCTCCGGCCTTCTTCAGGTATTTCTTGTCGGACTCGGGAACCTTCTTTTCGAACTTGGGAACTTTCTTGTCGTATTCAGGAGCCATCACGGAACTTTGAACCTAACCCTTTATTTAGTCCACCTGGAATTTAGAAATACCCGAAGAAGACCGGATGGCATATCGGCCGAAACGTTGTACAAGTAACAATGAAGATGGAGACAATAGTCTGAATAACGCAGATAATACTAATCTTCAAGCCTCATCTCAAACATTCAGAGAAATATTATTCTCTTACGTTAAATCTATTGAAAAAAAAAGTTTATTTCGTTTTTTTTTCTTCTTATAACCAGCTTTATCGTCACAAAATTCTAACTATGTTAATGTCATTGTCCAATTCAACATTGAAAGACATCACTTTCACCTGTTCCTCTATTAGATGAACACTTTGAATCTTTTCACTGTCATTTCATTCTTCATCATCCAACGATCATCAACACTTTCCCATCATCAAGTCAAACAATTTGCTGACCTAATCATTTTCAATCTCTTTCTTCCTTTCAAAATATTCCCTTTCCTAATTGTCACCTTTAGACTTGTCCTAAGTGTCACTACAAATATCGTTAACATCATCGCACCACCACCACTAACATCACCGCCACCACTACCACTGTTGTATACCCTTTCTTACTTCTGGTCGTATTTTATTCTGGCCGGCTTTGCTATTTCTTCATCTATCTTGGTCTGGTCTCTTCTAAGGTCTGGACTTTCTTGGGGACTTCGGGTCTGGTTTCTGTTAGGGATCAGAAGCCCTGTGTCATTGTTAGTTTTTAGGTAATAAACACAAGACTTCGATTTACTTTGATGTTACTTCATTTTCAATCTCCAACACAGACATCGGCGCAGGTGAGACTTACATCCTACGAGCTCGGCTCCTACTTGCTAACTGAGACTTAATTACTATCCTTAAACCGGAAGACTAATAATTATGTAACACCACTACCACCATCATACCACCACCACCACCACTACCACTACCACCATCACACGCGCGCGGGTAAGCACCGCAGAGACAGAATCTCACGTCTGGTTTCAACACCACCAAACGATAATCAACGTTTCCAGACTCATCTAATCACGTGACTCTCTAAGGCAATCAGAGCCCCGTTTTAGCTGAACCTGAGTTGAAACTTCGTCAAGTATTCTTATCCAATACAATTATTTTGTAAACATATCTATTTTACCCATAGACTGAACCTTACCAGGTACTGACAACGGGTTAGAATAGACCTGAACGCAATGTCCATAAAGGGTTATTCGACACTTCCCAATGTTCTATTACTGGATCCTCATTACCAGATGCTGTTTAGTGTCATATCCAGGACACCACTTTTTGTGGATCTTACCCCTGTGTATACAATACAGTCAGCGTATTCTAAACCCTTTCGACAAGACAGAGATAAGTTTAGGATTACATCCACTGTTTTAGAAAACTCGAGGCGAAATACACAGTTAAATAATAAGAATAATAAAAATAAGTGTTATAGGTGATATACCTATAGACTAATGGAATGCGCCGACGGTTACTATAAGTAACAGGGACAATTATGGCTTGTAGAGTAAGCCAATGCGAGTCAGCTCATAACTCTATTGTCGGACGTATTTCCCACTTCTCTGTACTGTAATTGTCTACTCTTTTGTTAATACATTTTTCTACATTTGTTACCCGTCGTTTTGTTCTTATTTGACCCCTTAAAACCCCACAACAATAAGAATAATGGCCCCGTTTTAACATATTTACCAACCCCTCCGTACGAGTAGGAAGTATTAATTTCTTAAGTGGAGTTTAACAGGTTTGATTTTAGAGTTTTTATTCTCCTAGACTAGTTGCCTCGTAGAGCATAAGTTGCTCGTTCATCTTTGCGGTTTTGAAATTTCACACACGGATTGCAGCAATGCATAACCTGCCAGCGCACCAACTACCACGATACCACAAAACACAGCCGGTGCTTTTCCTAGATCGTACTGCTTTGGTCACATAGACACACCAGTGTAGGCCGATCAGCAAAAACCGACACCAATCAACTCTGAGTGGATTCTGGATGCTGCGCGGAGGACCTCCAGGGGACGAAGACTAATAGGAACGATTGGAGAGATCGAATAGAGATAGAGATAGAGAGAGATAAAAGAGAGAGAGAGAAAGAGAGAGAGAGAGAGAGAGAGAGAGAGAGTCATAGATATTCGTGCTGTCAACGCGACCTGATGATGATGATAATGATGGTGATGATAATGATGATGATGATGATGATATTCGAAGTCAATTCATCGACTTTGTTTTTTGTTTTTTTTTGCTGATAACCTTTACATCATCTATAAAACAATTTTACTTTGATGGAAAAAAACAACAACAATAAAATAAAAAAATGGCGGCAATAAATCAGCAGGGAATTCAAATTCTATTTATCCATTAAAAAAGTTGTTTTTATTTTCTCTTCTTTTTATCTTTTCATAAAGTTTGCATTATTTAAATGACATGGCACAAGCGAAATGTCTCTTTGGGGAACGAGACATAATAATAACATGGTTATGGCTGGATGCTCTAAAGATGGCGACAATATATTCAGATTAATAAATGACCAAGAGAAAAAGGATGGGGTCGTCGTTTTAAGGCAAATTGACCACACACATTGCTGACCACACTTTAAAGCAAACAACACACACACACACACGCGTGCACACGCACACGCACACACTCACTCACACACACACACACACACACACACACGGATCACACACACTCACACACACAGAGACACAAACACACACAAACACACACTCTCTCACACACACAGACACACACATACACACACAACACACACGTCACACACACACACTCACACACCACACACACACTCACACTCACACACCACTCACACACACACTCACACCTTCACACACGCACACACACACACACACACACACACTACACACTCACACACGCACACACACACTCACACACATACAGAAACACACACAACACACACTTACACTCATACACATACAGAAACACACACACTCACACACACACAACACCTCACACACGCACGCACACATACAGTCACACACACTCACACACACACACGCACACTCACACAAACACACACACACTACACACGCACACACACACTCAACACGTACAACACACTCACACACACAAACACACACACTCACACTCACAACACACACACACGCACAGACATACAGAAACACACACACTCACACACTACACACACAACACACACTCTCTCACACACACACCACACCACACACACTCAACACACTTACAGACAAACACACATTCACACAACACACACAACACACACACACACACACACACACACACACACACACACACCTCTTATGTTCAGGCGGGGCAGAAAACAAAACAACTGAAAGTTTTCATCCTATTTCTCGGTACTTGAATTTATATAAATAAGTAAAAAGAAAAGTATTTTTCAACAAATTCCTAATCCGTTTTTTTAAATTGAACTAAAAAAGGGTGTATGTGTGTGTGGTTGGCTACAAGCCCTGGAACCGTGAGAAACAAAAATAGTTAATGTTTATTTACACTGTCCATGTTTAAAGGTATATCTAGAGAGTAGAGAATAATTATATCTAGCTATTAGGTGCACTCTAAGGTGACAGCTACAAATGTTTTTAAGTTTATTTTCTGTGATGAAATACCTGACATTTTTGGTATTAGATATGAAGTCACAATAGGCAAAGATAATATTTTTCTCTTATGATTTTATAACTTACTAACTGGACTATGGAAAGTTCATGGTATACTTGCATGATTGGCTTATTTAAACTATAAATAACATTCTGATTTTTTTTATTTCTATTTTGAGATTTGATAAATTAATAACACACATACCTAACAAAATTAATCAAATAACCTTACAATTGAAAGAAAAAGAGTACCAATGCAGAATAGCACGCAAGAGATAATATCATTACAATCACGTTTTACGTATAAATAGAATTAGATTACGGAAAATCTCGAAGTCGCCTAACACTAAT
The DNA here is from genome assembly GCA_023376005.1 of Doryteuthis pealeii. Taxonomy (NCBI): domain Eukaryota; kingdom Metazoa; phylum Mollusca; class Cephalopoda; order Myopsida; family Loliginidae; genus Doryteuthis; species Doryteuthis pealeii. The sequence continues at coordinate 89,701,557 of CM042157.1, read as the reverse complement.
CCTAACCCTAACACTAACCTAACTCTAAACAATAAACCTAAGACTAACCCTAACCATAAAAATAGCCCTAACCCTTACCCTAAACCGAACCCTAACCCTTGGGTCTCAAAGGTTTCGGGTATTTCCGTGAAATTTAATGAACTGTACAAAAAAAAACTTAAATAGCAAAATTGAAGTAGGTAAATAAATTTAGTTAAATTTTTAGGTGGGTGGTTAAATTTACAATAAGGCTAATGTTACCAGTTTACACGAAGGTCAAGGAGGGTGATACTCTAACAGGTGAAAATAACAGGGATTAACATCATCTTATTATAATGGAGATTGTATGTTTGTTTGTCTGTAACCGAAACTATATTACTATACAAATCACAATTCCCTTTGTTAACTGCATCCCATTCTCCATGATTTTATTTTTATTTAAACCTCAATTATAATAAAATTGTTTTACATCATTAAGACTGTTGACCCATATCTACATACAAATAACATGCAGTTGTATTTAATATATACAAAAACAGCGGTTTACAGTGTGAATGGGAAGCTAATTTGCATATTGATCTTTAAAAATTGATTTTAATAAATATGTGCTTAATATTATTGATTTCTAATTGTTTAGTTTTATCTTATTGAATATGAGCAAAATTCTCTTCAATAAAATCTTAAAAGAAATCCCTTAACAAAAAGAAATAACTGTAATATTATTCTTTACTCCCTATTTTTAACTAAATAGTTAAATTGGGAATGGAGTAATTGAAAATGATGGAAGAGTTAGTTTCAAAGTTGTTCTATTTTTCAATCATACCCCTCTGTTCCAAATCATGTTATCTGCATTTTTATTCAGTTTCATTGGCCTTTCTAATTTAATATCATATTTTATTATATTAAAACTTAAATACTTGCACCCGGAGGGTGCATATATTTGCTAGTTAAATTTATTTTGACAAAATACGCCAGTTCAATGGGGACAACAAGGAAATATTTCAATTCAATTTCAAATTATTTAAGTTGTGGCTCTGGAGGTGACCTTGTCCTCTTTAATGTTGAAGGATTTATAGAAGGGGGGGGGGAATATATGGGGCGAAATAGACCTTCGAATCAACAAGCTCCCGCCAAGGGGGAACCAAAAACAAGCGAGTTCTCAGTCTTCTCACAAGTCAGACCCTCTGTTGGTCAACACATTCTTCGTCTAGCAGCTAAAAAAATCCGTCGTCGTAGTCGAAATAATCTTTAGCAGTTTAAAATCACATTTCTTTACTGAAAAGCGCTTCGCCGTCGACTGCTTCTGCTGCTGCTGACCGCTGACTGCCCAGCGCTTGACTCACTTGTTATTTTATGGGCATATTAGCCAAACATCCGGGCACGTCAGTCAAACCTCGCGTCCTTCCAGTTCCTACATCGCATCTGTTTTCGCATGCGGGAGGACGCGTTCGATCCCAGCAGGCAAGACAAAGTCTTGCTCTTTTTCGTTCTCGTTCTCCGTCACACAGATGTAACTACAAGACATGCTATGGTTATGCAATTGCTCGTTTACCATTGACTAGTTGATTTGGTGAGCTTCTTGTGTGGCGTGTGCTGATGGCCTAGGAGTAGAGTCTCGGCTCTGAATTCTGTGGTCGCTAGTTCCATCTTTGTCAGAGGATATCCCGGTATACATTGCTGATGAGACCTAGCAGGTCGAAACGGCTGTCTAGTGTTTCTACAAGGCACACGTGTTGTTCGCCAAATTTGCTGATCGTGGTCATTTAATTGTACATAATTCCTCTATGCATATATATCTAAATGCTTTCCTTGATAAATATCTTTCCACTCCCCACCCCCGGGCTTCTTTTGATAATTGGTCTAACCGGTGCGAGAAATACTTACCAAAACCTCTAACCTGAAAATAAAAATTATATTCAAACAAAAGAAAACGCTCTTTAAGATGAAAAAAACAAAACAAAAACAAAACAAAAACAAACACACAGACAGACAGACATACACACACACACACAAACACACACACACACACAGGAGAAAATCTCACTGAATCCTGATAGAAAATTCGAATTTCGATTGTGTCCCTTTCAGACATTGAAATTTTCTTCGGAAGATGTTTTCGAGATTGTCGCCTTTAGCTTTAATTTTGAGGTCGATTAACGATTAATAGTTGTCGATGGCTCTTGAGGTAAAAAAAAAAAAAATTGTGAAAATACCTGATAGAAAATGGAAGCAAAATATAAATATTTGATAAAGTTTCCTAAAAATCGAAACTTTAAAATAGTTTTATTGTAAATCAATATATGTTATAGACGAACAGGGAACAAGAATATTAATAAGAATTGGTAAAAATTCAGTCGAAAGTTTAAATGATAATTGCTCAAACATTTCACAGGACTGTGGTGACATGAGCCGGTATATTAAAAATTGTATCTTTTGATATTAATGTAAACAAGTAAAGTTAGCAGATTGGCCTGTTGTCAGCGAGGGAGTCTATACCCTTTTCGCTAACGCAATACCAGGGAGAATATTGTTGATAAAGTGGAGCGCTACACCTACCCTCTTTAGCCCACTTTACCGCACAGATCAGATTATACAAGATATGCTACTCATTCGCTGAGGTGGCGGGGACCGGTATCGAACCTGCGATTCATTAGCGGTGCTCTACCGACTGAGCTAAGCCGACCCCTTATCATATCTTGCATATTTTGTGTCTGAGATGGAGCGCCACACTTACCATCAAGTGTCGACATGATATTTATATTTCAATACCAATTTTATATGGATCAGTGAAAAAACAAATCATGGATGCATTTAGCCACAACATAGATTCTTTTAACGTTATGGGCAAGTTCTCTAGACGGCATTCAGTGTCTGCATAGTGCGGATGAATGTATGTTTTTGCTGGGCGACAAACAGTGATGTCCATGTGTAGAGTTCAATAGGAGTTCGTCGCTTATGAACTCATACTTCTTCAGCTGTTCCCAGCATTTCATGCTCGTCTAAATTAATGATTTGTGAGATGGGAGGTAAGTGCTATGCAGCTGCTGTTTTTGTGGAGTGCTATGAACTCAACTTCTTCAGCAGTTTCCAGCATTCATTCTCGTCTTAAATTAATGATTTGTGAGATGGGAAGTAAGTGGCTATGCAGCTGCTGTTTTTGTGGAGTGCTATGAACCCAAACTTCTTCAGCAGTTTCCAGCATTTCATTCTCGTCTTAAATTAATGATTTGTGAGATGGGAAGTAAGTGGCCATGCAGCTGCTGTTTTTGTGGAGTGCTTTGAACTCAAACTTCTTCAGCAGTTCCCAGCAATTCATGCTCGTCTTAAATTAATGATTTGTGAGATGGAGGTAAGTGGCTATGCAGCTGCTGTTTTTGTGGAGTGCTACTTCTAGGATTGTTCAAAACACACAATACCTGATGCCAGTTTAATAGTCGTGAGGTAGGTTATGAGAAAGTATTTGTAAAACAGACAACCTGTTTATAATTACTAGGTTTCACACCTAAAGCTAGGAATCACGCAAGAAACAATTTTTATTGAAATATCACATTACAAATCACATGTCAAATGTTTAGTTTGTTTTGTTCATTTCTTGCTTAATGACATATCAACTCTTCGTTTGTAATTGATATCAAAAGTCATCCATGTATTAACATAAACAGTAATGGTACTATTTAACCCATAACTGTGGATAAGGGGATTTTATTCCTTTCCAAAGAAGAACGTAATACGCAACTGAAATTTAATTAGCCTACTATGATTTCTCAGTCCAATTAAGAAGCCACTACTCACGGGACTCCCTACACACAATTTAAGTTTTGCGGATATGAATGTAAAAATCTTTTGAAAATCGGACCATATGACATTTAGGCACCCTTTGCGATCTCAATGTCATAAGGAATTTTTGTTCATTTACACAAATGTTGTATATTGTACAAACGGAAATAGGAATTTCGGTTCAATTAAACAAAAAAGACGACAAAAATGACAAACGACTTTTTCCCGAAAAAAAGCGAACAAAGAAGTTAAAAACGGAAGCTAGGCTCTTCCGGGTCAAAGAAGCGGAGAGAGATAAAGAAATATATAATAAATGCCGTTATCAGATCAAAAGATAAAGATGCGTAGGAGTATCTATCATATAAAAGGCCTAAAGGGTTCGAGCCGAGAGGTCAGTCAGACAGGAGACAGCGGTCGGAGAACAAGTGAGCGACAGACGCTCACGGTCCACTGCAGTCAACGGCTGTGGGACCCACCCCCTTTACCTCACCATCCCAGCAGTAGTAATAGTCATTGTCAACGTTCACGTGCCCACACGTACAGCCGAGAAGAGAAATAGTCAAAACTCTACTATACCCATGTTGTGGTTTTCTTATGTCTGCTGCTACATAGTTCTGCCACGGACCATATATGGCCCCACATGAGAGTTGATATATATATATATATATTATATATATATAATATTATATATAGAAGGTATTCAAACTGGTAGTAAGAGATGATTCTATTATGGATCTTCAAATCTCTACTGTATAATTATTGCATGTTTTTAGGTGCAAATCAAGGATTTTTAATATCCCAGAGAGAGCTCAATGCATTATAATCTATATTTTAGATTTTGCTCTTGTATTTCAAATATAATTATATAATATATATATATATATATTATATATATATATGAAATAATATTTTTAGAAAAAACAAACAAATGATGTTATATTAGGTGACAGAAATATGTTTCGACCTTTTATTAAAACGGTGCTCATCAAAGGTGTATGCTTTGTTGATAGGAAAAACATTTCGCTCTTGATGAAGACCGTTTTAATAAAAGGTCGAAACAGATTTCTGTCAGCTAATTATATAACATCAATTTTTTGTTTTTTCTAAAAATATTTATTTCTATATATATATAATATATATATATATTATATATAATATATATATATATTAAAAGTCCTTTATGTTTACATAATTATTAATTTTCTACACCACATCAATCATACGATTCTATTTTTTTCCTGAAATTGCTTTGTGTTTTGTGTGAGTTTTTTTCCTTTACTTTATTCTCGCGTATAAATTATTAGATATGTTGTGGGGTTATTTAAGGGTCACAAATAAAAGACAACAAACTGGTGAAACTCAATACAAGTGTATTGAACAAAGAAAGTAGAAATTACAGAAGGAAAGTGAAATTACGTCCGACAAGACAGTCTAGAACTGAATCGCTTCACTTAGTTCTTCAGTTACAGATTGTCTTTGCTACTTATAGTAGTAGTAAGGATCATTCCATTATGAGATAGGCTATATCACCTATGACAAGTTTTATATATGGAAGTTCGCATTGAATATTTTTTAAACAAGTTTTCTTAAATGTAATATCTGCTTTGCTTTTTTTTCATTTTTTCATTTAATGGCATATCAACCATCAGAGTTACATCCAGTGCCAAATATTCAACAGTTATGGTGAATTCAACCATTAGCTGAGGAATTAGTGGTGTTTCATACCTTTCCCAAGTGGAATACGTACGAAATTGACTTGAGATTCAACTCGCTTACAACGATGTCACAGCTCATCACGTAAGCTACTACCCTACGGGGACTCACAGATAATATATGCGGCTCTAGATCCCCTCGGTCTATATGTAAGGCAGGTTGGTCTATCTTACAGTTGTACAGAAAATGATTGTTGTAATATATTTTGGTACAACTGTAAAGTAAGTAGTAAAGTCGTCGGACTCCTGGACGAGGCTGTTTGCATTTCAGATAGGGTTAATACCCTTTTCGCAAAGGTATGCATTAACTAGTCACTTTCCAGAGTATGTGTGTAAATTGGGATATACTGCGATCTTTAAACAGCCAGGAAAGGAAACTTAGAAGAAAACTTTTAAAATTTACTTGTATCTCATCCTACTCGTGCGTAAGTAAAGATAAAGATGTCGGGGTGGCCTAAAGTCGGTATCAGCCAATCAGCGAGGAGTCTATTCCCTTTTCACTAGCGCTGCACCAACGAGATTTATTTTAGCGTCTGAGGTGGAGCGCCACAACCTACCATCGCTGCTTACTTACCGCACAGATCCCTGTGCTACTCATACGCTGAGTTGGCGAGGCCGGTATCGAAATAGGAACTTTGTGGTTCTAGCCGAACGCTCTACGACTGAGCTAAACCGGCCATTTAATGGTTAAATATATACACTGTTGAATTAACACAATGGATATCAGGATTATGAGTAGGTGACTTAATGAATGGCAATTAAATTGGTATGCGCTATATATATATATATATATAATTATATATATATATAAATGGCTGTCAACTCGTGTTCGAGTTAGACCATTCCTGATTTTTTTTCTAGGGACCTTGTGTTCTAGCCGAACGCTCTACCGACTGAGCTAACACCAAACAGAATTTCTGGTAAAGATGTTGTCTTTTGTTTCTTTTTTTTTTTTTTCTTTTTTTCGGGGGGGGGGTTGAGGGGGGCAATTAATCGATGAATATTCATTCTACATTGATTTTTACAAACGCAGTTAAATAAGCAGGGATGATATTTCTTCTTCTTCTTATCAATCTTGTCAGCTATTTTGTTCTCCCATTTACATTGATGTATAATATTTTTTTTAATCCACTCGTATTCAGACTTTTCATCCCTCATTTTTTTTTCTGTTGAGTTTTCTCTATTGCTCAAGAAAAAAATCATCTTTTTATATGCATTTATTTTTAATTAGATCCGGGGATTTGTTAATACGGTGTGCAATTTGGCTTCCTATCTGAAAAACTGTATCCTTTTGGGGGTTAATATAACATCAAAAAAAAAGTATCACCTTACTAGTTTTTTTGTTTTTTTATCTCAAGTGTAAGGTCGATTCTTCAAGAATTTTTCCCTTTCTTTTTTATATTATCTGGGTATTTTTTTTTCAGTTCTAGCAAGAATTAATCCATCATCTTTATAAAGCTTTGTGATTTAATCGATTATGATAATAGTTTATGCTCACTAGTTCGCATATCTTAACGTAAAAAATTGGCCATCATTGCTCTTGGTAGGACTTTATAAAGTTTACAGCTATAGTAGTTATGCCATGTAGTTCTTTAATGATTCAAGGTCGCCTTTTCTGGAAAGGAGGTTGCAGCCTTTCGTCCATTTCTCTATTGGGTTTTCTTATTCACAGCATTGCATAATCGAAGAAGATGAGTAAAGTAGTGTGCGGCGCGGTCTAATGTCAGAATCAGCCAATCAGCGAGGAGTCTATCCCCTTTTCACTAGTGCTAGACCGAGGAGATGGTTTTTGCATCTGAGTTTTTTGTGTGTAACGCACAAAGCAAAAAATTTGGCCATCATTGCTCTTGTAGGACTTTATAAAGTTTACAGCTATATGTTATGTCATTGTTTTTTAAGATTCCAGGTCGCCTTTCTTCTGAAAGGGAGGTTGCAGCCTTTCGTCTTTCTCTATTGGGTTTTCTTTATTATAAAATCTTCTGGGGCGGTCTAATGTCGGTATCAAGCAATCAGCGTGGAGTCTATCCCTTTCCCTAGCGCTAGACCAAGGAGATTGTTTTTTGCGTCTGAAATGAAGCGCCCAATCTACCATCAGCTCCTTACTTTACCGCACAGATCCCTGTGCTACTCATAACGCTGAGTTGCGAGGACCGGTATCGAACTAGAACCTGCGTTTCTATCCCCATGAAAAATTTCAAATAGTCTCCCTTTTTCCCTTTTTATCTAAACTGCGTATGTTTTGTTGTGTTTGGTGATTCCTCATTTTATTACCAGGATGGCTTGTCACGTTTTACGTTAAAGTCCCAATGGATAAAAATATTTTTTCTCTTCTTTTATCATATTGTCCTGAAGAAGGTCTATATAAACCGAAACGTTTAAACATCGACATAAATCAGTTCATCATTTTTGAACCTTTTGTTCCCTATTTTTATATATTATATATATATATATATATATATAATAACATGTTCATGTGTATTACCTCGTACCCCATTGTACGGTTAGCACAAGGCCCTATTAACGCGGACCACCCACAAACCGCAAGGCTCAATGGGTGGCGGGTGAAAATTGCGTTGATCCCGTCGGCATTCCCCTCAAAGGGGCGCCTCAGGCACTGGGCAATAAACCCAGCCCTGCCCCTTTAAATCGAGGGGACAGGTGTTGCCTGGGGGGATGGCCCCCTGGGATCGACGCCCGTTAATTATAGCAAAACCCTCCCCGATATAATAACATGTCTCATATCACAGATTTGGTAGAGGACACATTTCAAATTTATTCCTGTGCCTGTTGCTTAGTGTACGCATTCTTAGTCACACGGTTATATTATTAAGACCGAAGTAGATTTTCTTGCGAAAAACACTGTTAACACATCTACAGTAGCCAACAATTGTCTTTTACATATTTCAGATCACAAACTGGAAAGGGAAAATAGTTCTTAAATATTTCATAAGAACTGTTTTGTTTTTAACAAAACAGTGTATCGTGTTAATGTCTTGGCAGAAGTTTTTTTAGATTTTGAGACTTGAATCTTTTTTTCATTTTGTAGACAGACTTTACATTAGATATATATATATATATACGCCTTTATATATATATATATATAAATATATAATATTGAAAGCAATTACAATGCACATAAAAAATAAAAACAAAAGATTGTTATTTTGTCTTATCGATTTCAAGTAAGAAACTTATTTCAAGACGAATTCCAGAAATGGACGCGTTTTTTATGTCGTTATTTTTTTTATGTATAAAACGCGTCTCGTGGGTTTCTTTTTTTAAACGCCACGCGGAAAGCCGTGATAGTCATTTAGCCGTTCATTCAATTTCAATTTTATTATTTTCATGCCTATTTATATATTTATGTATTATTCATTGATATATGAATAATGAAATGTACATACTATGTACTATATACTATGAGGAACATGTATTTTAATTAATTATGTATTCAGTGTTTAGCTCTACATCATTGTTTATACTAGGACCTAATTTGGCTATTAATAAACTTTCTCTAATTCTGAGATTACCAATGTTGCGTATTACTGTCTCTATCTTAACGGAAAAAAACTACTGGTTTATTTGCATTGATTGATCAAAAATCTTGAATTCGTTCTCTGAAGATAAAGTTCTACTTTGAAATCGATAAGAAAAAAACAACATCTTTTTGTTTTTATTTTTTATGTACATTGTAATTGCTTTCAAAAATTATTAATTTATTATACATACTTAACAATGCTTCAAGCAATTACCAATTACTTTTTTATATATATATATACTATATATATATATATATATATATATATATATAATAAATGCGTGCGTGCATTCGTGTGGAAGGGTTATTTTTCTTTAGTTTTTTTCATATTGACTCTTTCATCATCCGAAAACACAAACTATTAGAAAATTTGATTAAAAATCGGATGTTTCATGAAACATCGTGAATACTGATTATTCTTATCTGTTGATTTAATCAAGCATATATTTTTATTTTTTATTTTTTTTTAAGTATCAAGGCGGGTTTCTTACAGGGTCATTGAAAGTAACTCCCTATTTAAACGATATATGATTTTTTTTTCATATGCAGTTACATTTTTCTTCAACTCTTTATCATAATGTTCCTTGATACAATGGCAATTCAATCAGTGTTGTTTTTCTTTTCTACTTCACATTTTTGCTATTGTTGTCTGTGAATGACTGAATCACTATTTTCCCAGGAGATGGATAGATGAGACAATAAGTTGCCGACCAGAAGATTAAGAAGCATCTTCTAAACCCATTTGGGGATTTGTTGTAAGTAGTAAGTGTTGTATATTGTACAAACGGATAATAAATTCCGGTTAAATTAAACAAAGCAAAGAAAAGACGACAACAATGAAAAAGGACTTTTTCCGGGTAAAGCGAACAAAAGAAGGATGGGTACAATAAATTCGAAAATAGATTTACCGTATATCAGATCAAAAGATAAAGATGCGTAGGCGTATCGTCAATACAAAAGCCAGGGGCAGACCAGTAGACGGTCAGATAGGAGAACGGCGAACAGAGCACAAGAAGCGACCGTCGACAACGACCATCGCTGCAGCGGGCGATGAGGTCGTCCACCCCTTCCACGTCACCAACGCTAGTCATCCCAGCAGCAGTAGTAGTCATTGTCACCGCTCGCCACCCACCAGACAGGAGAAGAAATAAACGCCAACTTTTTACTATATAGCATGTTTGTGATTTCATTAAGCGACCACTACATATATCGTCTAGAGTTTGACGATACCCGCTACGATACGTACGCCGATTTAGCAGCGTCAGTTTGAGAAGCCGCTGTATAACATATATAGAATTTGATGCCAGTATATAACATTAGTGCCGGTAAAGAAGGCGCTATGCAACATAAGTACCCAAACCTACTATTATGTTGCTCCTGAAAAATGAAATGCTACGGATTTGTTATCGGGATCTCTTCATACTTCCCTAGACCAAGGAGATTGTTTTTGTGTCTGAGTGGAGCGCCACACCTATCATCAGCTCCTTACTTTATCGCAAATTCCTGTGCTACTCATACTGAGTTGGCGAGAGGGCCGCATATCGAACTAGGAACCTTGTGATTTCTAGCGAATGCTCTACCGGCCTTACGGCAATTACAATTTCAGAAATCTTTTTAAAAGGCTCCAGAATATGCCAGAGAGAATGGAGTGAGAATATGCATTCTCATCTTGGATGAAATAAAAAGCTGCGTTTAAAGATTGCCAGAAAGAATTTTATGAAGAACTGCGTACCAAAACGTCATCACGGCACCAGATTGAACCATTGGCTATGGCATCAAATCAGATTGCTTTTTTTGTCTTTGACGTCAAATGTTTGGTATGTCGAACGTCTGAATAATATTATGAAAGATTTTGTCGCACTATTTGAATTTGAACGGTGAGTATTTCTGCAGACAGAGATTGCCCGAAAAATGTATCATAGTGTAAGATTCAAAGTTAATAATTGAAAAATAGCTCCGACACGTTGTGAGATAACATTTAATAGGTGTACAGCACATGGTCTATTTGGGGATTTGTGTAAGTAGTAAGATACCCCAAACCTACTATTATCATTGTTCCTGAAAAATGAAATGCTTCGGAATTGTACTACGGGGTCTACTTCATTGACTTCCTCCGGATTGTGTAAGCTGCTCAGGGCGATGGTTTCATAAGACTCTTCCTGGTTCTAGATGAGTGTGAGAGAGGGCGGATTTGCTGTTTGGGCAACAGCGTCATCCTCCATAGGATTTAACACCCTGCGACTTTTTTTCTTTTGGATTAGTTGAGAGAGCAAGTCTACGAAATCAACATCTGTTAATATTTGAACATATATGAACGAAAATTGGTCAAGTTCGAGATTATGAAATGACATAATTATTTCTGAAACACACTGTACATTTCAAAAGATATCAATGTTTTGAGATACCCTGTACATTATACAATACTAAGAACGGCTACCCAGCGTCGCCTGGTAGAGGGGGTAGCAAAAAAGTTAGTCTCGCAGATCAATTATTACTGAATCCCGAGTTGGAATCTCGCAGGATGCCCCATTAAAATCCGTATGTAAAAAAAGACCTTGCGTTGATTCAGTCACTCTGAAAAGAAAAGTATTGTCTAATATTTAAAATCTTAAATTGCAAAAGAATATCTACGCTGTTATCATTTAAATTTATTTTTTAATCATCTTCACAAATATAAAATAAAACTTATTATTTTTGCTCAAAAACCAAGCCCTGGTGATATTTAATGTGATATATATATCTGTTGAATCTCAGCCGTCTAAAAGCAAAAAACAAAGGTCAAGCAATTTGTCATTCGGGACATTGCTATTTGCTGATGATGCAGCATGAGTAGCACACTCATGGACCAGTTCACCCAAGCCTGCCAGGACTTCAGCCTGACCATTAGTATAAAGAAAACTTAGACGATGGGTCAGGGAACTGGAAATCCTCCCTCCATCACCATCAACAGCTACACCCTGGAAGCTGTAAACACCTTCACCTACCTTGGATCACCCATCACTGACAACCTGTCACTTGATGCTGAACTCAGTTGCCGGATCGGAGAAAAGCTGCCTCAACTTTTGGAAGCTCACAACAAGAGTGTGGGACAACAGCAAGCTCACTATCCGTACAAATGGTACACGTGTATAGGGCGTGTGTTATCAACACCCTCATGTATGGAAGTGAAACATGGACCTTATACTCCCACCAAGAGCGGCGGCTAAATACCTTCTACCTTCGCTGCCTTAGACGTGTACTGGGAATCACCTGGAGGGACAGGATCACTAACACAGCAGTCCTAGAGAGAGCTCAACTCCCCAGCCTGTACTCTCTACTGAGACAACGTCGTCTCCGATGGTTGGGTCATGTACTCGTCGATGGAGATGGACAATCCCGAAAGACATCCTGTTGAGGAGCTAACATCTGGTAAAAGACAGATTGGTCGCCCCTACTGCGATTCAAGGATGTTGCAAAAATGAATCTCAGGTGCTTTTGGCATTGTCCCTTCCAGTGGGAAAAATTTGGCTCAAGACGCCCTCGGTGCGGCAGAATCTCCATGAGGACTGTACATGTCAGAGTCACCCTGATACAACATCATGAAGCTAAAAGGTCCATAAGAAAGCACCGGCAACAAAGCATCCGAACATATCATCTACAGGTCAACCTACAAATGCAAAATCTGTGGTCGAGAATGTTTCTCAAACATAGGACTTCATAGTCACAGGAGGCGCTGCAACCTCAGGGGCACACAAAAACTTTTATCATAGTCTTTCGAGACTGAATTGCCAATGATATTTACTTTGTCGTTAATTGTTTTGTTTTTTTCGAAGTTTCCTCCAGACATACACTACACATAACTGCCCTTTATATATGTATAGATAGTAGATAAACACCCTTTACATTAATCATATAAAAAAGATATACTCAAATATATCTTTGCGTTTTGATCATGTCAGAAATTAATCAATTCAAATATTGTTAAAGGCATCAATGGCTAAGTAATCAGATCCTGAGGGTGAAATTTCAAATAATTTAAAAAGAAAAGTTCACATAAGTTGCAAAATATATAAATAATTAGATAATTAGATAAGGACATGTATCAGTTTTACCGAATTAGAGTAACATACAAATATAAATCTCAAATTATTATAAACAGATAATATTTGATTAGGTACTTAATTAAAACTTTGATCTACTAAACATTGCTCAAAATATCAATACCAGGGGTCATGAATTAAAACTCTTTAAATAATTTGTACAACTACAAGAACAAATAATTTTTATAAACAGAATGGTGATACATGGAATAAACTACCATCATCAATAGTGAATGCCCATCTCTTAACTCCTTAAGGCAATGTTTGATAATCTGTGGAAAGAGTATAAATATTCTGTGGAATTAGATGATTTTTATAAGGAACAGCTGACAGGTCACTGACCTAATGGTGTATACCCTTCTTTACTTACTTCTATTCTTCTTCTGGCGTCTTGACATCTTTAAATTCTTCTAACATCTCTTCTAGCGTCTGGACTTCGTCTTGGTGGTCGTCGCACTTAACTCATTTCTTCTTTAGATCAGTCTTGTTACCAAGTCATTCAACAACCACAAAACCGTGTTATTTTCATAAGCTTTTATTTACTTAACTAAACATTTCATGTAATTAGATATCTGACTAACATAGCGCGCGTATGCAGTGAGTCCCAGTTAAGGCAGTACATCTCTGCCGACGTCCAAACAGAAACTGAGACCCAACCAGGTCCCACGTGATTCACGTATTTCGCAGCTTTCTGTAATATCCATGGAAAGTCCCGCCGCTGATATGAAAAGGGCCATCCTTTAGAATACAGGGGGATTGACAATAATCTTATGCAACCGCATAGATATGTAACACTAATATACTAGCTGAAAAATATATTATTAATCAGAGATCAGTTATTAGCAACACGATCTTACTAGAGATTGTAGTGTGTTCCTTCA
>CM042157.1:89680343-89687581 GCA_023376005.1 Doryteuthis pealeii | reverse complement strand
AAAAAAAAAAAAAGGGAAAGGGAGATTTTTTTTTTTTGAATTTTTTTCAAAACTTCCCCTTGGGACCCCCAAATGGTTTGCCGCCTACAGGTTTACAGAAGCCAGTCAGACTCAATGCCAAGGGTGTCAAGCAGAAGATGACACTCTGGAACCAACCAAGATCAGCCAGAGTCGTCCTTGGCTGTAACCTGAGGGAACACAGGTTTCTTGTCTGAAGCTATTTGGCTTCTCAGTTGGCATGCTAGCGGCAGCAATGTCCTGCTTTCTCTTGTCACTGAAGAGACGAAGCGGTCAGCAAACCTCCTGTGTCAGGTACCTGTGGTTTGCAAGTTTTTTGTAGCACCTGCCTGAGCAATCTCTGGATTGTACAGTTTTTATTAAAACTAGCAATATATGCACCCTCCGGGTGCAAGTATTTTTAAGTTTTATATAATAAATATCATATTAAATTAGAAAAGGCTAATGAACTGAATAAGAATGCAGATAAAAAGATTTGGAACAGAGCAGGTAATGATTGAAAAATTCAACAACTTTGAAAACTAACTCTTCCCATCATTTTCAATTACTCCCGCCCTTTCATTGGTAACTTTTCCTAATTTAACTATTTAGTTTAAAATAGGAAGTAAAGAATAAAAATTACTGTTACTTCTTCTTGTTAATGGATTTCTTTTAAGATTTTATCCCCGAGATTTTTGCTCTTATTTAATAAGATAAAATCAAACAATTAGAAATCAATAATACTAAGCATATATTTATTAAATCAATTTTAAAGATCAATATGCAAATTAGCCTTCCCATTCACACTGTAATCCGCTATTTTGTTGTATATATAAATACAATTGCATGTTATTAGTATGTAGATATGGTCAACAGTCCTCAATGATGTAAAACAATTTTATTAATAATTGAGGTTTAAATAAATATAAATCATGGAAAATGTGACGTAAATCACAAGGGGGTTATGACTTGTATAGTAATATAGTTTCGGTTACAGACAGACAAACCCACAATCTCCATTATAAGATTTGTCTGTAAAATCACATTGTGATATTTCCATAAACGTTTCTATGCATTTTGATGTTTCAGTCAGTATCTAATTACTTGCCTTATCCTGCTTATGCCCATTTTATTGGTGGGAAAATAGGTGAAAACAAAGCTCAAAAAAGCTCCGAAACTGGCGTTTCAAGAAAACGCATATATAATAGAACTTCATGCTTCATGAGGCAAAGGTTCCCAAGCTTTAAACAAAAAATGGTTGTGATTTTTCGGCTTTTTCCAGGCCAAAAAGCATGGAGACCGTGCAGGAGGGTACGAAAAAAAAGGAAAAAGTTGTTTTTTTTTAACAGGTCTAACAATGCAGCCATTTATTAGGCCAGGTGATGGCCAGAAACTTGTATTCTATGAAGATGTTCATGTTTGGCTGAACAGCTGGAGTACTAAGAAACTGTTGTGAAGCTGGAACGCCTTAACGTTTTCCTAGGACTGTTCTATATACCCATGTGGATGACATCTACACTTGCTGCAGATGCTCCTACAAGTGATCTGGCAGTTCATAAAGGACATGATGAAGTACAAGAGAACAGATCCAGAGATTGCTCAGGCAGTGCTACAAAAAACTTGAAAACGCACGGGTAGTGGAGATAAAAACATGGTTTAATAATCGTTTGCAGAACTATTACTACTGAATAGTGAGTTCGGTCATCGCAGGATGACCCATAAAAATCACTACATAAAAACAATCTTAATTTAAATCTACCTGATGGGAGGTCAGGGAATTTTTCTTTTCGTTAGATTTGAGGGAATGACTTCATATGGTTAAACTTGCAAATTGGTCGAAAAATTAAAACATATTACAGGTGACCTAGAAAAAACAGCAAACAAAATTATTTATTTATTTTCTCAATAAAGTAACCCCTAAACCCATCTCCAACCCTAACCCTAAACTCTACCCCCCCCAAGTTAAAATTAACAGTTTTATTACAAAATTTATGCGTTCTATTTCTTTCTGGGTCACCCTAAAATTTTCCGACCGATTTTGCAAGTTTTGCCAAAAAACGTAGAGTTGTCGTTAAATGTTTTCGTTTGATTTTGTTATTTAATTCGCTTTAAAAATAATTAAATGTATGAAAAGACATACTAATTACATATTTTATAAGATCTTTTTTTCTAACCAAATAAATATTTTAAAGATAGAAACAGAAATATGCGATAAATAAGTTTGATTTTATGTTAAAATTTAAGTAATGAAAAAATGATACTACGAATTCTAGGCTGACTGAAGCAAAATATAATTTTTTTTAAACTCTCTGTAAAAATAATTCGCATTGATAAAACTCAATCAAATTCCATATTTAGAGAGATTATTTAAATTCTCTTTCGAACCATATAGATATCTTAAGAAGATTGAACCGTAAATAGGCGAGAAAAAAAGAATTTTTTTCTTTAAAATTTAGAATGAAAAAAAATCATACATATCAGCTCTCTGAAGCCATTTTTAAAAAATTCGCTGTAAAAAATAATTCAGTTAATAAAACGCATAAAATTGCATATTCAGAAAGATTATATTATTTTCTTTCCAGCAATATAAATATTTTAAAGATTGGACCAGAATAGGTGATACATTCCTAGAAGAACGTTTAGACGGCGAAATTTATTCGCTAAAATTATACATTTCTGCTATAAATCGCTGTAACAAAAAGTCAGCCCAGCGGACAATATTTTATTATCAGCAGGTGCTGGTATATGGACAGTTCCGCAAATTGTGTGATTTGGGCCTTAATTAATCAATTATATCCCTTAATTAGTAAAAATCAATAACCAAATTGACGTGTTTCTTAGAAGGATATTAATCTATATGCAAGATTTCAAATCTGAGTGACTTCTCTTTTCTGTGTTATAGATCGACCCGTACATACCAAAAACTTACTCTTTATATATATATATATATATATATATATTATATTATATATATAATCGTGGAAACAACACCCCACGAGAAAACAGTTGTACGGCCACCTGCCCCAATATCACCCAAACCATCTGAGTAAAGGACAAGACACGCAGGACACTGCTGGAGAAGCAAGAAGAACTCATAAGCGACATCCCTCCTGTGGAAGCCAGCAGATGGGGCACGCCATTGTGGGCCGACCAGCAAAGACGTACATTGACCAGCTCTGTGCGGATACTGGGTGCTGCGTAGAGGCCCTCCCTAGAACAATGAGTGATAAGGGACGGCTGTAGAGAGATTGTCATGGATATCCGCGCTGCTAGCGCGGCATGATGATGATTATGATGATATATAATCATACATGACAAAAAACTATATATAGAACAATTTACATTTTATGTGTATATGAGTTAAGAGTTAGGAAATGAATCTGACGGTATGAATGGGTTAAAACTCTTTCTTTTTGAAAAAGAGAATTTTTCTATTTTTGAATTTGAAGTATTTCTTTTCTTTCAAAAAACTGTTACACTGAAGAAATACAATGTAGCGAAATGTACATGACGTTAGCAAATCACGCAGCGAAATGAACAAAGACGAAGCGATCGCATAGCTTACACGCTTTTGTGAAAAACAATGTTTCCGGTTTGAATTTAAATTATTTTCTGCTTCTCTCTCGATGAGTCCGGATTAAAAACATTTACATCTAAAAACGGACCTAATTATCATTATGCTCTGATGATTGATGTTTTTATGAATTGAGATGTTGTCAATATTAGCAATGAAAAAGATATAAATATATATTAATTTTTAACAACATTGTGTGTTTTCAACTCTTTTATCTATACATTTGTAGCAAGATTGCATTTGGCAAGGACTACTACTCATGCAGGGGTTCCCAAACAGGGGGTACGAGCATCATTCCAGGATGTGCGACAAGATTACATTTTTTCTTTTTTAATTAATATTATTTATATTTTCGTTTCTGATGGTGTTCCAGTCATGAGCTTCTGATGAGTCTACATCAAGCTCAAATTCACACATTCATACACTCAACGGTATCTGAGTACCAGCCGAGTAACTCCACAGGAGATTTCACTGTTTAGGGCCGGTATCGAAACTAGGAACCTTGTGATATGTTAACTACTTCATGTCCATGCTACCTAACTTATATATATATATATATATATATATATATATATAATATATATATATATGAAAATAAATCATGATGAAATCATTATGAATTCTGTAGACTAAAAGATGCTGATAGCTTTTTGATTTAGTGTGTCCTGAGATGCACATATTTTTTTTGAATGTGTCCCTTGAGAAAATTTATCGCTCCCAACTGAAGTTTTTTAATAGATTGTAGGGTTTTTATTTATGATCTGGAGAAACAACTAAAGCCGTCTAACTCCTACCTTGTAACCTATCCTGTGTAATTAATTTCCAAGAAACTATTGAAATGTAATTACAGTTAGCTTGAAATGGTCGTGGAAGAAAAAAGAAAAACACTGGGAGGGACGCATAGATATAATTTTACTGCATCCTTTTAGGTTTTTGTGCGTCAGGGATGCAGGACGAGTACCAATCTGAGTCTAGAATACCCCTTCATTACCAACATGGAATGTTAATTTTTTTACTACTAAGGGGGAGGAAGAGAAATAAGTGAGAAAGTAAAGGTTTTTAAAAAAAGAGTAACGAACACAAAACAGTTTGACCGGAGCGTGACCCTCGAATGGAGAATTGAGTGTCAACCGGAAGTCACGTGGTGACGTGGAACAACGAAGAAAGGTACCGGTCTCTTTTTGCTTTCGGACGCGTAGAGGAACGGACGGGCCTCTGGTGCCTAGTATGGGGTCACAGTAATTTAACAGTGTTCTCTCTCTCTTTCTCTCTGCCTTTCCTCCAGTCTGGATACGAACCCACGAGACGGGCACGATAATAAAGGCTAGCAGTTGTGACTACATATTTCTCGCGTTGTTATTTTTATCAACAAGATGACCGCCACGTGCCGAAGATATTTTTAGTACGGTGAATATATACGCTTTGGGTACTGTGACCATAATACACAATGTTACACATTTATGTGTATACATACGTCTGAGTTCAATCGTTAACGTGAATTTAAGTTTGTATATATTCATTGAATGACTTTTAATTGTAATAGTACGTGTTAAATCAGCAGGCAGTTTACATATAGATTTACTTGAAAACTGACCCGTTCACTTTCAACGTTTAAAAACAGCCTTTTTGTTTTAAAGAAATCAAGAATACCGATTCTTGTTGATAAGCAGAACAATGAACTTATGTGTTTTTTTGTTTTTTTCATTTTTTTTCTGTAATGTCTGTCAGTTGAAGAAAGACAATCCTATCGGAATTTGAAACATATTTTTCACTCCTACCAGTTTACATTCCATTCAACGAGAGGAGTAGGAGGAGAAGGAGGGAATAGACATATCCATTTATGCACGAGAATATCAAAATCTATCGATTAGGATTTGTCAGTCCTAATATAACATGATGACACAGCAAATGTGCATTAACAGTTCGATTGTGATATGGAATTGTTAACCTGAAGAGATTGTCAAAGACTTTGAAGATTGTGCATAGATCGGATTCTTCGGAGAAAGGCAGTCAGGTTTGAAGTAATCTTAATATCAATTGATGGAAAGTTCCAGTAACGCAAATAGAAAATAGAATCATTACATCCATTATCCATTTTTGAAATATAAAACTATAATGATTCTTATTGCGTTATATATACTAGCAAATATATGCACCCTCCGGGTGCAAGTATTTTAGTTAAATTTTATAATAAAATATGATATTAAATTAGAAAGGCTAATGAAACTGAATAAGAATATAGATAAAAAGATTTTGAATGAAAAATAGAACAACTTTGAAACTAACTCTTCCATCATTTTCCCTTACTCCCGTCTTTCATTGGTAAATTTTCCTAATTAAACTGCTTAGTTAAAATAGGAAGTAAAGAATAATATTACAGTTATTTTTTCTTGTTAAGGGATTTCTTTTAAGATTTATCCCCGAGATTTTTGCTCATATTCAATAAGATAAAACCAAACAATTAGAAATCAATAATACTAAGCATATATTTATTAAAATCAATTTTTTAAGATCAATATGCAAATTAGCCTTCCCATTCATACTGTAAACCTCTATTTTGTTGTATATATAAATACAATTGCATGTTATTAGTATGTAGATATGGTCAACAGTGTAAGTAATGTAAAACAATTTTATTAATAATTGAGGTTTAAATAAAAATAAAATCATGGAGAATATGATGTAAATAACTAAAAGAATTGTGACTTGTATAGTAATATAGTTTCGGTTACAGACAGACAAACCCACAATCTCCATTATAATAATAATAATAATAATAATATATATATATATATATATATATATATATATATATATATATATATATATATATATATAAGTAACTGGAAAAATTTTTTAGAAAATTAGAGAAAAAAGAAAAAAAAAGAAAAGAAAAGCTAAGTATATGAATTTTTCTATGTGACCGTTTTTATTTTGAATTCAACATGGCTACATTGTTGCAGTATTCACCGGAAGATAAACAGACAATATTGGATACATATACAAGCGTAGAGGTTCAAACATTCGTTCTCAACTGATATTAAAAAAAAAAGAAATTACAGTTATTCGCCCATTTCATTGATAACATAAAGAAAAAAGAAAGAAAAAAAAGAGGGGAAAAAAAAAGAAGCAAAAATATAAACCACACAAAAAAAAAACTTAAGCACGTACATTTCTGATATTCATCTCTGAAGATAAAGTTTCTACTTTGAAATCGATAAGATAAAAATACATCTTTTTGTTGTTATTATTATACTTTCTACATATTGAACTATTTCGAAATAGCTCTTAAGTAAACCTATCAAACGTTGTTATAATTTAATTATCATACTGTGGTATATCCACAGATCCAGCTAGTTTTTATAATTCCACACATTTTTCAAGACTGTCTTCTTCGATATATTCTTTAATTGTTCAGACTTTAGTGATGCATCTTTATTTTAATGATTCCATATATTTTGAGACTATCTATCTTAGCTTGCATGTTTGTTTTTAATTGAGAATGTTTACATTCTTTATGTTTTATCCAAACGTAAAGAATGTAAACATTCTCAATTAAATAATAATAATAATAATAATAATAATAATAATAATAATAATAATAATAATAATAATCTGGACCTTGCCAGAGAACTGAAAAAGTTATGGAATATGAAAGTGAAAGTTA
>CM042157.1:89645343-89675343 GCA_023376005.1 Doryteuthis pealeii | reverse complement strand
CTGCACATACACATGCACACACACACATATACATACACACACTACACATACACATACACACACACACACTACACATATAACACTACACCATACACACACACATACACACACACACTACACATACATAACACACATACACACTACACATACACACTGCACATACACATGCACACACACACATACACACACACACACATACACACAACTACACATATACACACTACACATACACATACACACACTACATACACATACACAACACACTACACATACACACACTACACATACACACACACATACACACCACACACACACACACACTACACATACACTACACACTACATACACACACACTACACACACACTACACTACACACTACACATACACATACACACACACACACCACACATACACACACTACACATACACACACACATACACACACACACACACATAACACACAACACACACACACACACACTACACACCCACACACACTACACACACACACTACACAGACTACACACACACACACACACACTACACATACACACGCACATACATACATACACAGACATAAGAATACTGTACTATACAAATTACTAGAAAATTGGATGTCAAAAGTTTTTTTAAAGGGAAATCAAAGAATATATCAGTGTATTACATTTTCTTTGTGGCACTTGTATTTCAATTCTGATTTTGGTGTTTTGTCCTGGTTTAAAAATGTTCTTCAGATTTTCAGGTAGTAAAATAGATCGACAATGTGAGCAAACGCTTGGTATAAATTACTTGTAATTTAGGCAGTGCAGAATTCTCTAATTGAATTTCAGTCAAATTAATCAAATGCGTCTCTACACAGAAGTCTAATTAGACGAAGAGGAAAAAAATCAAATTGTCACTCAAAAAAAGAATCCAGACACATATATTAAACAGATCAACACATTTGCCAATCAACCCTCTGCACGCGTAACATCCTAACGATTTCAGTTTTTCAACTATGGAAGCTCCTAATGATATTTAAATGTTTGAAGCCAATTACCTTCCTCTCTACAAAAAAAAGAAAAAAAAGACACTCATCCACTTCTGAGGACAACCAATCTATGTTGGTAAGACCTCTCCCACCTTCATTATTATTATTATTATTATTATTATTATTATTATTATTATTATTATTATTATTATTATTATTTACTCCTTTTGAGTTTTCACATCAGTGTTAGCTGATGGTCTTTCACTGAGTCTGAGTGACAGCAAGTCTCCTCAGGTCTCCAGGACTCTTCTGAGTATTCTGGCAGATTGCAGCAGTGCAGTGTTCTGAATGGTTTTCAAATCCTTCCTCTGATTTCCAAACTTTCCAAGCCCTTTTCCAATCCTTTTCGGACCGTTCCAAGTGCACCAACTACAATTGGTATAACTTTCACTTTCATATTCCATAACTTTTTCAGTTCTCTGGCAAGGTCCAGATTATTTATTATTATTAATTATTATTATTATTATTATTATTATTATTTTTATTATTATTTAATTGAGATGTTTACATTCTTTTACGTTTGGATAAAACATAAAGAATGTAAACATTCTCAATTAAAAAACAACATGCAAGCTAAGATAGATAGTCTCAAAATATATGGAATCATTAAAATAAAGATGCATCACTAAAGTCTGAACAATTAAAGAATATATCGAAGAAGACAGTCTTGAAAAATGTGTGGAATTATAAAAACTAGCTGGATCTGTGGATATACCACAGTATGATAATTAAATTATAACAACGTTTGATAGGTTTACTTAAGAGCTATTTCGAAATAGTTCAATATGTAGAAAGTATAATAATAACAACAAAAAGATGTTATTTTTATCTTATCGATTTCAAAGTAGAAACTTTATCTTCAGAGATGAATATCAGAAATGTACGTGCTTAAGTTTTTTTTTGTGTGGTTATATTTTTTGCTTCTTTTTTTCCCCTCTTTTTTTCTTTCTTTTTTCTTTATGTTATCAATGAAATGGGCGAATAACTGTAATTTCTTTTTTTTTTAATATCAGTTGAGAACGAATGTTTGAACCTCTACGCTTGTATATGTATCCAATATTGTCTGTTTATCTTCCGGTGAATACTGCAACAATGTAGCCATGTTGAATTCAAAATAAAAACGGTCACATAGAAAAATTCATATACTTAGCTTTTCTTTTCTTTTTTTTCTTTTTTCTCTAATTTTCTAAAAAAATTTTCCAGTTACTTATTATATATATATATATATATATATATATATAATATATATATATATATATATATATTATTATTATTATTATTATTATAATGGAATTGTGGGTTTGTCTGTCTGTAACCGAAACTATATTACTATAACAAGTCACAATTCTTTTAGTTATTTACATCATATTCTCCATGATTTTATTTTATTTAAACCTCAATTATTAATAAAATTGTTTTACATTACTTACACTGTTGACCATATCTACATACTAATAACATGCAATTGTATTTATATATACAACAAAATAGAGGTTTACAGTATGAATGGGAAGGCTAATTTGCCATATTGATCTTAAAAAATTGATTTTAATAAATATATGCTTAGTATTATTGATTTCTAATTGTTTTGGTTTTATCTTATTGAATATGAGCAAAAATCTCGGGGATAAATCTTAAAAGAAAAATCCTTAACAAGAAAAAATAACTGTAATATTATTCTTTACTTCCTATTTTAACTAAGCAGTTTAATTAGGAAAATTTACCAATGAAAGACGGGAGTAAGGGAAAATGATGGAAGAGTTAGTTTCAAAAGTTGTTCTATTTTTCATTCAAAATCTTTTTATCTATATTCTTATTCAGTTTCATTAGCCTTTCTAAATTAATATCATATTTTATTATAAAATTTAACTAAAATACTTGCACCCGGAGGGTGCATATATTTGCTAGTATATATAACGCAATAAGAATCATTATAGTTTTATATTTCAAAAAATGGATAATGGATGTAATGATTCTATTTTCTATTTGCGTTACTGGAACTTTCCATCAATTGATATTAAGATTACTTCAAACCTGACTGCCTTTCTCCGAAGAATCCGATCTATGCACAATCTTCAAAGTCTTTGACAATCTCTTCAGGTTAACAATTCCATATCACAATCGAACTGTTAATGCACATTTGCTGTGTCATCATGTTATATTAGGACTGACAAATCCTAATCGATAGATTTTGATATTCTCGTGCATAAATGGATATGTCTATTCCCTCCTTCTCCTCCTACTCCTCTCGTTGAATGGAATGTAAACTGGTAGGAGTGAAAAATATGTTTCAAATTCCGATAGGATTGTCTTTCTTCAACTGACAGACATTACAGAAAAAAATGAAAAAAACAAAAAAACACATAAGTTCATTGTTCTGCTTATCAACAAGAATCGGTATTCTTGATTTCTTTAAAACAAAAAGGCTGTTTTAAACGTTGAAAGTGAACGGGTCAGTTTTCAAGTAAATCTATATGTAAACTGCCTGCTGATTTAACACGTACTATTACAATTAAAAGTCATTCAATGAATATATACAAACTTAAATTCACGTTAACGATTGAACTCAGACGTATGTATACACATAAATGTGTAACATTGTGTATATGGTCACAGTACCCAAAGCGTATATATTCACCGTACTAAAAATATCTTCGGCACGTGGCGGTCATCTTGTTGATAAAAATAACAACGCGAGAAATATGTAGTCACAACTGCTAGCCTTTATTATCGTGCCCGTCTCGTGGGTTCGTATCAGACTGGAGGAAAGGCAGAGAGAAAGAGAGAGAGAACACTGTTAAATTACTGTGACCCCATACTAGGCACCAGAGGCCCGTCCGTTCCTCTACGCGTCCGAAAGCAAAAAGAGACCGGTACCTTTCTTCGTTGTTCCACGTCACCACGTGACTTCCGGTTGACACTCAATTCTCCATTCGAGGGTCACGCTCCGGTCAAACTGTTTTGTGTTCGTTACTCTTTTTTAAAACCTTTACTTTCTCACTTATTTCTTCTTCCTCCCCCTTAGTAGTAAAAAATTAACATTCCATGTTGGTAATGAAGGGGTATTCTAGACTCAGATTGGTACTCGTCCTGCATCCCTGACGCACAAAAACCTAAAAGGATGCAGTAAAATTATATCTATGCGTCCCTCCCAGTGTTTTTCTTTTTTCTTCCACGACCATTTCAAGCTAACTGTAATTACATTTCAATAGTTTCTTGGAAATTAATTACACAGGATAGGTTACAAGGTAGGAGTTAGACGGCTTTAGTTGTTTCTCCAGATCATAAATAAAAACCCTACAATCTATTAAAAAACTTCAGTTGGGAGCGATAAATTTTCTCAAGGACACATTCAAAAAAAATATGTGCATCTCAGGACACACTAAATCAAAAAGCTATCAGCATCTTTTAGTCTACAGAATTCATAATGATTTCATCATGATTTATTTTCATATATATATATATATATATATATATATATATATATATATATATATAAGTTAGGGTAGCATGGACATGAAGTAGTTAACATATCACAAGGTTCCTAGTTTCGATACCGGCCCTAACAGTGAAATCTCCTGTGGAGTTACTCGGCTGGTACTCAGATACCGTTGAGTGTATGAATGTGTGAATTTGAGCTTGATGTAGACTCATCAGAAGCTCATGACTGGAACACCATCAGAAACGAAAATATAAATAATATTAATTAAAAAAGAAAAAAATGTAATCTTGTCGCACATCCTGGAATGATGCTCGTACCCCCTGTTTGGGAACCCCTGCATGAGTAGTAGTCCTTGCCAAATGCAATCTTGCTACAAATGTATAGATAAAAGAGTATGAAAACACACAATGTTGTTAAAAATTAATATATATTTATATCTTTTTCATTGCTAATATTGACAACATCTCAATTCATAAAACATCATCATCAGAGCATAATGATAATTAGGTCCGTTTTTAGATGTAAATGTTTTTAATCCGGACTCATCGAGAGAGAAGCAGAAAATAATTTAAATTCAAACCGGAAACATTGTTTTTCACAAAAAGCGTGTAAGCTATGCGATCGCTTCGTCTTTGTTCATTCGCTGCGTGATTTGCTAACGTCATGTACATTTCGCTACATTGTATTTCTTCAGTGTAACAGTTTTTGAAAGAAAAAGAAATACTTCAAATTCAAAAATAGAAAAATTCTCTTTTTCAAAAAAGAAGAGTTTTAACCCATTCATACCGTCAGATTCATTTCCTAACTCTTAACTCATATACACATAAATGTAAATTGTTCTATATATAGTTTTTTGTCATGTATGATTATATATCATCATAATCATCATCATGCCGCGCTAGCAGCGCGGATATCCATGACAATCTCTCTACAGCCGTCCCTATCACTCATTGTTCTAGGGAGGGCCTCTACGCAGCACCCAGTATCCGCACAGAGCTGGTCAATGTACGTCTTTGCTGGTCGGCCCACAATGGCGTGCCCATCTGCTGGCTTCCACAGGAGGATGTCGCTTATGAGTTCGTTCTTGCTTCTCCAGCAGTGTCCTGCGTGTCTTGTCCTTTTTACTCAGATGGTTTGGGTGATATGGGGCAGGTGGCCGTACAACTGTTTTCTCGTGGGGTGTTGTTTCCACGATTTATATATATATATATATATATATATATATATATATAATATATAGAGTAAGTTTTTGGTATGTACGGGTCGATCTATAACACAGAAAAGAGAAGTCACTCAGATTTGAAATCTTGCATATAGATTAATATCCTTCTAAGAAACACGTCAAATTTGGTTATTGATTTTTACTAATTAAGGGATATAATTGATTAATTAAGCCCAAATCACACAATTTGCGGAACTGTCCATATACCAGCACCTGCTGATAATAAAATATTGTCCGCTGGCTGACTTTTTGTTACAGCGATTTATAGCAGAAATGTATAATTTTAGCGAATAAATTTCGCCGTCTAAACCGTTCTTCTAGGAATGTATCACCTATTCTTGGTCCAATCTTTAAAATATTTATATTGCTGGAAAGAAAATAATATAATCTTTCTGAATATGCAATTTTATGCGTTTTTATTAACTGAATTATTTTTTACAGCGAATTTTTTAAAAAATGGCTTCAGAGAGCTGATATGTATGATTTTTTTTTTTCATTCTAAATTTTAAGAAAAAAATTCTTTTTTCTCGCCTATTTACGGTTCAATCTTCTTTAAGATATCTATATGGTTCGAAAGAGAATTAAATAATCTCTCTAAATATGGAATTTGATTGAGTTTTTATCAATGGAATTATTTTTACAGAGAGTTAAAAAAAATTATATTTTGCTTCAGTCAGCCTAGAATTCGTAGTATCATTTTTTTCATACTTAAATTTTAACATAAAATCAAATCTTATTTATCGCATATTTCTGTTTCTATCTTTAAAATATTTATTTGGTTAGAAAAAAAAGATCTTTATAAATATGTAATTAGTATGTCTTTTCATACATTTAATTATTTTTAAAGCGAATTAAATAACAAATCAAACGAAAACATTTAACGACAACTCTACGTTTTTTGGCAAAACTTGCAAATCGGTCGGAAAATTTAGGGTGACCCAGAAAGAAATAGAACGCATAAATTTTGTAATAAAACTGTTAATTTTAACTTGGGGGGGGTAGAGTTTAGGGTTAGGGTTGGAGATGGGTTTAGGGTTACTTTATTGAGAAAATAAATAAATAATTTGTTTGCTGTTTTTTCTAGGTCACCTGTAATATGTTTTAATTTTTCGACCAATTTGCAAGTTTAACCATATGAAGTCATTCCCTCAAATCTAACGAAAAGAAAATTCCCTGACCTCCCATCAGGTAGATTTAAATTAAGATTGTTTTTATGTAGTGATTTTTATGGGTCATCCTGCGATGACCGAACTCACTATTCAGTAGTAATAGTTCTGCAAACGATTATTAAACCATGTTTTTATCTCCACTACCCGTGGTTTTCAAGTTTTTGTAGCACTGCCTGAGCAATCTCTGGATCTGTTCTCTTGTACTTCATCATGTCCTTTATGAACTGCAGATCACTTGTAGGAGCATCTGCAGCAAGTGTAGATGTCATCCACATGGGTATATAGAACAGTCCTAGGAAAACGTTAAGGCGTTCCAGCTTCACAACAGTTTCTTAGTACTCCAGCTGTTCAGCAAACATGAACATCTTCATAGAATACAAGTTTCTGGCCATCCACCTGGCCTAATAAATGGCTGCATTGTTAGACCTGTTAAAAAAAACAACTTTTTCCTTTTTTTTTCGTACCCTCCTGCACGGTCTCCCATGCTTTTTGGCCTGGAAAAGCCGAAAATCACAACCATTTTTGTTTAAAGCTTTGGGAACCTTTGCCTCATGAAGCATGAAGTTCTATTATATATGCGTTTTCTGAAACGCCAGTTTCGGAGCTTTTTGAGCTTTGTTTTCACCTATTTTCCCACCAATAAATGGGCATAAGCAGGATAAGGCAAGTAATTAGATACTGACTGAAACATCAAAATGCATAGAAACGTTTATGGAAATATCACATGTGATTTTTACAGACAAATCTTATAATGGAGATTGTGGGTTTGTCTGTCTGTAACCGAAACTATATTACTATACAAGTCATAACCCCCTTTGTGATTTACGTCACATTTTCCATGATTTTATATTTATTTAAACCTCAATTATTAATAAAATTGTTTTACATCATTGAGACTGTTGACCATATCTACATACTAATAACATGCAATTGTATTTATATATACAACAAAATAGCGGATTACAGTGTGAATGGGAAGGCTAATTTGCATATTGATCTTTAAAATTTGATTTTAATAAATATATGCTTAGTATTATTGATTTCTAATTGTTTGATTTTATCTTATTAAATAAGAGCAAAAATCTCGGGGATAAATCTTAAAAGAAATCCATTAACAAGAAGAAGTAACAGTAATTTTATTCTTTACTTCCTATTTTAACTAAATAGTTAAATTAGGAAAAGTTACCAATGAAAGGCGGGAGTAATGGAAAATGATGGAAGAGTTAGTTTCAAAGTTGTTGAATTTTTCAATCATACCTGCTCTGTTCCAAATCTTTTTATCTGCATTCTTATTCAGTTTCATTAGCCTTTCTAATTTAATATGATATTTTATTATATTAAAACTTAAATACTTGCACCCGGAGGGTGCATATATTTGCTAGTTTTAATAAAAACTGTACAGATCCAGAGATTGCTCAGGCAGTGCTACAAAAACTTGCAAACCACAGGTACCTGACACAGGAGGTTGTGCCGTTCGCTCTCTTCAGTGACAAAGAGAAGCAGGACATTGCTGCCAAGCTGCATGCCACTGAGAAGCCAAATAGCTTCAGACAAGGAAACCTGTGTTCCCTCAGGTTACAGCCAAGACGACTCTGGCTGATCTGGTTGGTCCAGAGTGTCATCTTCTGCTTGACACCCTTGGCATTGAGTCTGACTGGCTTCTGTAACCTGTAGCAACATGTCCAAGGAGTGATGACTACAGTAACGCCCTGAAATATGTCAGCAATGTAAAAGTAGTAAATGACATCGCTGAGCGGGGAGTCAAGGTGATGAGTGATTTTGCAAACATCATTACCACAGATTCTCAGCAAAGAGAGTATCTTCTTCAAGCTGTGGAATACAACCATGAGCGATTTGATAGTTTCAAGAAGCAAACTCTGAACATATGACTCTGAAGTGTTCTTCTGTCATGGACAATAGACTTTTCTGCCACTTGAAAATAATTTTTAGGGTCTTTGTCACACATTTTCTGATGTCAAGATTTTAATATTTATGAAATTTTGATATTTTTCAGAATATGATGTGTCTTTTTTTTCTTGAATGTTTACTTGGATTGTTTGTCCAGGAAGAGTATTACAAATGCTTCAATTTGATACCTAGTTTGTTGTTCTATCCAAATTGTAACAAAAGTTACAGGTGAAAAACTGTCTGGCAGAAGGCCAAATTTGGCAATTTTCTACTATCGCGGGCTTAATATCTTGAGGTCCAATGAGGCAAAGGTTCCTGACATTTTACCTCAAAATGATTGTGATTTTCGGCTTTTCTAGGTAAAAAAAAGCATGGGAAACCGTACAGGAGGGTATGAAAAAAAGAAAAAGTGGATTTTTGAACAGGTCTAATATCCGCCCAAGCAGATATTGATATCGTAATAGCAGTGAGGAAGTAGTTTTTATTCAAATTCACGATAGAGTTCTGATATTAAATACCTGAGATTACAATTGTAAAAAAAGTGACATGAATACCTGTTGGAAAGGTATGTACTCACGCCCCCCCCCCCCAGCTAGAATAGTAAGACAGAATGGCCTTTTGGAAGGAAAACTGAATTAAAATCTGTAAAACTGCGCTTAAAAATTGAACGTGTGTCACATTATGCTCGTGCAGAGGGGTTGGTAAATACATCTAAAAGTGTAACATTAACCCTCAAATGACACAATGTTTGTGTATGATATTTGTTTAAAGAATATGTAAATCCTTAACGCACCAATTTAATATCTATACTTGTAACATCTATGATATCCACGGTGTATAGGCTGAAACACCCCCACCAAAATATTTTCAGAACTAAATAACAACAAAATATTTAAAGATGCTTTTACTAAAATGCAATTTCTTTATTCGAACTTGTTTTAAATCCATTTCTAAAATCAATTTATGGAGAAATATTAGGAAAATCGCCAGATCCAATGCTCGGAAGTGAAAGACTTTTTCCTGAATTATTCCGAAATAAACTGTTGATTTTTAAGCCCCTGCGATTTTGTACTTGGGTTAAATGCATTTGCACTGAATGGAACAGAAAAGAAACAAAGCCTAAAACGATTTTTAAAAGCGATTTTTAAACGTAAATACAATGGGATTAAAGTTTCTTTTGCTTTTTTGTAATTGAATTAGGTTACAAAATAAATATCACGTGAAAGAAACAAAAGAAAAAAGAATAACAAAAATCGTTAGCGAAAAAAAAAACAATCAAAAAAATATTTTAATGTCAAAGTGAGAGGAGAAAAAAAAGAATGAATAATATAATGATTCTTTGTTGTACGCATGTATTTTATAACACAACAAAAATGACACACCGCAACGAGATTTCTGTTAGCGCAGCAACGTTAAATGTACTAACTTCAACAATAAAACAAATGAAAATTCAATTTGCATTGTAATAATGCTAGTATGAAGTTTCAAAAAAATATATTCAGTGGATATAGAAAATCCAAATAGGTATCTTTCAAAGAGACTCACTCTATTTTTTTTATAGCAACGATGCCACTGAATTACATACTTCGGAAATGCACAGAGAGCTACAAATTTACAAAATCACAAACCAAAAAAAATCAAGCAGAAGTGGAAACCCTTGTACAGTTAGGATATATTAATGGAATTTTGGTCTGAAAAAGGGGAAAAGAGAAACAACGAAAGGAATAGAACTACGAAATAAGCAAACTTGTGTTGTATACCCTTTCTTTACTTCTATTATTCTTCTGCTCATCTTTGGTATCTTACGTTCTTCTTCTAGCGTCTGGACTTCTCTATGCTTCTATTTCTCTGTTCTTGCTGGCTGGTCGTTCTTGATTCGTTTCTTCTTCTAGGTCAGTCTTGTTGCCAAGACATTCATCAACCACAAAACCATATTATTTATTTAAACCTTTATTTACTTAATTAAACATATTTCTCTAACTAAACACAACATGCGTGTGCAAGTGATCTCAGCTAAAGCAGATTCATCTTATCTGCCTGACGTCCAAGCTGAAACTGGGAGCCAACCAGGTCCCACGTGACTTCACGTATTTTGCGGGCTTTCTGTAATGCTCCATGGAAAGTCCCGCCCGTGATATGAAAAGGGGCTATCCCTTCAAAAATACAGATGGTTGACAATAATCTATGCATAGATTATGTAACATTTGCACTAAAGGAGAACAATACTATGCATGTCTTACTGGTGAAAGATGACCCACTGGAAATTGTGCAAGAAATTGAATTTAAACCATGTAATAACAAATCGGAATCTGTCCTAGCGAATGAGACATATAAACATTTCTGGAACCCTGAGATACAAATGGATCACTTATCCCGACCAGAAGACTTGGTCAAATGTTAACTAAGAAGATATTGGTTTGGTTTTGTTTTACGGCATATCAACCTCAGTTGATCATTTAATGCCGATAAAGTTTTGAAATAAATCAATTCTTAATGCATAATACAATTTTGTTTATAAACTCATGTTTTTCTATTTAACCCATAGATGGGAACCTAACAGGTACTACCACTCCGAGTCAGAGTGCACCAGGGAGCAATGGTGATGAAGGGGTGCTCCACATTCCCCAAACCTCCAAAACTGGAACCTCACAATCAGATAGAGTTTAACGTTATTCCCAGGATATGTAGACCCTCAGTCACCGCCTTCTAGCACCCATATGATAAAAAGGGGTTGGGGCTTGCCATAAGGGCAATAGGGTTGGGACATATAGGTGCTAGGGCTTGACATGACCAGCCGATTGATCGGAGAGGGCCTCTCCGACCGCCCGTCTAGCCCAAGATAGGGCTAAAGTGGAGTATTGAAAGTCATGAACTGCTCATCCACCTGAGTTCTATCCTTAAGCATCACAGGTCGCCACCCACGGCCAACAGGTGGCCCCATTAGGGGAGTCTTACTCCTCTGCAGAGGTGCAGTCGGTGTATTCTAACGCCGCAGCCGACAGGGCGGTAATTAAGAAGAGGAGAACTTGTTATCTAGTTAATTTTGTCGTCTTGGTGGATCACAGAGGGAAAGTGAAAGAAAAGGAAAAGATACTCAAATACTTAGACCTTGCCGGAGAAATTAAAAACAAAACCAAAAAAAAAAAAAAAAAAAAAACTGTGGAGCATGAGGGTAAAAGTGGTACCAATTGTAGAGAGTTCACTTGGAACATTCCCCGAAGGTTTAGAAGTCTTGTTGAATTGGAAATCAGAGGAAGAATCGAGACCATCAAAGAAACGGTATTATTAAGATTGGATAGAATACTCAGAAGAGTTCTGGAGACCGGAAGGAGACTTACGGTCAAACAGCCTCAAGTGAAACAAAAACACTCATACACAACAAATACCGACACAGGAAGACATACACTCACAAATGCGCACATACATTAACAGAAGTAAACTCTTACTAATATATATATATATATATATATATATATATATATATATATATATATATATCACAACAACAACAGCAACAACAACAACAACAACAACAACAATGATAATAATAATAATAATAATAATAATAATAATAAAACCTTTTAGGACTTTTTGGAAAATACAGACGGATAACCTAATCCCGGTTAGGAGACCAGACCTATTATTAATCAACAACAAGAAGAAAACGAATCATCTTGTGGATCTTGACATCCTGGCGGATCACAGACTGAAGGTGAAAAAAAAATGAAAAGATACTAGGACCTGGCCAGAGAGCTAAAAAATTGGAACATGAAGGTAAAGATCATACCAACTGTAATTGGAACCATTGTATCAGTTCCAAAGGGAATTGGAAATCCGAGGAAGAATTGAGACCATCCAAACAATAGCACTGTTAAGATCAGTGAGAATACTCAGAAGAATCCTGAGGAGACTTGCTGTCACTCAGCCTCCAGTGAATCACCAGCTTAATAATCACCTTCATAATAATAATAATAATAATAATAATAATACTTTGCGGTAATAGAGATGAGACTGTAAACTATATACTCTGCGAATGTAGCAAACTAGCACAACGAGAATACAAAACTAGACACGACTGGGTTGGGAAGGTGATCCACTGGGAATTATGCAAAAAATTTAATTTTGACCATACAACAAAATGGTATATGCATAAACCAGAATCTGTTCTTGAGAACGAAACGCATACAATTCTCTGGGACTTTGAACTAAAAACGGATCACCTTATCCCAGCAAGAAGACCAGACATAGTGTTGATTAACAAAAAGGAAAGAACTTGTCAACTGGTGGATTTTGCAGTGCCAGATCACAGGGTGAAGCTAAAGGAAAAT
Organism: Doryteuthis pealeii; assembly: GCA_023376005.1. NCBI lineage: Eukaryota > Metazoa > Mollusca > Cephalopoda > Myopsida > Loliginidae > Doryteuthis > Doryteuthis pealeii. The sequence continues at coordinate 89,662,243 of CM042157.1, read as the reverse complement.
GAAAAAATGGACAAATATATGGACCTTGCCAGAGAACTGAAAAAGTTATGGAATATGAAAGTGAAAGTAATACCAATTGCAGTTGGTGCACTTGGAACAGTCCCAAAAGGATTAGAAAAGGGTTGGGAAAGTTTGGAAATCAGAGGAAGGATTGAAACCATTCAGAACACTGCACTGCTGCAATCTGCCAGAATACTCAGAAGAGTCCTGGAGACCTGAGGAGACTTGCTGTCATTTAGACTCCAGTGAAAGACCATCAGCTAATGCTGATGTGAAAACTCAAAAATAATAATAATAATAATAATAATAATAATAATAATAATAATAATAATAATAAAGTATTGTTAAATATCATCACTAAGACGCGCGTAAAGTGTGTGAATCTTCTAAGTATATTAATAGTATAACTACTAGTGCTAATAATACGGTTGCAGCAAAAAATAGCTAGAGCCACGAACGACCTACTGTTCTTTGAATAGCAAACACAAAAAGAAGTAAAAGAAGAAAGAAAAAATCTAATCATAGCAAAGATAGAATGGATAGACAAGAGGAAGTCGTGTGACATGATGATACGAAGATGAATATTAGAATGTCTGAAGATGTTTCAATTAATCAACTTTATCACGAGATCTATTGAAAATTGGAGAATGGAAATAACAGCTGGAGGCCAAAATATATAAGTAAAATTACAAAGAGGTATTTTACATAGGAACTCTTTGTCACACACCACCACCCCCCGCCCACCATTCGTTATGCCAATGATACCGCAAAAATATATTCTAAGATTATTCAAACGGCGGTATAAATTCACAAGAACGCGGGAAAAAGTAAACCCTCTCTTGTAGATGGATGACGTCAGAGCTTTTGCCAAGAATTAAAAATGATAAGTAAACACTAATACAAATAGAATCCTCAGCCAGAACAATATCAAAATACTCGAAGATAAAGAAAGACGAATGCCATAAGCTGGTACAGAATGAGTACAAGACTAAGCACAACTGGATAGGAAAGGTATTTCACTGGGAATTGTGCAAGAAATTAAGTTTTGACCATGCACAGATCGGATTCCATCATGGAGGATGAGACGAATAAATTTCTCTGGGATTTTGAGATACATGCTGATCACCTGATCCCAGCCAGTGTACACACTTTTATTACGTGTACGGCGGATATATTGTGTGACAAAAATTATGGTTCAAATAAATTTTGTTAAATTATTAGGATCTTTTGGATATTGTGGACAGAGGGATATCCTTATTCTTTAATTAGTTTCAAAATATTTCGCTCAAGAACATTATTACATTAAAATCTAGTCTAGAAAGATGTGTCTCGTTATGGGAACATGCTTAGGTTTATTAAAACATCGTATTGCAAGAGAAATAAATTGTCGTTTACAGTTTGCGAAATAAACACATTGTATTTCAATGGCTTGTTCCCTTTAAGTTATCCGATTTAACTTATATAATAAAAAAACTGCATTTTCCAGATTTCAAAAAGATCTCACTGTCAATAGATCACAAGATCTGTATATTCATCTGTGACATCTTCTTTGTGATGTTTTCTCTTTTGTTTTACTTCTTTCTTTTTACTATAGTTTATATATTTTGTGTTTATCTTTACTTTATCATTAACATGCGTAGTTTTGGTTAAAACGGTTTAGATTAAATGTATTATTTACTGAGTTGCTTTTGGAGACTCAATTTTACCATAAAAATCCCATTAACAAATACAAGTGTCCTTTTATTTTTGAGCATGTTCATTTTTTTTATCAATAGATTGAATCAATCTACCGACTTGTTGAAACTGAGCAGGCCTTTTTGTTGCTTTTCTCATCGTTTGATTTCAATTCAAAGATACATTCTCAATGTCTTCTGAGAAAGACACATGAACTACGCAAGTGCAACTGCCAGCATCTGCCTGGTAATCCACGACGTCAATGTGGCATAAAATGCTGTCAATATATTTAGCAGTTAAACCAAAATGCTGAAAAGAGGAAAATTCTTCCTTGTGGAATTTGCCAATGTGATTTAACAATGTGCCATTTAACAAGCAAAATTTGGTTTCAACTGCGTTCAGTTCTGTTCTACTTATCACGGACCTTCCCAGACAAATTGCGAATCAGTAGGGGATTGGATTTTCCAAGAGAAATCCAATCACTGCCAACTTGAATCCAATAATTGAAACGTTGCTTTACAAGTATCGAAATCAGATGATTTAATAATAGCTTAGTACGACACTGAACACCAACAGAGGTTTAATTTTCCCCAGAGAAATAAAGTGATTCTTGATTTGACCATTCAAGTAACAAGAACGTGAATTTCTTTTTCCTTTCTCATAAGAAAAAGTGAGAAAGTAAATTATTTTATGCCAAGATGAACGTACAGCTTTATTATTAGTTTATGAAAACTGATTTTGTCCTTCGTTTGATTCGATCAAATAGTGAGAACTTAAACTGCAGAATAGAAACCGAAATCTTAAGTGGATTTTTCATCACAATTCAAATGACAGTTGGGTCAATCTTTACGAGAAGAATTATGACCGGAATAAATATTGATTTTTCTTCAATGATATTACTATCACTTGTATGAACTTTTGAGACGATGCTTGAAAATTTGTATTATCTCGAAATTTCCTCATCTTTATTGTTACATACATAATGTTTCAGCAGATATACTCTTTGGTCTTCTTTAGGTGTTTCTTGTCAAATCCGGGAACATTCTGAGGTAAAAAATAATCATACATAATAATCATTAGTGTAAATTCTAGGTTTAAAAAACATTAGGTTATTAGATAAAAAGAATTCACTAGAAATTATCTAGTAGGTATAAGCGTCGATGAAATACAGTTCAATCATCTTGGGTTGCAGGTTCAATCCTGAATACAGGCAAAAATAACATAGAATACTTAACATAGCTTAACACTTCTATCAGGAGATCTATCCTAAAAGTGGACAGTTGTTTAAGGGGAATATGTTGAACCAGGATACTAAATCGGAAAAAACGTCTTTTGTGGCTGGGCTCGAAAACGTAATAGTTTCTATGTATAACGTTCTAATATCGATATATATTGTATAGTGGGTCTTGTCAACGTGCCTCCAAATTCACGACACTAAAAAGGTGTTCGGCACGTGGCGGTCATCTTGTCGATGAAAAAAGTACAACGCGAGAAATATATCGTCACAAGCTGCTTAGCTTTTATTTTCGGGCTCGTCTCGTGGGTTGTTTCGGAGAGGAGGAAAGGCAGAGAGAAAGAGAGAGAGAGGACACTGTTAAATTACTGTGATCGTACACTAGGGACCAGAGGCCCGTCCGAATCCTACGCTGTCGGAAATCAAAAAGAGGACGATATTCTTGTTCGTCGTTCCTCGTCACCACGTGACTTCCGGTTCCGGTCAACACCCGAAAATTCCGGTTGGCTTTCAATTCTCCATTCGGGGGTTCACGCCCCGGTCAAATTCCCGACAAACCGTTTTGGGTTCATCACTTTTTAAAAAAAACCTTTACTATCTCTTATTTCTTCTTCATCCTTTTCTAATAGTAGTCCTCGCAAAACTCAGGGCCTTCATCATCTCGTTATCATCTGCGGTATATCATCTGCTTCTTTCATTTTTTAGGGTGAAACTATTTTCTTTCATTATGGACGTTCGAATTACATAATATAGGAAAACTATGGATAGAAATGGTGCTAATGTATATATTTGCAAGACTCTAGCGACAATGTAACGGAAATCAGTGTTACAATCAGACGAGCCAATTATTTCTTTCTTATCTTTGTAAACGGTCGTTATAGCAGTAATAGTTTATTTGGTGATAACATATGCAAGGAATATTTATATACACAATGTTTCGGTAGATATGCTCTTTTGTCTTCTTTAGGTGTTTCTTGTAAAATACGGGAAGCTTCTAAGGTAAAAACCAACATTAGGTTATTAGATAAAAACATTCACTAGAAATTATCAAGTAGGTAACATGGCGTAAAGGGCGAGCCAATTATTTCTTTCTTATCTTTGTAAAGGATCGTTATAGCAGTAATATTTTTTTTTTTGGTGGGGGGATAACATATGATAGAAGTATTTGCTCCATATTTCCTTTTTTATATATTGTAGGTGACTCACTTATGACCAGAATAATGGACTTACCAAAGGGTATATTGAACAGAGCAAAGCTACTCAAGTTAGATGTAGCAGATACATGTCTTCGTGTACGCTGTAACAAGGAAACCCTGCTCATGTGCACATTGATATATTGCTAAATACATCTGTTCTCTACATTTTATCGCCGTGTTGAGTTATTATTTATTGACCCTTAAACAGGTCATAACAGTATACGGAATCAAATGCTTTCGGGAAATCTACAAACAAAAGTGTTGCTACGAGATATTTTTTTCTCGTACTCCGACAATGATTCCTCGATTAGACTGAATCTGAGAAGTTGAGGAACTGTTATGATTTTTCTAAGATTTTTTTCCATTTCAGATACGTTGCGATTGAGAAACAGGGTATTATTAAAAAAACTTAGCAATAAGAGTTATGCCTCTGTAGTTTATAGGGATTCCGAGGTCACATTTCTTCGGAAAGTGGAGGTTGCAGCCTTTCGTCCATTTCTCTATTGTGTTTTTTACCATAATCAAAACTTCGTTCTCATATGGGTGCTAGAAGGCGGTGGCTGCGGGTCTACATGTCCTGGGAATGACGTTAAACTCTATCTTATGGTGAGGTTCCAGTTTTAGAGGTTTGGGGAATGTGGAGCACCCCTTCATCACCATTGCTCCCTGGTCGACTCTGACCCGGAGTGGTAGTACCTGTTAGGGTCCCATCTATGGGTTAAATAGAAAAATGTATTTATAAAAAAATTGTATTATCCATTAAGAATTGATTTATTTGAAAACTTTATCGGCATTAAATGACCCACTGAGGTTGATATGCCGTAAAACAAAACAAACCCAACCAAACAAACCAAAAGTTCGTTTCATAACTGAAGTTTTATATATTGTAAGATATTTGTTTGTAATAATAATGATAAATCGTTCTAGGACTTCAGAAAACTATAGGAGTCTCTTAGGAGACTAGTGAGTTCACCAGTCGGAAAATGGCGATGGAAACAATATGAATAAGAATAATTATCTGAATAATCCATACAATAATGACAATATTAGTATCGCAGAGAATTATTTTTCTCCCCCCCCCCTATCTTTCTATAACCTGGTAGCGAGTTGGTGAGGTGGTCGTCGATTGGGTTGTCCCAATTCCCTCTCTTGAAGCTGATACCCCCTCGTTGTGGTTTATACCAAGGCCTTAAAAGTCCGGTTGCGAGGTTTGTATTTTCCCAGTACCCCACTCGTATCGGGTCAGGCACAAAGGCCCTATTAACGTGGGATCCACCCACAAACCGAAGTTCATGGGATGGTGGGTGAAAATTGCGTGTATCCCGTCGGCATTCCCCCTCAAGGGGGCGCCTCAGACACTGGGCAATAAACCCAGCCCTGCCCCTTTAAATCGAGGGGGCAGGTGTTGCCTGGGGGGATAGCCCCCTTGGATCGACGCTATTATTATAACTCAATCGGTCCAGTGACCGAAGCTCACTGGACCCCCGACCCGAAGGCTGGGTGATAGGTGGGTGAATAGAACAAGCTGAAAGCGAGTTGTTTATACGTACAACATATTACTTCTTTCCCCTCAACTAATTGACCCAGTACGAGTAACAGTGGGTCGCGTTTTTGAATTGGTTAGCTGCAAAGCCCACTAAATTTCGCAACCACTTTATTTACCTGGTCTGGTGGCTACCCCACTAAAGATCGCTACTGGCCCCTCCCCGCTGCGTCGGGATAAACGCCTCTTATATTTTCCCGACAATGTTAAAAGGCCTAAAGAGTAAATGATCTGTAATTGGTATGTTTAGCTCAGTTGGTAGAGCACCTGCCTAGGAATACCAAGGTTTCTGGTTCGATACTGATTCAGTAGTTTTGTTGAAATTTGTTGTTGGTGTTATTGTTGTTGTTATATATATAAATATTAGTAAAAGTGTAATTCTGTTAATAAATGTGCGCATTTATGAGTGTATGTCTTGATGTGTCGGTTTTTGTTGTGTGTGAGTGCTTTTGTTTCACTGGAGGCTGATTGACAGTAAGTCTCCTTCCGGTCTCCAGGACTCTTCTGGGTATTCTATCCAATCTTAGTAATACTGTTTCTTTGATGGTCTCGATTCTTCCTCTGATTTCCAATAATCAAAACTTCGTTCCATAACTGTAGTTTTATATGTTGTAATGTTGTATACCCTTTTCTTACTTACTTCTATTCTTTTTCTGGCGTCTTTGATATTTCAAGTTCTTCTAGCATCTCTTCTAGCGTCTGGACTTCGTCTTGGGGACTTCGTGTCTGGTCTTCCATTGGGGATTTCTCTTTATCAGAAGCCCTGTGTCATTGGTACTTTTTAGATAATAACACAAGACTTCGATTTACTTAGATCATATTTATTTCGAAATCCCCACCAGACTACCTGCGCAGTTTGAGTCGGAGCGTGAAATACATGACTCACCACCGTCGTGGTTTCTCGCCGACTGACTAAAATCTATTTCTAATCTAAACCGGAAGAGGGTCTTCTCCACCGATTCTCACGGTATCCACCGGAAGGAAGGATCAGGATAGGTCAAGCCATGACATTCAAATCCTTCAAGGCCGTGGGCTGCAACTTATAACAGCCATTTTGATTTCTACACTACTGTACATAAATATTAAGAATCTAATAATTATGTAACAGTAAGATACTTGTTTGTAATAATAATGATAGTAGTATCCGTGTTATCTGCCTGCACAAAAGTAATTAAAACTTTTGCCTCTAAAATGGACATCAATTCAAATGTTCACAAGAATATAAGAATAAAAATGTAAACTACAAATTTGAATTTCTCTATTTGCCTTTCGTGAGCGATAAAGACATTTCCAAATAAGGTTAAGATTTTCTTCTGTTGTTTTCCATTTATTTCATCAGTTCATTTCCTTTAAATTCAATTTGAATTTCTCTTTGGAAAAAATTGAGATTTGTAATATCTTATTCGATTAATTCAATTAATTTAAAAACAGAAGAAACCAAAACAAAAAATGTAACCGAAGGGAATTTATATATCGTTATATTAATGTCATTAGATTCCGATTTAAACAAATTTGGCGAACAAACAAGAACTGGATAAGACAGTTGTCGCAGTACACAATTTAAAATATAAAATAAAATAAAAAACAGTGGATTACCGGCGGCAGACATTCAGCTTGCTCTTCATGAACTTCGATAAAATAGAGTTCACGCATTTTAATCAAGATGGTGTTGTTTTCATTAAATGGAAAACCTTCGAAATTCGTAAACTAGTTCATTTACACTTTTCTGTATTTATGAGATGAGGCTTGATATGAATAATTTTGATATTTCGCACTGTTGTTCTCATTTTTATTGTGTATGAAAACAATGTTAAGGCCCCTGTAACCTTCGGCTTTGTTAAGGTGTTATTTAATTACCTTAAAATAGGTCATCTTCATTCAATTACTTTGGATTCAAACATCGTTTCGAAGCTCATATAACTATTGAAAGTGATATCAATATTGGAAAGGCATGAACTTGTTAAAAATCATATGGAAATCTATCTCAGTCTTTTTCCATCTATCTATCTTTCTATCTCAGTCTTTTCCATCTATCTATCTATCTCAGTCTCTTTCCATCTATCTATCTATCTATCTATCTATCTATCTATCTCAGTCTCTTTCCATCTATCTATCTATCTTAGTCTCTTTCTATCTATCTATCTATCTATTTCTCAGTCTCTTTCCATCTATCTATCGCAGTCTCTTTCATCTATCTATCTTTCTATCTCAGTCTTTTTCCATCTATCTATTATCTTAGTCTCTTCTATCTATCTATCTATCTATCTATCTCAGTCTCTTTCCATCTATCTATCTATCTTAGTCTCTTTTCTATCTATCTATCTATCTTTCTCAGTCTTTTTCCATCTATCTAATCAGTCTCTTTTCTATCTATCTATCTATCTCAGTCTTTTTCCATCTATTATCTATCTTAGTCTCTTCTATCTATCTATATCTATCTCAGTCTCTTTCCATCTATCTACTATCTTAGTCTCTTTCTATCTATCTATCTATCTATCGCAAGTCTCTTTCCATCTATCTATCGCAGTCCTCTTTCCATCTATCTATCTATCTATCTCAGTCTTTTTTTCCATCTATCTATCTATCTATCTCAGTCTCTTTCCATCTATCTATCTATCTTAGTCTCTTTCTAATCTATCTATCTATCTATTATCTCAGTCTCTTTCCATCTATCTATCGCAGTCTCTTTCCATCTATCTATCTATCTATCTCAGTCTTTTTCCATCTATCTATCTATCTTAGTCCTCTTCTATCTATCTATCTATCTATCTATCTCAGTCTCTTCTTTCCATCTATCTATCGCAGTCTCTTTCATCTATCTATCTATCTATCTCAGTCTTTTTCCATCTATCTATCTATCTTAGTCTCTTTCTATCTATCTATCTATCTATCTCAGTCTCTTTCCATCTATCTATCGCAGTCTCTTTCCATCTATCTATCTATCTATCTCAGTCTCTTTCCATCTATCTATCTATCTTAGTCTCTTTCTATCTATCTATCTATCTATCTCAGTCTCTTTCCATCTATCTATCTATCTAGTCTCTTTTCTATCTATCTATCTATCTCAGTCTTTTTCCATCTATCTATCGCAGTCTCTTTCCATCTATCTATCTATCTATCTCAGTCTTTTTTCGCATCTATCTATCTATCTATGTATCTATCTATCTCAGTCTTTTTCCATCTATCTATCTATCTATCTATCTCATTTACTTCATATATATCCCATTTTATTCTTATCTATCTATCTATCTATCTCATTCTATTCCTATCTATCTATCTATCTATCTATCATGGCTTCCTCGTACACCCTGTACAAGCTGTAGCCGTGTCAGTACTATTGTATTGTATGGACTTTCACGAAACGCCTGGGGGAAAAGCTACATGGGAACTACACAAAGGTGCTAAATATTGTTTTGAACAAATTCTAGTTGGTTGGTTTCTCTGTTGGTTGGTTGGTTGGTTGGTTGGTTGGTTGGTTTTTAGGGCACAGCAACCATTGTTGGGTTATTTTATGCCGAATACATTTTGTTTTATTCATTTTTGATAGGTAATCAATTTTTCAAACACATTTTTTAACTCTTTTTTCTATTTACCCCATAACTGGGACCCTAACAGGTACTATCACTCCGGGTCAGAGTGGACCTGGGAGTAATGGTGATGAAAGGGGTACTCCACATTCCCCAGAGATCCAGAATTGGAACTTCACCATCAGATAGAGTTTATCCTTATACCCTGAACATTAAGATCCTCAAAGTGTATCTGGGAGTAATGGTGATGAAAGGGGTACTCCACATTCCCCAGAGCTCCAGAATTGGAACTTCACCATCAGATAGTTTATCCTTATACCCTGGACATTAAGACCCTCAGCCACTGTCTTCTAGCACATATATGATAAAAATGGTTTGGGGTCTGCCATGAGGGCAATAGGGTTGGAACGATCATATAGGTGCTAGGGCTTGACGTGACCAGCCGATTGATCGGAGGAGGCCTTACAACCGCCCATCTAGCTTGGACTGCTCAGTATTCCATCCTTAAGCATCACCGTTTTAACGGAACTTCCTAATTTATAGAAAATGTCACAAATGAATTCAACACAAATCAATTTGTTAAACATTGGAGGTAGAGAAAAGTAACCGTTCTAATTACAAGTATATCTCAACGGTTACCTGTATATATATATATATATATAATATAAAATATATATATATATATATATATATATATATATATATATATGTCAGAGCAGCGGTGGGAAAAATGAAATAAATCTTCGTCGGACTTGAAATTCCCAATAAGCAAGACGAATTTCAAACATAAATCTTCCACCTACGAACAAGAAAACAAGTTTTAAAATACGGATTCACAAAGTATTGTTGTCAGATTTTCATCTCAGAAAACAAAGAACTGAAGGCGTTAAGTTGAAGGCGTTAGATACAATAGATGGAATGTCATCTCATGATGAGGATGGCAACTCGATTATGGGTTTTTTTTTTTGTTTTGTTTTATTTTGTTTGGTTTTTTTTTTTGGGGGGGGTGTTTTCTTGTTTTTTTTTTTGTTTGTTTTTTTTGTTTTTGTCTTTTTGCTTTGTGTTTTGGTTTTGTTTTTTTTTGTTTTTTTTGTCTTTTTTTTGTTTGTTTTTTTGTTGTTTTTTGTCTTATTTTGCTTTTGTTTATTTGGGGTTTTTTGAGGGGTTGTCTTTTTTTGGGGGGGGGGGGCTGTTGGTTTTTTTTTGGTTTTTGTCTTATTTTGCTTTTTGGTTTTGGTTTTTTTTGGGGGGTTGGGGGGGTTGTCTTTTTTGGGGGGCTGTTGTTTTTTGTCTTATTTTGCTTTGTTTGGTTTTGGTTTTGTTTTTGGTTTTTGTCTTTTTTTTTTTTTTTTTTGTCTTTTTTTTGTTGTTTTTTGTCTTTTTGCTTTTGTGTTTTTTTTTGAGGGGGGGTTGTCTTTTTGGGGAGGGGGTTGTCTTTTTTGCCTTTCTTTTTTTTTTTTTTTTTTTTGTCTTTTTCGGGTTTTTTGGGGGGGTGTTGTTTTTTGTCTTTTTTTGCTTTGTGTTTTGAGTTTTTGTTTTGTTTTTTTTGTTTTTTTTTTTGTTTTTTGCTTTTGGTTGTTTCTTTTTTGTTTTTGTTTTCGTAGAGTGCTAGAAAATAACTTGATGTGCTGCTATTGCTTAATTATTAACATTTCTTTTTTAAAAGTCAAAATCTAAATTCATTTGATGATGATGAAAACTTGGCTATGATTTTTTCTTTTTGCTTCTTTTTTTCTTTTTTTTTTTTTTTTTTTTTGGCTGCTGCTGCTTTTGTTGCATACTGGCTCCAAATTCTTTATGTTATATAGCGGCTTAAAATTCACGGCCCTACTTCGTGTATCTGTATACGTAGCGGGTATCGTCACTAACCCTAGACATTATATGTAGTGGTCGCTTAATGAAATCTACAACACATGGGTATAGTAGGAGTTCTGACCTTATTTCTCTTCCCGGCTGTACGTGGTGGCGAGCGTGACAATAGGAATGCCCAAGGGTTGGCGAGGATTACTACTGCTGGGATGGTGAGGTAAAGGGGTGGCTGGTGGCGTCTCACCGCCCTTGGCCGCGACGGACCGTGTCAACGGTCACTCACTGTTCGCTGTCCGCTGTCTGACTCTCTACTGACCTGGGATCTCTGACTTCCTTTTATATATATCAAACGCCTACACGTTTTCTTTTGTTATCTTTATCTTTATTTATATTTCCGAACTCATTGTAACCCATCCTTCTTTGTTCGCTTTACCCGGAAAAAGTCCTTTGTTACTCTTTTCGTCTTCTCCCTGTCTCGATCCAACCGGAAGACCCTATTTCCGTTTTCACCTTCTTTTAAATATCTTCAATATACAACATTTTTGTGTTGTTTCTTTTTGTTGTGTGCTAAGAAGTAACTTGATGTGCTGTCCGTTGATTAATTAGTTACATTTCTTTTTCAAAAATCAAAATCTAAATTCATTAGTGACCTGGAATCATGTTTTGCTACGAAATTAATGTCAGAAATGAAAAATAGATACACAGGGCTGATGAATGTAGGGTTTTGGTGATTGACTAACTGTTTATGACCTGTTAAAGGTCAATAAATAGTAACTCAACACTGGTATAAAAAAGTGGGGAACAGATTGTATTCAGCAAATATATATCACACAACAGTAGAAGGGTTTCCTTGTTCAGCATACACGAAGACTGTTTCTAGAACTACTCCTATTTACATGTGTCCCACTTTCACACAAGGCCGTTTTATGTGGGCACCACCCACAAGCCGAGACTCATGGGGTGGTAGGAGAAAAATTGCGTCGATCCGAGCCCAGTCCCTTTAAGTGCAATGAGGCAGGCATCTGGGATCGACGTTATTAATTTAGCAGTTCAGTGGACCCCCGTCCCGAAGGACGGGTGTTTCTAGAACTACTCGACTGAGTAGCATTACTCTGTTACATATGTACCCTTTGGGTAAGTCCATGTTCGTGTCATAGGTGAGTCACCTACAACACTAACACTGGTGTGTCCATGTATTGGAATTCAGGGAACACCATTTATGAGTTCGTCCTTACATCCACAGCAATGCCCAGCTTGTTTTGCTCGTCTTATTTGGAATGTTTGTGAGATTGGTGGTAAGTGGTCGTACAGCCACTATTTTATAGAATGCTGCTAGCATGATTGGTTCAATGCAGCCCGAAGTATCCTTATGTATTTCCTATCTAGCTTGTCTTTCGAACTTGTTATTAAAGTTAAGTGTTGTAACCAAACAGTAGTACTTATACGGCTACAGGTTAGACTAATTCCCATTTAATTTCATTACATAATACACTATCACTTTGAAAATTAAACTATGGAAATTTCACTTAAATCCTGACGTACAAAATCAGGAAACAAACCGAAATAAATCAGTAGTATTCTGGAAGAAAAAAAGTCAATGCAAAAATATCACACCAGGGCGGGGGGGTGGTAATTGTCCTAAATTTAGATTACCTAAAATGGTGTAATGGTTAGCGTTGTAGGAAATGGACCTAACGAGGTGAGTTCAAGTCCTGGATACGGCTGTTTGAAATTTACATAGTGCCGCTAATACCCTTGGGAAAGGTACTTATGCAACTATTCCCCCCTCCAGATATGGGTAAATAGTAGGGCGGACTGGAGTCTTTTTCCTTGATATGGCAACCGGTCTAGAAGAAATAAAACTCTGAATTTAAACAAAAGAGTCTCTTTTCTCTTTAATCAAAACTACTTTGAGAGCCCCTCCTCCTCCTTCTTCTCCTCCTCCCCCTCCTGCTCTCTCCTTCCTCCACCTCACCCCTTACTCCTCCACCTCCTCTCTCCTCCTCTTCATCACCCCTTCTCCTCCTCCCTCTCCTCCCTCTCCTCCTCCTGATCATCCCTCCTCCTCACCCCTCCTCCTTCTCACCCCTTATCATCATCCCTTCCCCCTCATCCTCACCCTTCTCCTCCTTCTTCTCCTCCTCCCTTCTTCTTCTGCTCTCTCTCTCCTCCTCCTCCTATCCTCCTTCTCACCCTTCCCTCCACCTCCTTCTTCTCTTCTCCTTCCCCTCCTCCTCCTCACCCCCCTCTTTCTCCTTCCCTCCTTCTGCTCTCCCCTCTCTCCTCTTCCTTTTCAACCTTCCCCCTCCTCATCCCCCTTTCTCCTCCTCCCTCTCTTTCCCTTTATTTTTTTTCTCCAAAATCCACTCTTTGACCCGTTTATGTATTCTGCGGTTCAAAGATTTTAAACATCTCCAAAATATCATCAAATTTTCACAACTTTTCTAACCATTGTCATTTTGAATTTCAGCCAAGACAATTTGTTATTCATTACCGACTTTAAATTTCAACTCAGTAAAATGAATCAACTGCAAAAAGTGAAAAAGTGTAAGAAAAACAATAAAAACAAATTTTGAAACAGTAAAAATGAGTGAAATAATCAAAAGATCAAATCAATAATTTTTAATTATTGATATTTTTATGATGTTTTTGGAAATGTATTTGAAAAACTCAAATGAGAAAGCAATGTTATTTTTGTAATGTCAAAAATGTTGAGAATTTTTAACTAGGAATATTTCCTCGGAATTTCAATCCAATCAAATTATTCCATTGACAAATGTTTTCTGAAATTTACAAATTAACCCTTGCCAATTTAGTGCAGTCGCTTGAGCAAGGTGTTGGTTCTGATACCGGTCCTTGCCAACTCAGTATAAGTATTTACCTACATCCCACCATGTCAGTCGAATACAACGGAACCACGCTGGTCTAGAGTTTTAAAATTGAGTGAATCCCCTCGGGATTCCACTTTTGAGGCGCCTCAGGCACTGGGCAATAAACCCAGCAATACTGATATAACCACAACCTTTTTAAGTTTAATAGGTTTTAATCCAAATGTTTTCCTTCTCCTAGACTGGTTGCCATACAAAAATTAAAGAGCCCAGCCTTTTCTGCTACTTAATTTTAACTGGAGAGAGAATAGTTGGATTCATGCCTTTTCCAAGAAAATCAGCTCTATGTGAAATGCAAACAGCCACGTCCAGGAATTCAACTCAGGTCACTCCATTTCCTACAATGTTAACCGTTCCAATACGAGCGCAAAATTATCAATATGCTGCAGTCCAAAAATAAGTACACCCCTTTATCTATGAAATTTTATTTTCGGTTACAGAGTTTCAGTGTTGTAGGTTTTTGTAATACGTAATACACAACAATATCCGTTTTGATTGTATGATATTTTAACAAGAAATAATTTACGATAAAATCACGTTGAAAACAACGGATCGCACGACATCATCGCAGTTAAGCAGCGATTAGTCTGTTCAATACTTAGATGGGTGACCATTGTTGTAGGTGACTCACCTATGACACGAACATGGACTTACCCAAAGGGTATATATTTAACAGAGTAAAGCTACTCAAACGAGTTGTATCAAATACACCTGTCCTTCGGGACGGGTGTCCAGTGAACTGCTAAATTAATAGCGTCGATCCCAGATGCCTGCCTCATTGCACTTAAAGTGGCAGGGCTGGGATCGACGCAATTTTTCTACCTACCACCCCATGAGTCTCGGCTTGTGGGAGGTGCCCACATAAAACGGCCTTGTGCCATATCGTGTACATGTGGGGTACATGTAAATACCAGTAGTACCAGATACAGTTCTTCGTGTAAGCTGAAACAAGGAAACCCTTCCATTGTACGTTGATACATATTGCTGAATACAATCTGTTCCCTACATTTTATTTTGGTGTTGAGTTATTATTCATTGACCCTTAAACAGGTCATAACACCATTGTAGCAAGATTGAATTTGGCAAGGACTACTAATGGAAGGGGGAAGGAAGAAAGAAATAAGTGAGAGAGTAAAGGTTTTAAAAAGAGTAATGAACACAAAACAATTTGACCGGAGCGTGACCTTCGAATGGAGAATTGAGTGTCAACCGGAAGTCACGTGGTGACGTGGAACAACGAAGAAAGGTACCGGTCTCTTTTTGCTTTCGGACGCGTAGGGGAACGGACGGGCCTCTGGTGCCTAGTATGGGGTCACAGTAATTTAACAGTGTTCTCTCTCTCTTTCTCTCTGCCTTTCCTCCTCTCCGATACAGCCCACGAGACGAGCCTACCCTGAAAATAAAGGCTAGCAGTTGTGACTACATATTTCTCGCGTTGTAGTTTTTATCAACAAGATGACCACCACGTGCCGAAGACATTTTTAGTACGGTGAATATATCGCCACCTCCGCCGCTGCGTTACTTATATACGTTTGGGTACTGTGAACATATACGACAACGTTACAACCATTTAAGCAACAGCAGGTACTAGAAACTGAATATCAAAATGTCTTGATTTGGATTTAAATGACCCAAAAGTGTTTGATATGCTGTAAAACAAAAGTAACCAACGAACTAGAAATTTATAAAATTCTTGGTATTTAGATTAAGAAGAATCTAGTATGAAAAGGAAAGAAAATAGAGTGGAAAAAATAAATTCGACTTGTTGAAGAGAGGGGGGGGTCAACAATGTCGTCGCCGTCACAAAATCTATAGCACAAAATCCGTTGTCGTCGCAAAACCACCAACTCTACATCTTCAGCAGCTGAAAAATCGCAACTCCTGCTGTCGTCACCCCACTTCTACTTATACAATTTTTCTTCAACATCCGGGTGTCTGCACCACACGCACGAGATTCTCTCGAGCCAAACCCGACCGCTGGAATCATCATAGCCATCATCCGGGCACCTGGCGCTTACATCCGGGACTGCAGCTTCTAGACTTCGGTGACAATGTTTGCATTCTGAAGGAAGCGGGTTCTATTCTACAGTCCGACATGTCAGGCAAAGCCTAGCCCGCTTCCTTCGAGAATACGGCAGGCCTTGACGTTCGCCCACTCACCTCGTGTTCTCTGTCACAGAAGAAAATTGACATTTTATAAAATCTTGTTTTTGAATTTACTTATTTATGAGTGATATCATACGAAAATGAGAATATGTTGTTTGCATGTGCGTATTTATCTGTAAGTTGTGAAGATATAATTATAACTAAGTCATACGCGTATTAATTTCAGATGATAGGCATGTAAATAAGCACATTCCTGGCTAACGTTTTATTCTTTAGAGGCAAAATTAGATTTTTCAATGAATAGATTAGAAGAAGCTAAGCCAGAAAAAATCTCAAATAATGTCATACACTTAGCCAAGTCCAATGAAAACTCTTTTCAAACAATACTAAAAAGGGAAAACGTAATAAAATGATGAGAAAAAAAAGAAACATTTAACCTTATCACACCCATTGCGTCCGTTATCTACAAACAAATCATGAAAGCAAATTCATAAAAAAAAAGATTACTCAATTTATCGAAACTCAGAAAACGAATGTAATTTTAATTTATTTTTACTATATATTACAATTAGAATATATTACATTTTAACAGATAGATATGGCCTTATTCACTAAACTCAGATTATTGAATCAGTTGCAGATATATACTAATTACGAACAACTTTCTAAGTAGTTTTATGGCGGCGACACACCAAATGAAAGTTTTACATATTTATATTGTTATTGTCTACGAAATGGGACAAATTCTGAAAGTGTAACTATATAAGCAACGTAGTTACATATTAACATCTGGAAAAGGGGGGGGAGAGCTTGTAAGCTTATCCGGAATGAGAAGACACATGACAAAGAATCAGCTACCGCTCACTGTTGTCCAACCCATGCTTGCCATTGACTAGCATAGACTGTGTATAATCTGACCTGTG
>CM042157.1:89639775-89645243 GCA_023376005.1 Doryteuthis pealeii | reverse complement strand
GAGAGATTACACAAATCCCAATGTTACCATGTGCTGTACACCTATTAAATGTTATCTCACAACGTGTCGGAGCTATTTTTCAATTATTAACTTTGAATCTTACACTATGATACATTTTTCGGGCGAATCTCTGTCTGCAGAAATACTCACCGTTCAAATTCAAATAGTGCGACAAAATCTTTCATAATATATTCAGACGTTCGACATACCAAACATTTGACGTCAAAGACAAAAAAAGCAATCTGATTTGATGCCAATAGCCAATGGGTTCAATCTGGTGCCGTGATGACGTTTTGGTACGCAGTTCTTCATAAAATTCTTTCTGGCAATCTTTAAACGCAGCTTTTTATTTCATCCAAGATGAGAATGCATATTCTCACTCCATTCTCTCTGGCATATCTGGAGCCATTTAAAAAGATTTCTGAAATTGTAATTGACGTAAGGCCGGTAGAGCATTCGGCTAGAAATCACAAGGTTCCTAGTTCGATATAGCGGCCCTCGCCAACTCAGCGTATGAGTAGCACAGGAATTTGTGCGATAAAGTAAGGAGCTGATGATAGGTGTGGCGCTCCACCTCAGACACAAAAACAATCTCCTTGGTCTAGGGAAGTAAATGAAGTAGATCCCGATAACAAATCCGTAGCATTTCATTTTTCAGGAGCAACGATAATAGTAGGTTTGGGGTACTTATGTTGCATAGCGCCTTCTTTACCGGCACTAAATGTTATATACTGGCATCAAATTCTATATATGTTATACAGCGGCTTCTTCAAACTGACGCTGCTAAATCGGCGTACGTATCGTAGCGGGTATCGTCACTAACTCTAGACGATATATGTAGTGGTCGCTTAATGAAATCACAACACATGCTATATAGTAAAAAGTTGCGTTTATTTCTTCTCCTGTCTGGTGGGTGGCGAGCGGTGACAATGACTACTACTGCTGCTGGGATGACTAGCGTTGGTGACGTGGAAGGGGTGGACGACCTCATCGCCCGCTGGCAGCGATGGTCCGTGTCGACGGTCGCTTCTTGTGCTCTGTTCGCCGTCTCCTATCTGACCGTCTACTGGTCTGCCCTCTGGCTTTTGTATTGACGATACGCCTACGCATCTTTATCTTTTGATCTGATAACGGGTAAATCTATTTCCGAATTTATTGTACCCATCCTTCTTTTGTTCGCTTTACCCGGAAAAAGTCCTTTTTCATTGTTGTCGTCTTTTCTTTGCTTTGTTTAATTTAACCGGAAATTTCTATTTCCGTTTGTACAATATACAACACTTACTACTTACACAAATCCCCAAATGGGTTAGAAGATGCTTCTTAATCTTCTGGTCGGCAACTTATGTCTATCTATCCATCTCCTGGGAAAATAGTGATTCAGTCATTCACAGACAACAATAGCAAAATGTGAAGTAGAAAAGAAAAACAACACTGATTGAATTGCCATTTATCAAGGAACATATGATAAAGAGTTGAGAAAAATGTAACTGCATATGAAAAAAAAAATCATATATATCGTTTAAAATAGGGAGTTACTTTTCAATGACCCTGTAGAAACCCGCCTTGATACTTAAAAAAATAAAAAATAAAAATATATGCTTGATTAAATCAACAGATAAATAAATCAGTATTCACGATGTTTTCATGAAACATCCGATTTTTAATCAAATTTTCTAATAGTTGTGTTTTCGGATGATGAAAGAGTCAAATGATGAAAAAACTAAGAAAAAATAAACCCTTCACACACGAATGCACGCACGCATTATATATATATATATATATATATATATATATATATATATATATATATATAAAAGTAATTGGTAATTTGCTTGAAGCATTGTTAAGTATGTTATAATAAATTAATAATTTGAAAGCAATTACAATGTACATAAAAAATAAAAACAAAAAGATGTTATTTTTTTCTTATCGATTTCAAAGTAGAACTTTATCTTCAGAGACGAATTCAAGAAATTTTTGATCAATCAAATGCAAAAAATAAAAACAGTAGTTTTTTCCGTTAAGATAGAGACAGTAATACGCAACATTGGTAATCTCAGAATTAGAGAAAGTTTATTAATAGCCAAATTAGGTCCTAGTATAAACAATAGATTAGAGCTAAACACTGAATACATAATTAATTAAAATACATGTTCCTCATAGTATATAGTACATAGTATGTACATTTCATTATTCATATATCAAATGAATAATACATAAATATATAAATAGATGAAAATAATAAAATTGAAATTGAATGAACGGCTAAATGACTATCACGGCTTTCCGCGTGGCGTTTAAAAAAGACAAACCACGAGACGCGTGTTTATAACATAAAAAAAATAACGACATAAAAAAACGCGTCCATTTCTGGAATTCGTCTCTGAAGATAAGTTCTACTTTGAAATCGATAAGACAAAAATAACATCTTTTTGTTTTATTTTTTATGTGCATTGTAATTGCTTTCAAATTATTAATATATTATAATATATATATATATATAAAGGCGTATATATATATATATCTAATGTAAAGTCTGTCTACAAAAATGAAAAAAGATTCAAGTCTCAAAATCTAAAAAAACATCTGCCAAAGACATTAACACGATACACTGTTTGTTAAAAAACACAAACAGTTCTTATGACAATATTTTCAAGACAACCTATTTTCCCTTTCCAGTTTGTGATCTGAAAATATGTATAAAGACAATTGTTGCTACTGTAGATGTGTTAACGTGTTTTTCGCAAGAAATCTACTTCGGTCTTAATATATACCGTGTGACTAAGAATGCGTACACTAAGCAACAGGCACAGGAATAAATTTGAAATGTGTCTCTACAAATCTGTGTATCATGAGACATGTTATATATCGGGGGAGGGTTTGCTATAATTAACGGCGTCGATCCCAGGGGGCCATCCCCCCAGGCAACACCTGTCCCCTCGATTTAAAGGGGCAGGGCTGGGTTTATTGCCCAGTGCCTGAGGCGCCCCCTTGAGGGGGAATGCCGACGGGATCAACGCAATTTTTCACCCGCCACCCATGAGCTTCGGTTTGTGGGTGGTCCCGCGTTAATAGGGCCTTGTGCCTAACCCGTACAAGTGGGGTACGAGGTAAATACAATGAGACATGTTATATATATATATATATATATATATAATATATATAAAAATAGGGAAACAAAAGGTTCCAAAAATGATGAACTATTTATGTCGACGTTTAAACGTTTCGGTTTATATAGAACCTTCTTCAGGACAATATGATAAAAAGAAGAGAAAAAATATTTTTTATCCATTGGGACTTAACGTAAAACGTGACAGCCAATCCTGGTAATAAAATGAGGAAATCACCAACACCAACAAAAACATACGCAGTTTTAGATAAAAAGGGAAAAAAAGGGGACTATTTGAAATTTTCATGGGGATAGAAACCGCAAGGTTCCTAGTTCGATACCGGTCCTCGCCAACTCAGCGTATGAGTAGCACAGGGATCTGTGCGGTAAAGTAAGGAGCTGATGGTAGATGTGGCGCTTCATTTCAGACGCAAAAAACAATCTCCTTGGTCTAGCGCTAGGGAAAAGGGGATAGACTCCCACGCTGATTGGCTGATACCGACATTAGACCGCCCCGAAGACTTTTATAATAAAGAAAACCCAATAGAGAAATGGACGAAAGGCTGCAACCTCCCTTTCCAGAAGAAAGGCGACCTTGGAATCATTAAGAACTACAATGACATAACTACTATAGCTGTAAACTTTATAAAGTCCTACCAAGAGCAATGATGGCCAATTTTTTTGCTTTTGCGTTACACAAAAACTCAGATGCAAAAACCATCTCCTCGGTCTAGCACTAGTGAAAAGGGGATAGACTCCCTCGCTGATTGGCTGATACTGACATTAGACCGCGCCGACGACTACTTTACTCACTTCTTCGATTATGCAATGCTGTGAATAAAGAAAACCCAATAGAGAAATGGACGAAAGGCTGCAACCTCCCTTTCCAGAAAAAGGCGACCTTGGAATCATTAAGAACTACAATGGCATAACTACTATAGCTGTAAACTTTATAAAGTCCTACCAAGAGCAATGATGGCCAATTTTTTTACGTTAAGATATGCGAACTAGTGAGCATATAACTATTATCATAATCGATTAAAATCACAAAGCTTTATAAAGATGATGGATTAATTCTTGCTAGAACTGAAAAAAACAAAATACCCAGATAATATAAAAAAGAAAGAGAGAAAATTCTTGAAGGAATCGGACCTTACACTTGAGATAAAAAACAAAAAAAACAATAGTAAAGTGATACTTTTTTTTGATGTTATATTTAACCCCCCAAAAGGATACAGTTTTTCAGATAGGAAGCCAAATTGCACACCGTATTAACAAATCCCCCGGATCTAATTAAAGAAATAAGAATGCATATAAAAAGATGATTTATTTTTGCTTGAGCAATAGAGAAAACTTCAACAGAAAAAAAATGAGGATGAAAAGTCTGTAAAAAATATCGAGTGGATTAAAAAAAATATTATACATCAATGTAAATGGGGAGAACAAAATAGCTACAAGATTGATAAGAAAAGAAGAAATATCATCCCTGCTTATTTAACTGCGTTGTAAAAATCAATGTAGAATGAATATTCATCGATTTAATTGCCCCCCCCCCCTCAACCCCCCCCCGAAAAAAAAGAAAAAAAAAAAAAAAGAAAACAAAAGACAACATCTTTTACCAGAAATTCTGTTATGGTGTTAGCTCAGTCGGTAGAGCGTTCGGCTAGAAACCACAAGGTCCCTAGAAAAAAATCAGGAAATGGTCTTACTCGAACACGAGTTGACAGCCATTTATATATAATATATATATATATATATATATATTATAGACCATACCAATTTAATTGCCATTCATTAAGTCACCTACTCATAATCCTGATATTACATTGTGTTAATTTCAACAGTGTATATATTTAAACATTACAATGGCCGGTTTAGCTCAGTCGGTAGAGCGTTCGGCTAGAACCACAAATTCCTAGTTCGATACCGGCCTCGCCAACTCAGCGTATGAGTAGCACAGGGATCTGTGCGGTAAAGTAAGAGCTGATGGTAGGTGTGGCGCTCCACCTCAGACGCTAAAATAATCTCCTTGGTGCAGCGCTAGTGAAAAGGGAATAGACTCCATCGCTGATTGGCTGATACCGACTTTAGGCCACCCCGACATCTTTACTTTTTACTTACGCACGAGTAGGATGAGATACAAGGTAAATTTTTAAAAAGTTTTCTCTTAAGTTTTCCTTTTCCTGGCTGTTTAAAGATCGCAGTATACCCAATTTACACACATATCTGGAAAGTGACTAGTTTATGCATACCTTTGCGAAAGGGTATTAACCCTATCTGAAATGCAAACAGCCTCGTCCAGGAGTCCCGACGACTTTACTACTTACTTTACAGTTGTACCAAAAATATATTACAACAC
>CM042157.1:89627275-89634775 GCA_023376005.1 Doryteuthis pealeii | reverse complement strand
CCAACCAACCAGCCAACCAACCAGCCAACCAACCAACCAACAACCAGCCAACCAACCCCTCCAGACAACCAGTGAACCAATCAACCTACCAACCAACCAAACCAACCCTCCATCCGCCAACCAACCAACCAACACCCAACCAACCAACCAACCAACCAAACCAACCAGCCAACCAGCCAACCAACAGCCACCAACCAACCAACCAACTCCAACCAACCAACCAACCATCCATCCATCCATCCGAATAACCAACAACCAGCCAACCAACAGCCAGCCAACCAACCACCAACCAGCCAACCAGCCAACCAGCCACCACCAGCCAACCATCCAACCAACCAACCACCCAACCAACCAACCAACCAGCCAACCAACCCTCCAGACAAAACCAGTGAACCAAAACAACCTACCAACCAACCAACCATCCACCCGACCAGCCAACCAACCACCCAACCAACCGCCAACAACCAACCAACCAACAGCCAACCAACCAGCCAACCAGCCAACCAACCAACCAGCCAACCAACCAACGAACTAACCTACCAACCAGCTGATTATATAACCTTGTATATATATATATATATATTTTACATACTAATACTTGAGGAAAAGTATACATATGACTATTTCCCTTCTACCTTTGGGTTAAAAGTAGGGCAGACAGGGCTCTTTAACCTTGGTACGGCAACCGGCCTAGGAGAAGGAAACCTCTGAATTCAAAACCAGTCGTGGAACAGGAGAGGGACTGGCTCCACCAGACTGTTCCGTCTAAGACGCACAGTACACGAGTAGTGTCCCCTTCCTCGACAAGACCAGGTTAGGTGCCCAGTGAAGGGGAGGAAATGATATGTTAAGAGCTGTTGTACATGTACATTATTAATCAATCAACCATGGAGTTGGTCAGAAAGTTTTCACTCATTAGTGCATATATATTATCTATCATTGTAAATTCATATGTATAATCTGTTCTTTATTACACTTCTCAATTCCAAAAAGCCACAAAGAACACATGTGGCTGTCTTATGATACACACGGTTATTGGTGATATCATATGAGATTTTTCCTCAGTTGAGTCTGTCTACTGGGAAAATATATTCTACAGACATGTCGATGTTCGGGCAGTGTGAAAGCCCATTCAGTATATCGACAACATCCACCTACTTATTCGTCTAAGTATTCGTTTAAAATCTCTGTTGAGTGAATACACCGTCGCCGTGTCAAAAGCGATGGTAATAATTAATGCATCTAGTCTGCCATATCCGATGTAAAAGCGACTAGAGCCATTAAAGTCAGAAGGCTTTAAAAGCCGACATTAATCTATGTCGAAGTGAAAGGTATAATGCATTGTATAAAATCATCAATGTCTCTTTCAGTGTGTAAAACGAAGACCCTCCCCCTCTCTCTCTCTCCCTCTCTCTCTCTCTCTCACACACACACACACTCTCTCTCTCTCTCACACACTCTCTCTCTCTTCACTTGATTCTCACTGGAATCGAGTAATTCCCGGATACACAGAGAGAAAACTCCATACAGATTTGTAAGCATGTAACGATTTACAATTCATCATTTAGACTGAATTGAATCTTCAGTTTTTTTCTAACACAATGTTAAGGTTTCTTTCAATTGTCGTGATCACAATACTTGGCTCAATGCATAATTCCTGTTTTCCCATGTGTGCAATTTATATGAAAAAAAAAAAGACGAAGTCAATTCTTTTATTTATTTATTTATTTATTTTTTACTGCATACTATTTTTCCGCGCCCAAAAAAGCAAAGCAAAAAAAAATTCGAAATATAATGATCCGACCAACCCATTCAGCCAATTTCTACACGAGACAGGCAATTCGCGAGACAGGCAATTCCACACAGAGTTGTTCGCTTATTCATCTCTAAGAAAATACTCACCGACATGAAATCAACACGAGCCTAAGTTGCTCATGTTTCACCCTTGAGCAATTATTTTATTGTAATATATTCAATATTGAGACTTTGGATCATATTGTGATAGCTGTACACGTGGACTAATGACGAAAGATCACATAAACACGTCACATGATTTATATATTCGTGTGATTGCGTAGCCATGAAAACGTATATATATTAACCAACCCACCCGCACGAGCAGGATGTGGCACGAGGTCAATTTCTTAAGCGGAGTTCAACAGGTTTAAATTCAGAGTTTTCCTACTACTAAACTGGTTACGTATTCAAGGTTAAAGTGCCCAGTCTGCCCTGCTATTTACTCATAGCTGGAGAGAGAGAGAGAGAGAGAGAGAAGAGAGAGAGAGAGAGAGAGAGAGAGAGAGAGAGTAGGATTCATACCTTTCCCAAGGGTACTAGCGCTAAGTGAAATGCAATTACCACGTCCAAGATTTGAACTCTGGGCGACGAGTCCATTTCCCATGACTTTAACCATTACACCACGTGGAGTTCAACAGGTTTAAATTCAGAGTTTCCTACTACTAAACTGGCTACCTATTTAAGGTTAAAGAGCCCAGTCTGCCCTAGTATTTGCTCATAGCTGAAGGGAGAGTCTCCAGGACCTTTCTAAGTATCCAAGTCAATTTTACAATGCTGTGGTCTGGGTGGTTTCAATTCTTTTTCTAATCTTCAGTTCTTAAAATCCCTTTTTTCAGTTTCTTGGGGATTCTCCAAACTGGTCTCGGTTTTGATTGATAACACTGCCAGTTTAATGTTCCGTTAATCTTTCTGCTCTTTAGCAAGGTGCAAGTATTTTCTCAGCTTTTCGTTTTCTTTTACTTTCACTCTATATTCTGCTGGTATTGCAAAATCCATTATATGATCCATTATATTATTTTCTTGTTATTAATTAATTCTAGGTCTGGTATTGTGGCCCAGTTTTATAGATCAATTTCTATCTTAAAGTCCTAAAAAATATTTTCAAGGACAGATTCTGCTTTATACACATGACGTTTTTTTATTATGGTGAAATTTCAATTCCCAGTGAATTATATATATATATATATATATATATATATATATATATATATATATATATAATCGAAAAGTCCAGAGAAGAAATCTTCCTTACGACACAAGAGTTTTATTTAAAAAACCTGTCGCAGTTTGAGAGCTCAATGTGTGCTCTTAATTAGTGACAGAGCAAATAAAGTAAAGAAACAACAAAGAAAGATTCGCATCTGATGAGTCGGGAGAGTTAGACACTTTGTCTAAGCTCCCTGAAATAGACTATAAAGCTAAATCTCTAAGTCTTTTGTCATTTCTTTACTTATATATATATAATATATATATATATATATATTTAAAAAGAAAGAGAAAATGGAAGAGAGGGTTTCCGGTCAAGGAAGCAGGGAGAAGATAAAGAAATATATAACAAATGTCCGTTATCAGATCAAAAGATAAAGATGCGGAGGCGTATCTATCAATATAAAGGCGAGAAGATTCGAGCTGACACACAGAGGCGCCAGCCAGCAGCCAAAAGGATACTTCACGTCTCCCGTCAGCAAACACCCCTCGGACACCCATTGTAAGCTCTGCGCCTTCACCATCCACACACCGAAGAAAATAAAGAAGGGTCCTCTTTTGTACATACGTATCTGTTGTTTATTTAAGTTCAGTAGTCGGTAGTAGCTGACTACTACATACTCGCTACGTATAGAGATACACGAAGTAGGGCCGTGAATTTGAAGCCGCTATATAACATATACAATTTGACGTCAGTACGTAATAAAGCTGCTCAGAGAAATTGAATAATAGAATGAAATGAAATGATATTTTATGATAATGCTTAAATCTAGTTTCAGTTATTTAGGACATTCCGTTTGAAGTAAAGGCCATAAATGGATATTTATTAGTGGTCAATTATGATGTTTTAGTACACAACGTAGACAATTTACTGAACACCGGAAACCAATATATTTAAAAAAAGAATGCTCTGATTATCGAATATATCATATAAGTAAGTAAAATCGTCGGGGCGGCCTAATGTCGGTATCAGCCAGACAGCGAGGGAGTCTATCCCCTTTTCAATAGCGCGATACCAAGGAGATTATTTTAGCATCTGAGGTGGAGCGCCACACCTACATCAGCTCCTCACTTTACCGCACAGATCCCTGTGCTACTCATTCGCTGAGTTGGCGAGGGCCAGTATCGAACTAGGAACCTTGTGGTTTCTAGCCGAACGATCTACCGACTGAGCTAAACTACACGCAGTATATCTCAAGAAACTTCCCATGAAGTCACAAAAAAGATCCCCACTAAAAACAAACAACAAAATAAAACAAAACAAACTAATATATGGATACTCAATTTTTTTATAAAATACATTTTTCTATTTAACCCATAGATGGACTCTAACATGTACTACCACTCCGGGTCAGAGTCGACCAGGGAGCAATGGTAATGAAGGGGTGCTCCACATTCCCCAAACCTCCAGAACTGGAAGCTGACTATCCGATAGAGTTTAACGTCATTCCCAGGACATATAGACCCTCAGCCACCGCCTTGTAGTACCCATATGATAAAAAGGGTTGAGGGCTGCCATAAGGTTGGGGCAATCATATAGGTGCTAGGGCTTGACTTGGCCAGCCGATTGATCAGAGGGAAACCAATAAGGTCACAGATCAGTTTCTATAAACTTAGATATATTAAAAAGTATATATTTGTTTTTTATATTTTTGCTTGAAGGCAATTACAATGCGTATATCGCATAAAATTCGATAATTATAGAAGATAATAATGACAAGTGAATTTCGGTAAAGAATTATTCGGTGTGTAGAACATCGTACAGACTGTTTCAACTTTATATATACGCATTGTAATTGCCTTCAAGCAAAAATACAAATAATAATATATACTTTATTCAACAATGCTTCTAAAAAAAAAACATCCAACAAAATCTTATTTCCTTCGCCGAAGAGAATAAGGCCCGGGTTTGTTATTATTCACTCAACGTCCCCTTACCTCATATGGTAGAGACGTATCAGTATCATTGTCAGGTTATTTTCGCAAGGATTGTCCCTTGCTGTATCGTGGCCGAGGTAGTATGGTTTCTAACTATCCTGCTGAAGTCCCGGTTTCGATTTCTGTTGGAGGTTCTATTTAACCCATGGGGGGGGGGGGGGAGAGTTCATACCTTTCCCAATAGCGTGACTGGATTTAGAACGCGCTTATTAAGATGTCACAGTCTACACGTTCGCCATTACAACATTACGGATACAGATAGATAACCAAAGGAAGGCCGGAGGATACAACGGCGGAAACGTTGTGATTTTACATACCACAATAAAGATGAGTACAACAGTCCGAAAAATCAAAATTATTCATAAGAAATACCTATTATGATATCTAACTGTTCTTCCGCTACTTACGGTGTTGGGCATAGCAAGGTAACCACTCTTGTCTTTGGATGATAAATCGATTTCCTCAAATCTATCCAGCCAAATAAGAGTTTATCCGTGAAAGTCACTCTAGATTTATACATGTTAGTCATTATAAAGGGATTTGACCAACTATAACCATATTCCCTCTACCCCCCCTCTATTATATTTTTCATCTCATAGTCGCTATGAAATTGTTGCATATGATTAGTTGGGTTTCATCTTTGATTGTCGTTGCTATTGAAGGCGTATCTGGCAATCTGTCAGGCGCACTTTATTTGCTGCCTTCTGAATCATTCGGCTTTGAGAATCCACTCGGCGGCTGTCAGATGGAATTGGATTCTACCATTCAACACGGCCATGATGCTGCGGAGAGAGAAAGATGACGAGGACAGAATGAATAACGATTTATATGAGGAAACATATTACACCAACACAGCTATGGAGTTACGAGCTCGAAAAAGAGATGGTACGACTGGCGAAGAGTAGACAACATTAGCTTGATTGAAGAGATCACAACGCGAAACAGAAAAGATTAGGAGTTATATACTCATTCAATCTTTTGTTTCACACACACACACAGGGTTCAGGTGGTACAGCCATATAGCAGTACCAACACAACCACAGCCTGGAAGAATCGACTCTTTAGCCTGTCGGGGAGATTCTATCATATATATATATAATAATATATATATATATATATATATGTGTGTGTGTGTGTGTGTGTGTGTGTGTGTGTGTGTGTATAATAAATGGAAATGAATCCGACAGTATAATAGAAAATAGATAGAAAAAACAAATGATAATATTAGTATGCTGACAGATATCTGTTTCGACCTTTTTATAAAATTTATAAAAAGACATTCCGGCCAAGAACGAGAGCGTTGTTTCTTTCATTAATATAGTTGCTCTTGAGGATGACCGCTTTATTAAAAGGTCGAAACAGATATCTGTCAGCATATTACTATTATCATTTGTTTTTTCTATCTATTTTCTATTATACTGTCGGATTCATTTCCATTTATTATACACACACACACACACACACACACACACACACACACACACACACATATATATATATATATTATTATATATATATATGATAGAATCTCCCCGACAGGCTAAAGAATCGATTCTTCCAGGCCGTGGTTGTGTCGGTACTGCTATATGGCTGTACCACCTGGACCCTAACAAAGCGCCTTAAGAATAAGCTAGATGGGAGCTGCACGAGAATGCTGCGAGCGGTCCTGAATAAGTCGTGGAAACAGCACCACACAAAAAAGCAACTGTACGGTCACACGCCCCCCTCTCACAAACCATTGGAGTAAGACGGGCTAGACATGCAGGACACTGCTGGAGAAGCAAGGACTCGATCGTAAGCGACGTACTACTGCGGAAGCCAGCACATGGGCACGCTAATGTGGGCCGCCCAGCCAGGACCTACATTGACCAACTATGTAGGGATGCTGACTGCTGCGCAGAGAAGCTCCCAGAATCGATGAATGATAGGAAAGTTTGGCGAGAGATTATCATGGATATCCGTGCAAATTGCGCGACATGATGATGATCATGATATGATAGAAAATAAATAGAAAAAAACAGATGATAATATTAGTATGCTGACAGATATCTGTTTCGACCTTTTAATGATTTTTTTAAAAAGACATTCCGGCCAAGAACGAGAGCGTTGTTTGTGCCTCTCGTGCCAAACGGTTAACTATTCCCTCTTTCTTTCCTAAATATAGTTGCTCTTGACGATGACCGCTTTATTAAAAGGTTAATTTAGATTGTACCGCTTTATCATAAGGTTAATTTATTGTACACTTATATATATATATATATATATATATATATATATATATATAATATATATTAGAGAGAGAGAGAGAGAGAGAGAGAGGGGAGAGAGAGCCATGTTCTTGTAATTACCTGAAGATGCTGTATTAATACGGTTGAAATAAATTATTGTAATGAAGCAAGTTTAGAGTTTTTTTCTTCATTGACTATATATATATATATATATATATATATATATATATATATATATATATATATATATATATATATCCTCCATTCTAGTTTATTTTCTTGGTTATTATGCAATTGGCTGTGTGATGATACTGGGTTCATTTCTTGAGTT
>CM042157.1:89549775-89622275 GCA_023376005.1 Doryteuthis pealeii | reverse complement strand
TATAACGTTAGCCAGGAATGTGCTTATTTACATGCCTATCATCTGAAATTAATACGCGTATGACTTCGTTATAATTATATCTTCACAACTTACAGATAAATACGCACATGCAAACAACATATTCTCATTTTCGTATGATATCACTCATAAATAAGTAAATTCAAACAAGATTTTATAAAATGTCAATTTTCTTCTGTGACAGAGAACACGAGGTGAGTGGCGAACGTCAAGGCCTGCCGTATTCTCGAAGGAAGCGGGCTAGGCTTTGCCTGACATGTCGGACTGTAGAATCGAACCCGCTTCCTTCAGAATGCAAACATTGTCACCGAAGTCTAGAAGCTGCAGTCCCGGATGTAAGCGCCAGGTGCCCGGATGATGGCTATGATGATTCCAGCGGTCGGGTTTGGCTCGAGAATCTCGTGCGTGTGGTGCAGACACCCGGATGTTGAAAGAAAAATTGTATAAGTAGAAGTGGGGTGACGACAGCAGGAGTTGCGATTTTTCAGCTGCTTGCTGAAGATGTTTGAGTTGGTGGTTTTGCGACGACAACGGATTTTGTGCTATAGATTTTGTGACGGCGACGACATTGTTGACCCCCCCTCTCTTCAACAAGTCGAATTTATTTTTTCCACTCTATTTTCTTTCCTTTTCATACTAGATCTTCTTAATCTAAAATACCAGAATTTTATAATTTCTAGTTGGTTGGTTGCTTTGTTTTACAGCATATCAAACACTTTTGGGTCATTTAAATCCAAATCAAGACATTTTAATATTCAGTTTCTTAGTACCTGCTGTTGCTTAAATGGTTGTAACGTTGTCGTATATGTTCACAGTACCCAAACGTATATAAGTAACGCGGCGGCGGAGGTGGCGATATATTCACCGTACTAAAAATGTCTTCGGCACGTGGTGGTCATCTTGTTGATAAAAACTACAACGCGAGAAATATGTAGTCACAACTGCTAGCCTTTATTTCCAGGGTAGGCTCGTCTCGTGGGCTGTATCGGAGAGGAGGAAAGAGAAAGAGAGAGAGAACACTGTTAAATTACTGTGATCCCATAAGATCCCGGTCAAATTGTTTTGTGTTCATTACTCTTTTTAAAACCTTTACTCTCTCACTTATTTCTTTCTTCCTCCCCCTTCCATTAGTAGTCCTTGCCAAATGCAATCTTGCTACAATGGTGTTATGACCTGTTTAAGGGTCAATAAATAATAACTCAACACCAAAATAAAATGTAGGGAACAGATTGTATTCAGCAATATATATCAACGTACAATGGAAGGGTTTCCTTGTTTCAGCTTACACGAAGAACTGTATCTGGTACTACTGGTATTTACATGTGTCCCACTTTCACACGATATGGCACAAGGCCGTTTTATGTGGGGACCACCCACAATTCGGGTGGTAGGTAGAAAAATTGCGTCGATCCGTACGGCATTCCCCCTCAAGGGGGCGCCTCAGGCGCTGGGCAATAAACCCAACCCTGCCCCTTTAAGTGCAATGAGGCAGGTATTGCCTGGAGGGACGGCCCTCTGGGATCGACGCTATTAATTTAGCATCCCACCGGTCCAGAGGCCGAAGCTCACTGGACCCCCGTCCCGAAGGACGGGTGGGTGGCAGCTGTAGTATCTGGTACTACTCCTATTTACATGTGTCCCACTTTCACACGATATGGCACAAGGCCGTTTTATGTGGGCACTACCCACAAGCCGAGACTCATGGGTCTAGGAGAAGGAAAACCTTTGGATTAAAACCTATTAAACTTAAAAAGGCTTTGGTTAAATCAGTATTGCTGTATGGCTGCACCACTTGGGCCCTAACGAAGCGCCTTGAGAATAAACTGGATGGTAGCTGCACAAGAATGCTGCATGCAGTCTTGAAAAAGTCGTGGAAACAACCCCCACAACACCCAACTGTATGGCCATCCGAGTAAGACGGACTAGGCATGCAGGACACTGCTAGAGAAGCAAGGACGAGCACATAAGTGACATTCTCTAGTGAAAGCCAACACATGGGCATGCTAGTGTGGGCCGCCCATTGAGGACCTACATTGACCAACCATGTAAGGATGCTGGTTGCTGTGCAGAAGACCTCCCAGGAGAAATGAGTGATAGGGAAAGTTGGCGAGAGATTGTCATGGATATCCGTGCTACTTGCGCGTCATGATGATGATGATGATGATGATGATATTGAAACTTAAAAATTGACCCTGTGTCACATTCTGTTAGTGGTGAGCGGTAAATACATACACATTGATATTTTTTTATAAGAGTCTGAAAGATGAATTTGGTAATAAGTAATACCTAATAATATCCGTTTTGATTGTATAATGTTAAGCAGAAGCGAGGAAATATATAATCAGTGTAGCAAGGGTGAATTGGGAATATTGTTATGATAAACCGAATTCACTAAAGATATCGGTTGGAGTTGTAGCGACGGTTATGTTCTGTATATACACATAGATTTTTTAAACATATTGCCTGAGGGGTGGGAGTAAAAAATTCTATGTTAGCGAGTTTGTACCCTAAGTAAGTAAAAATCATCAAATTTATTAAAGGATTAAAAAATAAAACAATTTGAAATGTAAACTTTAAATATGCATTAAAATAAGACACACTATATATAGATATATAATACCAGTCATGTATTTATTAAAACTTGTTTTAAAAAACAATGAGGACTGTCTAATGTTGCATGTTCAAATTTTGAGTGTATTTATTCTATGTTATGACGATTTTGGGTAATGTGACGTAAGCAGTGACGTAAGTGTTGTTACAGACAAAAACCGGAAGCGAATCTCCATTATCAATAGATATTTTATATATATATATATATATATATATATATACTATATATATATATATATATATACTATATATATAATATTATTAATATAATAAATACGTATTAAATAAGTATTTATATTAATATATTGTATATTCTATATTATATAATTAATGAATTAATGAAGATATTTATTATATAGATATATATAAATGAATAATAAAATTGTAATTGAATAATAAAATATTATTCCTATATTATTCGTAATTAATGTATGAATCAATATATTTATTATATATTATATAAATATTTATATTAATATATTCTATATTATATATACTAGCAACAGAAAACACCCTCCGGGCGTCGTAAAAATAATTTTTGAAAGACATTGCCTGAGAGGGTGGGAGTTCAAAATTCAATGTCAGAGGATTTGTATCATAAGTAAGCAAAATCCTCATATTTATTAAAGGAATTAAAAAAATAAAGCAATTTGAAATGAAAACTGAGCCCCGTCCCTCTCAAATAAAATGTTGCGTGCATGTAATAATCAAACAATTATTTTGAATATTTTCCACATCAATTTTACACAAAATCGTAGGTATTTATTTATTTGTAAACTTTTTAGTTAACTTCTTGTTACTGTAAAAAAGAAAAAAATGGACGAGTGTAAAAAACAATTTTTAAAACTGCTTACTCAAATTTTGGGTGTATATAGCATAAGAATATTGTGACGTAGAGCTATGACGTAGTTTTTGTTACAGACAGAAATACAGACAATCTCCATTATTAATAGATATATATATACTATATATTTAATATATATTATATAGTAATACATACACATTGATATTTTTTTTATAAGAGTCTGAAAGCTGAATTTGGTAATAAGTAATACCTAATAATATCCGTTTTGATTGTATAATGTTAAGCAGAAGTGAGAAAAGACATAATCAGTGTAGCAAGAGTGAATTGTGAATGTTGTTATGATAAACCGAATTCACTAAAGATATCGATTGGAGTTGTAGCGACGGTTATGTTCTGTATTTACAGTTTGAATTTGATTGCGATGTAATCATCCTCTTAAAATGTTGTGTTTTGTAATAAAACGAGAAAGATCTGATGAAAACAAAAAAGAATTAAAGGTCACAAAGTGCAAAATAATTGTAGCAATGGATACAATAAAAAAATAACAGTTGAAATAATGGGTAGGATAAAAGTCTACGGGTGGCCTATTGTGGTTATTCGCCGAAAAGCGGGAGACTCTCTCTGTTTTTCGGGAGACTGTTTTTTGTTGAGTATCACATATACCATCAGCTCTCAGATGCCTTACAGTACAGAACCGATTACCCACGTTCATACGCTGTTATACTTACCCGACCATAGAACCCTGTTATGTATAATCAATGGTCAGCAAAAAGAACCCTTTAGAAATTCTTAAGACTCTCTGACTCCAGAGCTGAGGTTGGGAGTCCCAGAAATTGACCCCAAGTGAATAATCACTACTACACTTGTTGCCTTCCTCACGTACGCTTGGGAAAAGGGAGGGCCAAGCTTACCGAGAAACATGTGACGTCACGATTTAGGGGCAAGGGAGGGAAATTACTACTACCAACATAGTTTAACCCCAGAACCAGCCGGGGGCGGTCGGTAAAAGCATATCCCGGAGATATATAAGAAAAACTTCGTATCTATGATAAGGAGAGAAATCTCATAACGAATGAAGGAAAATTACTGGACACAGTTACACGGAATGGAATCAGCTACAGCAAAGATGAGTACCATATTCCATTCATGGAAGCTTCCTATAGACTGTCTCTTATATTTATGCAAGTTATATGTGGGTTCGAATCGTCCCGATGAATATCTCCATTATGGATATCTTTGCACCTTTTTCTCTCCTCCCAACTCTCAACTGACTGCTGAATAAAATGTCTTAAAATATTTATGTCTTATTGTTCTTTGCCAATTTTTTGCATGTGCACCTCTCATTTTCTTTGGTCTCTAATGGATCAGCGTTGTAGACGTTGAAAACGATAGGCGAACTTAACAACCCTGTGTCCAATGGCTTCAGCCATTGGAGTGGTTAGATATTAATATCGGCGTGATCCCAAGGGACTATCCTCTTTGTTGGCGCATCACCTTCTTTTGCCTGACAACATGATGGTCGTGCAGCTACCGCTGCTTGCTCCATATTAGCAGGGCACTTCTTCAGTATGAAGTAGCTTGGCGGTGTAAAGCGTATAGAGTATGTGGTTTCAATGCGTCTGTCGGGTGGTGCATATGCGGTGTACCAGCAGCTGAGCGAGGAAAAGAAGAGCGATTTTACCTGCATTAAAAAAAGCCTCGTATACAGCATTCGCTCTAGACTCTGTTGCAGTTTGGAAGCGTGCTGGGTCGAGGTGTGCTGATGCAAATCTGAAACTCTGCAGATTAACCAATCGGTCGCCTCGCCGTAGCCTATAAAATAAGTGTGTCGAAGGCTTGGGCAGTCGATCGTGAACCGTCTGGGAAGTCTGTTCGAGAGGTTTTTACTGCCCTGTCCGTGCAAAGGTTTCAGTCTTGGAAGTCTGTTCGAGAAGTGTTTACTGCCCTGTCCGTGCAAAGGTTTCATCCTTCATAGGTAGCACCTGCCACCTTCGTCTAAAAGGGGAAGGGCTGGGTTTATTGCCCAATGCCTGAGGCGCCTCAAAAGTGGAATCCCGAGGGGATTCACGCAATTTTTAAACTCTAGACCAGCGTGGTTCCCTTGTATTCGACTGACATGGTGGGATGTAATTAAATACTTATCCTGGGTTGGCAAGGACCGGTATCAAAACCAACACCTTGCTCAAGCGACTGCACTAAATTGGCAAGGGTTAATTTATGAATTTCAGAAAACATTTGTCAATGGAATAATTTGATTGGATTGAAATTCCGAGGAAATATTCCTAGTTAAAAAATCTCAACATTTTTGACATTACAAAAATAACATTGGTTTCTCATTTTAGGTTTTCAAATACATTTTCAAAAAAACATCATAAAAATATCAATAATTAAAAATTATTGATTTGATCTTTTGATTATTTCACTCATTTTTACTGTTTAAAATTTGTTTTTTTTATTGTTTTTCTTACACTTTTTCACTTTTTTTGCAGTTGATTTATTCTACTGAGTTGAAATTTAAAGTCGGTAATGAATAACAAATTGTCTTGGCTGAAATTCAAAATGACAATGGTTAGAAAAGTTGTGAAAATTTGATGATATTTTGGAGATGTTTAAAATCTTTGAACCGCAGAATACATAAACGGGTCAAAGAGTGGATTTTGGGAAGAAAAATAAAGGGAAAGGGGATGAGGAGGGGGAAGGGGTGATGATGAGGAGGGGTGAAAGGAAGAGGAGGAGGGGGAGAAGGAGGATAGGAGAGCTGGAGGAGAAGGAGGAGGAGAAGGAGAAGAGGGAGAAGGAGAAGAAGGAGAGTGAGAAAGAGATAAGAGAAGGAGGGGGAGAGCAGAAGGAGGAGGAGAGAAGAGGAGGAGAAGGGGTGATGATGAGGAGAAGCGGTGAGAAGGAGGAGGGTGAGGAGGAGGGATGAGCAGGAAGAGGAGATGGAGGAGAGGGAGGAGGAGAAGGGGGTGATGAAGAGGAGGAAGAGAGGAGGTGGAAGGGGAAGGGGTGAGGAGGAGGAAGGAGAGAGCAGGAGGAGGAGGAGGAGAAGAAGGAGGAGGAGGAGCTCTCAAAGTAGTTTTGATTAAAGAGAAAAGAGACTCTTTTGTTTAAATTCAGAGTTTTATTTCTTCTAGACCGGTTGCCATATCAAGGAAAAAGACTCCAGTCCGCCCTACTATTTACCCATATCTGGAGGGGGAATAGTTGCATTAGTACCTTTCCCAAGGGTATTAGCGGCACTATGTAAAATTCAAACAGCCGTATCCAGGACTTGAACTCACCTCGTTAGGTCCATTTCCTACAACGCTAACCATTACACCATTTTAGGTAATCTAAATTTAGGACAATTACCCCCCCCCGCCCTGGTGCGATATTTTTGCATTGATTTTTTTCTTCCAGAATACTACTGATTTATTTCGGTTTGTTTCCTGATTTTGTCCGTCAGGATTTAAGTGAAATTTCCATAGTTTAATTTTCAAAGTGAAAGTGTATTATGTAATGAAATTAAATGGGAATTAGTCTAACCTGTAGCCGTATAAGTACTACTGTTTGGTTACAACATTTAACTTTAATAACAAGTTCGAAAGACAAGCTAGATAGGAAATACATAAGGATACTGCGGGCTGCATTGAACCAATCATGCTAGCAGCATTCTATAAAATAGTGGCTGTACGACCACTTACCACCAATCTCACAAATATTCCAAATAAGACGAGCAAAACTAGCTGGGCATTGCTGTGAATGTAAGGACGAACACTTAAATGGTGTTCCCTGAATTCCTATACATGGACACACCAGTGTTAGTGTTGTAGGTGACTCACCTATGACACGAACATGGACTTACCCAAAGGGTACATATGTAACAGAGTAAAGCTACTCAGTCGAGTAGCTCTAGAAACACCTGTCCTTCGGGACGGGGGTTCAGTGAGCTGCTAAATTAATAACGTCGATCCCAGATGCCTGCCTCATTGTACTTGAAGGGGCTGGGCTCGGATCGACGCAATTTTTCTCCTACCACCCCATGAGTCTCGGCTTGTAGGTGGTGTCCACATAAAACGGCCTTGTGTGAAAGTGGGACACATGTAAATAGGAGTTGTTCTAGAAACAGTCTTCGTGTATGCTGAACAAGGAAACCCTTCTACTGTATGTGATATATATTGCTGAATACAATCTGTTCCCCACTTTTTTATACCAGTGTTGAGTTACTATTTATTGACCCTTTAACAGGTCATAACAGTTAGTCAATCACCAAAACCCTACATTCATCAGCCCTGTGTATCTATTTTTCATTTCTGACATTAATTTCGTAGCAAAACATGATTCCAGCTCACTAATGAATTTAGATTTTGACTTTTGAAAAAGAAATGTAACTAATTAATCAATGGACAGCACATCAAGTTATTTCTTAGCACACAAAAAAAAAGAAACAACACAAAAATGTTGTATATTGAAGATATTTAAGAAGGTGAAAACGGAAAGATCGAGGCAGGGAGAAGACGAACAGAGTAACAAAGGACTTTTTCCGGGTAAAGCGAACAAAGAAGAATGGGTAACAATAAGTTCGGAAATAGATTTGTCCGCTGATAAAGATAACAAAAGAAAACGCGTAGGCGTTTGATATATATAAAAGGAAGTCAGAGATCCCAGGTCAGTAGAGAGTCAGACAGCGGACAGCGAACAGTGAGTGACCGTCGACACGGTCCGTTGTGGCCAAGGGCGGTGAGACGCCACCAGCCACCCCTTTACCTCACCATCCCAGCAGTAGTAATCCTCGTCAACCCTTGGGCATTCCTATTGTCACGCTCGCCACCACGTACAGCCGAGAAGAGAAATAAGGTCAGAACTCCTACTATACCCATGTGTTATAGATTTCATTAAGCGACCACTACATATAACGTCTAGGGTTAGTGACGATACCCGCTACGTATACAGATACACGAAGTAGGGCCGTGAATTTTAAGCCGCTATATAACATAAAGAATTTGGAGACAGTATGCAACAAAAGCAGCAGCAGCCAAAAAAAAAAAAAAAAAAAAAAGAAAAAAAGAAGCAAAAAAGAAAAAATCATAGCCAAGTTTTCATCATCACAAATGAATTTAGATTTTGACTTTTGAAAAAAAATGTTAATAATTAAGCAATAGGCAGCACATCAAGTTATTTTCTAGCATTCTACGAAAATAAAACCAAAAAAAAACAACCAAAAGCAAAAAATAAAAAAAACAAACCCCCCAAAAAAACAAAAGCAAAAAAATACAAAAAAAACAACAAAAAAAACCCAAGAAAGACAAAAGACCCCTCCCCCCACAAAAAACACAAAACACAAAAGCAAAAAAAAGACAAAAAAAACAAAAAAACAACAAAAAAAACCCAAAAAAAAACAAAAGCAAAAAATACAAAAAACACCTAAAGGGCAAAAAACAAAAACAAAGAAAAAGACAAAAAACAAAATAAACAAAAAAAAAAACACAAAAAAACAAAAGCACAAAAAAAAAAAAACAAAAGCACAAAAAAAAAACAAGAAACACCTAAAGGGCAAAAAACAAAAACAAAGAAAAAGACAAAAAAAAGACAAAAACCAAAAATAAACAAACCCAAAACAAAACAAAACAAAAAACCCATAATCGAGTTATGGCAACTCGATTATGGGTTTGACATTCCATCTATTGTATCTAACGCATTCAACAACTTAGCGCCTTCAGTTCTTTGTTTTCTGAGATGAAAATCTGACAACAATACTTTGTGAATCCGTATTTTAAAACTTGTTTTCTTGTTCGGAGGTGGAAGATTTATGTTTGAAACTCGTCTTGCTTACTGGAATTTCAAATTATAGTCCGACGAAGATTTATATATATATATATATATATATATATATTATATATATATATATATATAATATATATATATATATATACAGGTAAACCGTTGAGATATACTTGTAATTAGAACGGCTACTTTTCTCTACCTCCAATGTTTAACAAATTGATTTGTGTTGAATTCATTTGTGACATTTTCTATAAATTAGGAAGTTCCGTTAAAACAGTGATGCTTAAGGATGGAATACTGAGCAGTCCAAGCTAGATGGGCGGTTGTAAGGTCTCCTCCGATCAATCGGCTCGTCAGGTCCAGCCCTAGAACATAGGATTGTTCCAACCCTATTGCCCTTATGGCAACCCGCAACCCTTTTTATCCTATATGTGCTAGAAGGCAGTGGCTGAGGGTCTTAATTTCCTGGGTATGACATTAAACTCTATCTGATGGTGAAGTTCCAATTCTGGGGAATGTGGAGTCCCCCTTTCATCACCATTACTCCCAGATCCACTTTGAGGGTCTTAATGTCCAGGGTATAAAGGATAAACTCTATCTGATGGTGAAGTTCCAATTCTGGAGCTCTGGGAATGTGGAGTACCCCTTTCATCACCATTACTCCCAGATCCACTTTGAGGGTCTTAATGTCCAGGGTATAAGGATAAACTCTATCTGATGGTGAAGTTCCAGTTCTGAAGCTCCGGGGAATGTGGAGTCCCCCTTCATCACCATTACTCCCAGGTCCACTCTGACCCGGAGTGATAGTACCTGTTAGGGTCCCAGTTATGGGGTAAATAGAAAAAGAGTTCAAAAATGTGTTTGAAAAATTGATTACCTATCAAAAATGAATAAAACAAAATGTATTCGGCATAAAATAACCCAACAGTGGTTGCTGTGCCCTAAAAACCAACCAACACACCAACCAACCAACCAACCAACCAACTAGAATTTGTTCAAAACAATATTTAGAACCTTTGTGTAGTTCCCATGTAGCTTTTCACCCAGGCGTTTCGTTAAAGTCCAAGTGGTGCAACTATACAATAGTACTGACACGACTACAGCTTGTACAGGGAGTACGAGGAAGCCATGATAGATAGATAGATGGATAGATAGATAGGAATAGAATGAGATAGATCGATAGATAAGAATAAAATGGGATAGATATGAAGTAAATGCGATAGATATATAGATAGATAGATGGAAAAGACTGAGATAGATAGATAGATAGATAGATAGATAGATAGATAGATAGATAGATAGAGAGAGACTGGGATAGATAGATAGATAGATAGATAGATAGAGATAGATAGATAGATGGATAGATAGATAGATGGATAGATAGATAGATAGAAGAGACTGAGATGAGATAGATAGATAGATAGATAGATGGAAAGAGACTGAGATAGATAGATAGATAGATAGATAGATGGAAGAGACTGGGATAGATAGATAGATGGAAAGAGACTGAGATAGATAGATAGATAGATAGATGGAAAGAGACTGAGATAGATAGATAGATGGAGCTGAGATAGATAGATAGATGAGAGACTGGGATAGATAGATAGATAGATAGAGATGAGATAGATAGATAGATGGAAAGAGACTGAGATAGATAGATAGATGGAAAGAGACTGAGATAGATAGATAGATAGATAGATAGATAGAGAGAGAGATAGATAGATAGATAGATAGATGGAAAGAGACTGAGATAGATAGATAGATGTGATAGATAGATAGATGGAAAGAGACTGAATAGATAGATAGATAGATAGATGGAAAGAGACTGAGATAGATAGATAGATAGATAGATGGAAAGAGACTGAGATAGATAGATAGATGGAAAGAGACTGGGATAGATAGATAGATGGAAAGAGACTGAGATAGATAGATAGATAGATAGATGGAAAGAGACTGAGATAGATAGATAGATAGATAGATAGATGGAAAGAGACTGAGATAGATAGATAGATGAAAAGAGACTGGGATAGATAGATAGATGGAAAGAGACTGAGATAGATAGATAGATAGATAGATAGATAGATAGAAAGAGACTGAGATAGATAGATAGATGGAAAAAGACTGAGATAGATTTCCATATGATTTTTAACCAGTAAATAGCCGTTCATGCCTTTCCAATGTTGATATCCCTTTCAATAGTTATATGAGCTTCGAAACGATGTTTGAATCCAAAGTAATTGAATGAAGCTAACATATTTTAAGGTAATTAAATAACACCTTAACAAAGCCGAAGGTTACAGGGGCCTTAACATTGTTTTCATACACAATAAAAATGAGAACAACAGTGGGAAATATCAAAATTATTCATATCAAGCCTCATCTCATAAATACAGAAAAGTGTAAATGAACTAGTTTACTAATTTCGAAGGTTTTCCATTTAATGAAAACAGCACTATCTTGATTAAAATGCGTGAACTCTATTTTATCGAAGTTCATGTAGAGCAAGCTGAATGTCTGCCGCCGGTAATCCACTGTTTCTTTTAAATTTTATATTTTAAATTGTGTACTGCGACAACTGTCT
This sequence comes from Doryteuthis pealeii, assembly GCA_023376005.1. Taxonomy (NCBI): domain Eukaryota; kingdom Metazoa; phylum Mollusca; class Cephalopoda; order Myopsida; family Loliginidae; genus Doryteuthis; species Doryteuthis pealeii. Next base: position 89,610,498 of record CM042157.1, on the reverse strand, counting down.
TATCCAGTTCTTGTTTGTTCGCCAAATTTGTTTAAATCGGAATCTAATGACATTAATATAACGATATATAAATTCCCTTCGGTTACATTTTTTGTTTTGGTTTCTTCTGTTTTTAAATTAATTGAATTAATTGAATAAGATATTACAAATCTCAATTTTTTTCCAAAGAGAAATTCAAATTGAATTTAAAGGAAATGAACTGATGAAATAAATGGAAAACAACAGAAGAAAATCTTAACCTTATTTGGAAATGTCTTTATCGCTCACGAAAGGCAAATAGAGAAATTCAAATTTGTAGTTTACATTTTTATTCTTATATTCTTGTGAACATTTGAATTGATGTCCATTTTAGAGGCAAAAGTTTTAATTATTTTGTGCAGGCAGATAACACGGATACTACTATCATTATTATTACAAACAAGTATCTTACTGTTACATAATTATTAGATTCTTAATATTTATGTACAGTAGTGTAGAAATCAAAATCGCTGTTATAACTTTCAGCCCACGGCCTTGAAGGATTTGAATGACATGGCTTGACCTGTCCTGATCCTTCTTTCCGGTGGATACCGTGAGAATCAGTGGAGAAGACCCTCTTCCGGTTTAGATTAGAAATAGATTTTAATCAGTCGGCTAGAAACCACGACGGTGGTGTGTCGTGTTGCACGCCCCGACTCAATCTGCGCAGGTAGTCTGGTGGGGATTTCGAAATAAATATGATCTAAGTAAATCGAAGTCTTGTGTTATTATCTAAAAACTACCAATGACACAGGGCTTCTGATAAAGAGAAATCCCCAATGGAAGACCAGACACGAAGTCCCCAAGACGAAGTCCAGACGCTAGAAGAGATGCTAGAAGAACTTGAGATATCAAAGACGCCAGAAGAAGAATAGAAGTAAGTAAGAAAAGAGTATACAACATTACAACATATAAAACTACAGTTATGGAACGAAGTTTTGATTATTGGAAATCAGAGGAAGAATCGAGACCATCAAAGAAACAGTATTACTAAGATTGGATAGAATACTCAGAAGAGTCCCGGAGACCGGAAGGAGACTTACTGTCAATCAGCCTCCAGTGAAACAAAAACACTCACACACAACAAAAACCGACACATCAAGACGTACACTCATAAATGCGCACATATATTAACAGAATTAAACTTTTACTTATATTTATATATATATAACAACAACAACAACAACACATTTCAACAAAACTACTGAATCAGTATCGACCCAGAAACCTTGGTATTCATAGGCAGGTGCTCTACCAACTGAGCTAAACACGCCAATTACACATCATTTACTCATTAGGCCTTCTAAATTGTCGGGAAAATATAAGAGGCGCTTATCCCGACGCAGGGGGGAGGGGCCAGTAGCGAGCTTTAGTGGGGTAAGCCACCAGACCAGGTAAATAAAGTGGTTGCGAAATTTAGTGGGCTTTGCAGCTAACCACTTCAAAAACGCGACCCACTGTTACTCGTACTGGGTCAAATAGTTGAGGGGAAAGAAATAATATGGAATTGCACGTATAACCAACTCGCTTTCAGTTTGTTCTGTACACCCGCCTCGCAGCCGGACTTTTAAGGCCTTGGTATAAACCACTACGAGGGGGTGTCAGATTCAAAAAAAGGGAAATGGGACAACCCAATCGGCGACCACCTCACCAACTCGCTACCAGGTTATAGAAAGATGGGGGGGGGGGGGGAGAAAAATAATTCTCTGAGATACTAATATTGTCATTATTGTATGGATTATTCAGATAATTATTCTTATTCATATTGTTTCCATCGCCATTTTCCGACTGGTGAACTCCTAAGAGACTCCTAAAATTTTCTGAAGTACTAGAACGATTTTTTTATTATTATTACAAACAAATATCTCACAATATATAAAACTTCGGTTATGGAACGAAGTTTTGATTATGGTAAAAAAACACAATAGAGAAATGGACGAAAGGCTGCAACCTCCACTTTCCGAAGAAATGTGACCTCGGAATCCCTATAAACTACAGAGGCATAACTCTTACTGCTAAGTTTTTTTAAAAATAATAGCCTGCTTCTCAATTCGCAACGTATCTGAAGTGGAAAAAAAAATCTTAGAAAAATCATAACAGTTCCTCAACTTCTCAGATTCAGTCTAATCGAGGAATAATTGTTGGAGTACGAGAAAAAATATCTCGTAGCAACACTTTTGTTTGTAGATTTCCCGAAAGCATTTGATTCCGTATAATGTTATGACCTGTTTAAGGGTCAATAAATAATTACCCAACACGGAGATAAAATGTAGAGAACAGATATATTCAGCAATATATCAATGTACAAAATGAGGACGGTTTCCTTGTTACAGCGTACACGAAGAACATGTATCTGCTACTTCTCACTTGAGTAGCTTTGCTCTGTTAAATATACCCTTTGGGTAAGTCCATTATTCTGGTCATATGTGAGTCACCTACAACATATAAAAAGGAAATATGGAGCAAATACTTCTAGCATATGTTATCCCCCCCCCCAAAAAAAAACAAAACTAATACTGCTATCCTTTACAAAGATAATAAAGAAATAATTGGCTCGCCCTTTACGCCATTATACCTACTTGATAAATTCTAGTGAATGTTTTTATCTAATAACCTAATGTTTATTTTTACCTTATGTTGCGTAGCGCCTTCATCGCTACTCTGAATCGTATACGTTGCTGGTATACTGCGGATATCGTCTCTAACCCTTAGACGGTATATGTAGGGGTCGCTTAACGAAGACACAGGACATGCTGTATCTAGTAGGAGATTGAACTTTTATTCCTCTTTAATTCCCTCGTGGTACGTGTGAGTGGCGAGCGTTGACAATGGGAACTACTGCTGCTGTTGGGATGAATAGCGTTGGGGAGGCGTTAGGTGGCTACATGATAGTTCACAGCCCATCGGCTGTGACCGTGAGTGTCGGTCACTCCGTTCACCGTCTCCTCCTGACTGAGCGCCGGGTCGAACCGTCTTGCCTTTTGTATATCTCAAAAACGCCTACACGCCTCCTTTGTTCGCAATTTTATCAACGATCAAATCTATTTCCGGCATCTTAACCCCTTTGTCATTTTTGTCGTCTTTTCTTTGCTTTGTTTAATCTAACCGGAAATTCCTATTTCCGTTTGTACAATATCCAACACTTAGAAGCTTCCCGTATTTTACAAGAAACGCCTAAAGAAGACAAAAGAGCATATCTGCCGAAACATTGTGTATATAAATATTCCTTGCATATGTTATCACCAAAGAAACTATTACTGCTATAACGACCGTTTACAAAGATAAGAAAGAAATAATTCGCTCGCCCGTTTGTGACACTGATTTCAGTCACATTGTCGCTAGAGTCTTGCAATTATATACATTAGCACCACTTCTGTTCATAATTTTCCTATATTATTGTTATAGGTGATACACCCTATAAGACTAATGGAATGCGCCGACAGGTTACTATAAGTAACAGGGACAATTGTGACTTGGCAGTAAGCCAATGCGAGTAAGCCAATAACTCTATTTGTCGGACGTAATTTCCACTTATATGTATTGTATTTGTCTACTTTCTGTTAATACATTTTCCTACATTTGTTACCCGTCGTTTTGTTCTTATTTGACCCCTTAAAACCTCACAACAATTATGTACTTCGAACGTCCATAATGAAAGAAAATGGTTTCACCCTAAAAAATGCAAGAAGCAGATGATATACCTCAGTGTAACGAGATGATGAAGGTCCTGAGTTTTGCGAGGACTACTATTAGAAAAGAGATGAAGAAGAAATAAGAGAGAGTAAAGGTTTTTAAAAAAAGTGATGAACACAAAACGGTTTGTCGGGAATTTGACCGGGGCGTGACCCCCCCCCCGAATGGAGAATTGAAAGCCAACCGGAAGTTTCGGGTGTTGACCGGAACCGGAAGTCACGTGGTGACGAGGAACGACGAGCAAGAATATCATCCTCTTTTTGATTTCCGACAGCGTAGGATTCGGACGGGCCTCTGGTCCCTAGTGTGGGATCAAAGTAATTTAACAGTGTTCTCTCTCTCTCTCTCTCTCTCTCTCTGCCTTTCCTCCTCTCCGATACAACCCACGAGACGAGCCCGAAAATAAAAGCTAAGAAGCTTGTGACGATATATTTCTCGCGTTGTACTTTTTTATCGACAAGATGACCGCCACGTGCCGAACACCTTTTTAGTGTCGTGAATTTGGAGGCACGTTGACAAGACCCGCTATACAACATATATCGCTATTACAACGTTACACACATAAACTATTACGTTTTCGATCCCAGCCAGAAAAGAAGTTTTTTATTTTCTAGACAAGCCGGCATTTCCGATTTAGTATCCTGGTTCAACATATTCCTCTTAAACAACTGCCCACGTTTAGGATAGATTACCTGATAGAAGTGTTAAGCTATTTTAAGTATTCTATGTTATTTTTGCCTGTAGTCAGGATTGAACCTGCAACCCAAGATGATTGAACTGTATTTCATCGACGCTTATACCTACTGGATAATTTCTAGTGAATTCTTTTTATCTAATAACCTAATGTTTTTTAAACCTAGAATTTACACTAATGATTATTATGTATGACTATTTTTTACCTCAGAATGTTCCCGGATTTGACAAAAAACAACTAAAGAAGACCAAAGAGTATATCTGCCGAAACATTATGTATGTAACAATAAAGATGAGGAAATTTCGAGATAATACACATTTTCAAGCATCGTCTCAAAAGTTCATACAAGTGATAGTAATATCATTGAAGAAAAATCAATATTTATTCCGGTCATAATTCTTCTCGTAAAGATTGACCCAACTGTCATTTGAATTGGGATGAAAAATCCACTTAATATTTCGGTTTCTATTCAGCAGTTTAAGTTCTCACTATTTGATCGAATCAAACGAAGGACAAAATCAGTTTTCATAAACTAGTAATAAGGCTCTACGTTCATCTTGGCATAAAATAATTTACTTTCTCACTTTTTCTTATGAGAAAGGAAAAAGAAATTGACGTTCTTGTTACTTGAATGGTCAAATCAAGAATCACTTTATTTCTCTGGGGAAAACTAAACCTCTGTTGGTGTTCAGTGTCGTACTAAGCTATTATTAAATCATCTGATTTCGATACTTGTAAAGCAACGTTTCAATTATTGGATTCAAGTTGGCAGTGATTGGATTTCTCTTGGAAAATCCAATCCCCTACTGATTCGCAATTTGTCTGGGAAGGTCCGTGATAAGTAGAACAGAACTGAACGCAGTTGAAACCAAATTTTGCTTGTTAAATGGCACATTGTTAAATTACATTGGCAAATTCCACAAGGAAGACTTTTCCTCTTTTCAGCATTTTGGTTTAACTGCTAAATATATTGACAACATTTTATGCCACATTGACGTCGTGGATTACCAGGCCGATGTTGGCAGTTGCACTTGTGTAGTTCATATGTCTTTCTCAGAAATCATTGAGAATGTATCTTTGAATTGAAATCAAGCGATGAGAAAAGCAACAAAAAGGCCTGCTCAGTTTCAACAAGTCGGTAGATTGATACAATCTATTGATAAAAAAAATGAACATGCTCAAAAATAAAAGGACACTTGTATTTGTTAATGGGATTTTTATGTTAAAATTTAGTCTCCAAAAGCAACTCAGTAAATAATACATTTAGTCTAAACCGTTTTAACCAAAACTACGCATGTTAATGATAAAGTAAAGATAAACACAAAATATATAAACTATAGTAAAAAGAAAGAAGTAAAAACAAAAGAGAAAACATCATAAAGAAGATGTCACAGATGAATATACAGATCTTGTGATCTATTGACAGTGAGATCTTTTTGAAATCTGGAAAATGCAATTTTTTTTATTATATAAGTTAAATCGGATAACTTAAAGGGAACAAGCCATTGAAATACAATGTGTTTATTTCGCAAACTGTAAACGACAATTTATTTCTCTTGCAATACGATGTTTTAATTAACCTAAGCATGTTCCCATAACGAGACACATCTTTCTAGACTAGATTTTAATGTAATAATGTTCTTGAGCGAAATATTTTGAAACTAATTAAAGAATAAGGATATCCCTCTGTCCACAATATCCAAAAGATCCTAATAATTTAACAAAATTTATTTGAACCATAATTTTTGTCACACAATATATCCGCCGTACACGTAATAAAAGTGTGTACACTGGCTGGGATCAGGTGATCAGCATGTATCTCAAAATCCCAGAGAAATTTATTCGTCTCATCCTCCATGATGGAATCCGATCTGTGCATGGTCAAAACTTAATTTCTTGCACAATTCCTAGTGAAATACCTTTCCTACCCAGTTGTGCTTAGTCTTGTACTCATTCTGTACCAGCTTATGGCATTCGTCTTTCTTTATCTTCGAGTATTTTGATATTGTTCTGGCTGAGGATTCTATTTGCATTAGTGTTTACTCATCATTTTTATTCTTGGCAAAAGCTCTGACGTCATCCATCTACAAGAGAGGATTTACTTTTTCCCGCGTTCTTGTGAATTTATACCGCTATTTGAATAATCTTAATATATTTTTGCGGTATCATTGGCATAACGAATGGTGGGCGGGGGGTGGGGGTGTGTGACAAAGAGTTCCTATGTAAAATACCTCTTTGTAATTTTACTTATATATTTTGGCCTCCAGCTGTTATTTCCATTCTCCAATTTTCAATAGATCTCGTGATAAAGTTGATTAATTGAAACATCTTCAGACATTCTAATATTCATCTTCGTATCATCATGTCACACGACTTCCTCTTGTCTATCCATTCTATCTTTGCTATGATTAGATTTTTTCTTTCTTCTTTCACTTCTTTTTGTGTTTGCTATTCAAAGAACAGTAGGTCGTTCGTGGCTCTAGCTATTTTTTGCTGCAACCGTATTATTAGCACTAGTATTTATACTATTAATATACTTAGAAGATTCACACACTTTACGCGCGTCTTAGTGATGATATTTAACAATACTTTATTATTATTATTATTATTATTATTATTATTTTTGAGTTTTCACATCAGCATTAGCTGATGGTCTTTCACTGGAGTCTAAATGACAGCAAGTCTCCTCAGGTCTCCAGGACTCTTCTGAGTATTCTGGCAGATTGCAGCAGTGCAGTGTTCTGAATGGTTTCAATCCTTCCTCTGATTTCCAAACTTTCCCAACCCTTTTCTAATCCTTTTGGGACTGTTCCAAGTGCACCAACTACAATTGGTATTACTTTCACTTTCATGTTCCATAACTTTTTCAGTTCTCTGGCAAGGTCCAGATATTTGTCCATTTTTTCATTTTCCTTTAACTTCACCCTGTGATCTGCTGGAACTGCAAAATCCACCAGTTGACAAGTTCTTTCTTTTTTGTTTATCAACACTAGGTCTGGTCTTCTTGCTGGGATAAGGTGATCCGTTTTTAGTTCAAAGTCCCAGAGAATTGTATGCGTTTCGTTCTCAAGAACAGATTCTGGTTTATGCATATACCATTTTGTTGTATGGTCAAAATTAAATTTTTTGCATAATTCCCCGTGGATCACCTTCCCAACCCAGTCGTGTCTAGTTTTGTATTCTCGTTGTGCTAGTTTGCTACATTCGCAGAGTATATGGTTTACCGCAAAGTATTATTATTATTTTTATTATTATGAAGGTGACTATTAAGCTGGTGATTCACTGGAGGCTGAGTGACAGCAAGTCTCCTCAGGACTCTTCTGAGTATTCTCACTGATTTTAACAGTGCTATTGTTTGGATGGTCTCAATTCTTCCTCGGATTTCCAATTCCCTTTGGAACTGATACAATGGTTCCAATTACAGTTGGTACGATCTTTACCTTCATGTTCCAATATTTTAGCTCTCTGGCCAGGTCCTAGTATCTTTTCATTTTTTTTTCACCTTCAGTCTGTGATCCGCCAGGATGTCAAGATCCACAAGATTATTCGTTTTCTTCTTGTTGTTGATTAATAATAGGTCTAGTCTCCTAACCGGGATTAGGTTATCCGTCTGTATCTTCCAAAAAGTCCCAAAAGGTTTTATTATTATTATTATTATTATTATTATTATTATTGTTGTTGTTGCTGTTGTTGTTGTGATATATATATATATATATATATATATATATATATATATATATATATATATATATTAGTAAGAGTTTACTTCTGTTAATGTATGTGCGCATTTGTGAGTGTATGTCTTCTTGTGTCGGTATTTGTTGTGTATGAGTGTTTTTGTTTCACTTGAGGCTGTTTGACAGTAAGTCTCCTTCCGGTCTCCAGGACTCTTCTGAGTATTCTATCCAATCTTAATAATACCGTTTCTTTGATGGTCTCGATTCTTCCTCTGATTTCCAATTCAACAAGACTTCTAAACCTTCGGGGAATGTTCCAAGTGAACTCTCTACAATTGGGACCACTTTTACCCTCATGCTCCACAGTTTTTTTTGTTTTTTTTTGTTTTGTTTTTTAATTTCTCCGGCAAGGTCTAAGTATTTGAGTATCTTTTCCTTTTCTTTCACTTTCCCTCTGTGATCCACCAAGACGACAAAATTAACTAGATAACAAGTTCTCCTCTTCTTAATTACCGCCCTGTCGGCTGCGGCGTTAGAATGCACCGACTGCACCTCTGCAGAGGAATAAGACTCCCCTAATGGGGCCACCTGTTAGCCGTGGGTGGCGACCTGTGATGCTTAAGGATAGAACTCAGGTGGATGAGCAGTTCATGACTTGCAATACTCCACTTTAGCCCTATCTTGGGCTAGACGGGCGGTCGGAGAGGCCCTCTCCGATCAATCGGCTGGTCATGTCAAGCCCTAGCACCTATATGTCCCGACCCTATTGCCCTTATGGCAAGCCCCAGCCCCTTTTTATCATATGGGTGCTAGAAGGCGGTGACTGAGGGTCTACATATCCTGGGAATAACGTTAAACTCTATCTGATTGTGAGGTTCCAGTTTTGGAGGTTTGGGGAATGTGGAGCACCCCTTCATCACCATTGCTCCCTGGTCCACTCTGACCCGGAGTGGTAGTACCTGTTAGGGTCCCATCTATGGGTTAAATAGAAAAACATGAGTTTATAAACAAAATTGTATTATCCATTAAGAATTGATTTATTTCAAAACTTTATCGGCATTAAATGATCAACTGAGGTTGATATGCCGTAAAACAAAACCAAACCAATATCTTCTTAGTTAACATTTGACCAAGTCTTCTGGTCGGGATAAGTGATCCATTTGTATCTCAGGGTTCCAGAAATGTTTATATGTCTCATTCGCTAGGACAGATTCCGATTTGTTATTACATGGTTTAAATTCAATTTCTTGCACAATTTCCAGTGGGTCATCTTTCACCAGTAAGACATGCATAGTATTGTTCTCCTTTAGTGCAAATGTTACATAATCTATGCATAGATTATTGTCAACCATCTGTATTTTTGAAGGGATAGCCCCTTTTCATATCACGGGCGGGACTTTCCATGGAGCATTACAGAAAGCCCGCAAAATACGTGAAGTCACGTGGGACCTGGTTGGCTCTCAGTTTCAGCTTGGACGTCAGGCAGATAAGATGAATCTGCTTTAGCCGAGCTCACTTGCACACGCGTGTTGTGTTTAGTTAGAGAAATATGTTTAATTAAGTAAATAAAGATTTAAATCAATAATATGGTTTTGTGGTTGATGAATGTCTTGGCAACAAGACTGACCTAGAAGAAGAAATGAATCAAGGACGACCAACCAGCAAGAACAGAGATGTTAGAAGAGACGCTAGAAGAAGAACGTAAGATACCAAAGATGAGCAGAAGAATAATAGAAGTAAAGAAAGGGTATGCAACACAAGTTTGCTTATTTCGTAGTTCTATTCCTTTCGTTGTTTCTCTTTTCCCCTTTTTCAGACCAAAATTCCATTAATATATCCTAGCTGTACAAGGGTTTCCACTTCTGCTTGATTTTTTTTTGGTTTGTGATTTTGTAAATTTGTAGCTCTCTGTGCATTTCCGAAGTATGTAATTCAGTGGCATCGTTGCTATAAAAAAAATAGAGTGAGTCTCTTTGAAAGATACCTATTTGGATTTTCTATATCCACTGAATATATTTTTTTGAAACTTCATACTAGCATTATTACAATGCAAATTGAATTTTAATTTGTTTTATTGTTGAAGTTAGTACATTTAACGCTGCTGCACTAACAGAAATCTCGTTGCTGTGTGTCATTTTTGTTGTGTTATAAAATACATGCGTACAACAAAGAATCATTATATTATTCATTCTTTTTTTTTCTCCTCTCACTTTGACATTAAAATATTTTTTTGATTGTTTTTTTTTTCGCTAACGATTTTTGTTATTCTTTTTTCTTTTGTTTCTTTCACGTGATATTTATTTTATAACCTAATTCAATTACACAAAAGCAAAAGAAACTTTAATCCCATTGTATTTACGTTTAAAAATCGCTTTTAAAAATCGTTTTAGGCTTTGTTTCTTTTCTGTTCCATTCAGTGCAAATGCATTTAACCCAAGTACAAAATCGCAGGGGCTTAAAATCAACTGTTTATTTCGGAATAATTCAGGAAAATATCTTTCACTTCCGAGCATTGGAACTGGCGATTTTCCTAAAATTTCTCCATAAATTGATTTTAGAAATGGATTTAAGACAAGTACAAATAAAAAATAAAGAAATTGCATTTTAGTAAAAGCATCTTTAAATATTTTGCTGTAATTTAGTTCTGAAAATATTTTGGTGGGGGTGTTTCAGCCTATACACCGTGGATATCATAGATGTTACAAGTATAGATATTAAATTGGTGCGTTAAGGATTTACATATTCTTTAAACAAATATCATACACAAATATTGTGTCATTTGAGGGTTAATCTTACCCTTTTATATGTATTTACCAACCCCTCGGTACGAGCATAATGTGACACAAGTTCAATTTTTAAGCGCAGTTTTACAGATTTTAATTCAATTTTCATTCCAAAAGGCCATTCTGTCTTACTATTCTAGCTGGGGTACATTGAGTACATACCTTTCCAACAGGTATTCATGTCACTTTTTTACAATTGTAATCTCAGGTATTTTATATCAGAACTCTATCGTGAATTTGAATAAAAACTACTTCCTCACTGCTATTACGATATCAATATCTGCTTGGGCGGATATTAGACCTGTTCAAAAATCCACTTTTTCTTTTTTTCATACCCTCCTGTACGGTTTCCCATGCTTTTTGACCTGAAAAAGCCGAAAATCACAATCATTTTGAGGTAAAATGTCAGGAACCTTTGCCTCATTGGACCTCAAGATATTAAGCCGCGATAGTAGAAAATTGCCAAATTTTGCCTTCTGCCAGACAGTTTTTCACTTGTAACTTTTGTTACAATTTGGATAGAACAACAAACTGGGTATCAAATTGAAGCATTTGTAATACTCTTTCTGTACAAATAATCCAAGTAAACATTCAAGAAAAAAAAGACACATCATATTCTGAAAAATATCAAAATTTCATAAATATTACAATCTTGACATCAGAAAATGTGTGACAAAGACCCTAAAAATTATTTTCAAGAGGCAGAAAAGTCTATTGTCCATGTCAGAAGGACACTTCATAGTCATATGTTCAGAGTTTGCTTCTTGAAGCTATCAAATCGCTCATGGTTGTATTCCACAGCTTGAAGAAGATACTCTCTTTGCTGAGAATCTGTGGTAATGATGTTTGCAAAATCACTCATCATCTTGACTCCCCTCTCAGCGATGTCATTTACTACTTTTACATTGCTGACATATTTCAGGGCGTTACTGTAGTCATCACTCCTTGGACATGTTGCTACAGGTTACAGAAGCCAGTCAGACTCAATGCCAAGGGTGTCAAGCAGAAGATGACACTCTGGACCAACCAGATCAGCCAGAGTCGTCTTGGCTGTAACCTGAGGGAACACTGGTTTCCTTGTCTAAAGCTATTTGGCTTCTCAGTGCCATGCAGCTTGGCAGCAATGTCCTGCTTCTCTTTGTCACCGAAGAGAGCGAACGGCACAACCTCCTGTGTCAGGTACCTGTGATTTCAAGTTTTTGTAGCACTGCCTGAGCAATCTCTGGATCTGTATAGTTTTTATTAAAACTAGCAAATATATGCACCCTCCGGCTGAAAGTATTTAAGTTTTAATATAATAAAATATCATATTAAATTAGAAAGGCTAATGAAACTGAATAAGAATGCAGATAAAAAGATTTGGAACAGAGGGGGTATGATTGAAAAATTCAACAACTTTGAAACTAACTCTTCCATCATTTTCCATTACTCCCGTCTTTCATTGGTAACTTTTCCTAATTTAACTATTTAGTTAAAATAGGAAGTAAAGAATAAAATTACTGTTACTTCTTCTTGTTAATGGATTTCTTTTAAGATTAATCCCCGAGATTTTTGCTCTTATTTAATAAGATAAAATCAAACAATTAGAAATCAATAATACTAAGCATATATTTATTAAAATCAAATTTTTAAGATCAATATGCAAATTAGCCTTCCCATTCACACTGTAATTCGCTATTTTTTTGTATATATAAATACAATTGCATGTTATTAGTATGTAGATATGGTCAACAGTCTCAATGATGTAAAACAATTTTATTAATAATTGAGGTTTAAATAAATATAAAATCATGGAAAATGTGACGTAAATCACAAAGGGAGTTATGACTTGTATAGTAATATAGTTTCGGTTACAGACAGACAAACCCACAATCTCCATTATAATAAGATTTGTCTGTAAAAATCACATGTGATATTTCCATAAACGTTTCTATGATTTTTGATGTTTCAGTCAGTATCTAATTACTTGCCTTATCCTGCTTATGCCCATTTATTGGTGGGAAAATAGGTGAAAACAAAACTCAAAAAGCTCCGAAACTGGCGTTTCAGAAAACGCGTACAAAATAGAAATTCATGCTTCATGAGGCAAAGGTTCCCAAAGTTTTAGACAAAAATGGTTGTGATTTTCGGCTTTTCCAGGCCAAAAAGCATGGGAGACCGTGCAGGAGGGTATAAAAAAAGGAAAAAGTTGATTTTTTTAACAGGTCTAACAATGCAGCCATTTATCAGGCCAGGTGGATGGCCAGGAACTTGTATTCTATGAAGATGTTCATGTTTGCTGAACAGCTGGAGTACTAAGAAACTGTTGTGAAGCTGGAACGCCTTAACGTTTTCCTAGGACTGTTCTATATACCCATGTGGATGACATCTACACTTGCTGCAGATGCTCCTGCAAGTGATCTGCAGTTCATAAAGGACATGATGAAGTACAAGAGAACAGATCCAGAGATTGCTCAGGCAGTGCTACAAAAACTTGAAAACCACCGGGTAGTGGAGATAAAAACATGGTTTAATAATCGTTTGCAGAACTATTACTACTGAATAGTGAGTTTGGTCATCGCAGGATGACCCATAAAAATCACTACATAAAAACAATCTTAATTTAAATCTACCTGATGGGAGGTCAGGGAATTTTCTTTTCGTTAGATTTGAGGGAATGACTTCATATGGCTAAACTTGCAAATTGGTCGAAAAATTAAAACATATTACAGGTGACCTAGAAAAAACAGCAAACAAATTATTTATTTATTTTCTCAATAAAGTAACCCTAAGCCCATCTCCAACCCTAACCCTAAACTCTACCCCCCCCAAGTTAAAATTAACAGTTTTATTACAAAATTTATGCGTTCTATTTCTTTCTGGGTCACCCTAAATTTTCCGACCGATTTGCAAGTTTAGCCAAAAAACGTAGAGTTGTCGTTAAATGTTTTCGTTTGATTTGTTATTTAATTCACTTTAAAAATAATTAAATGTATGAAAAGACATACTAATTACATATTTATAAAGATCTTTTTTTTCTAACCAAATAAATATTTTAAAGATAGAAACAGAAATATGCGATAAATAAGATTTGATTTTATGTTAAAATTTAAGTATGAAAAAAATGATACTACGAATTCTAGGCTGACTGAAGCAAAATATAATTTTTTAAAACTCTCTGTAAAAATAATTCCATTGATAAAAACTCAATCAAATTCCATATTTAGAGAGATTATTTAATTCTCTTTCGAACCATATAGATATCTTAAAGAAGATTGAACCGTAAATAGGCGAGAAAAAAGAATTTGTTTTTTTTTCTTAAAATTTAGAATGAAAAAAAATCATACATATCAGCTCTCTGAAGCCATTTTTTAAAATTCGCTGTAAAAAATAATTCAGTTAATAAAACGCATAAAATTGCATATTCAGAAAGATTATATTATTTTCTTTCCAGCAATATAAATATTTTAAAGATTGGACCAAGAATAGGTGATACATTCCTAGAAGAACGGTTTAGACGGCGAAATTTATTCGCTAAAATTATACATTTCTGCTATAAATCGCTGTAACAAAAAGTCAGCCAGCGGACAATATTTTATTATCAGCAGGTGCTGGTATATGGACAGTTCCGCAAATTGTGTGATTTGGGCTTAATTAATCAATTATATCCCTTAATTAATAAAAATCAATAACCAAATTTGACGTGTTTCTTAGAAGGATATTAATCTATATGCAAGATTTCAAATCTGAGTGACTTCTCTTTTCTGTGTTATAGATCGACCCGTACATACCAAAAACTTACTCTTATATATATATATATATAAATCGTGGAAACAACACCCCACGAGAAAACAGTTGTACGGCCACCTGCCCCATATCACCCAAACCATCTGAGTAAAAAGGACAAGACACGCAGGACACTGCTGGAGAAGCAAGAACGAACTCATAAGCGACATCCTCCTGTGGAAGCCAGCAGATGGGCACGCCATTGTGGGCCGACCAGCAAAGACGTACATTGACCAGCTCTGTGCGGATACTGGGTGCTGCGTAGAGGCCCTCCCTAGAACAATGAGTGATAGGGACGGCTGTAGAGAGATTGTCATGGATATCCGCGCTGCTAGCGCGACATGATGATGATTATGATGATATATAATCATACATGACAAAAAACTATATATAGAACAATTTACATTTATGTGTATATGAGTTAAGAGTTAGGAAATGAATCTGACGGTATGAATGGGTTAAAACTCTTCTTTTTTGAAAAAGAGAATTTTTCTATTTTTGAATTTGAAGTATTTCTTTTTCTTTCAAAAACTGTTACACTGAAGAAATACAATGTAGCGAAATGTACATGACGTTAGCAAAACACGCAGCGAATGAACAAAGACGAAGCGATCGCATGGCTTACACGCTTTTTGTGAAAAACAATGTTTCCGGTTTGAATTTAAATTATTTTCTGCTTCTCTCTCGATGAGTCCGGATTAAAAACATTTACATCTAAAAACGAACCTAATTATCATTATGCTCTGATGAGGATTTTTTATAAATTGAAATATTGTTCAATATTAGCAATGAAAAAGATATAAATATATATTCATTTTTAACAACATTGTGTGTTTTCAGAACCTTTTATCTATACATTTGTAGCAAGATTGCATTTGGCAAGGACTACTACTCATGCAGGGGTTCCCAAACAGGGGTGCTCACAGCCCCTGGGGGTACGAGCATCATTCCAGGATGTGCGACAAGATTAAATTTTTTTCTTTTTTAATTAATATTATTTATATTTTCGTTTCTGATGGTGTTCCAGTCATGAGCTACAGTGATGAGTCTACATCAAGCTCAAATTCATACATTCATACACTCAACGGTATCTGAGTACCAGCCGAGTAACTCCACAGGAGATTTCACTGTTAGGGCCGGTATCGAAACTAGGAACCTTGTGGTATGTTAACTACTTCATGTCCATGCTACCCTAACTTATATATATATATATATATATATATATATATATATATATATATATATATATGAAAATAAATCATGATGAAATCATTATGAATTCTGTAGACTAAAAGATGCTGATAGCTTTTTGATTTAGATGCACATATTTTTTTTGAATGTGTCCTTGAGAAAATTTATCGCTCCCAACTGAAGTTTCTTAATAGATTGTGTGGTTTTTATTTATGATCTGGAGAAACAAGTAAAGCCGTC
Organism: Doryteuthis pealeii; assembly: GCA_023376005.1. NCBI lineage: Eukaryota > Metazoa > Mollusca > Cephalopoda > Myopsida > Loliginidae > Doryteuthis > Doryteuthis pealeii. Next base: position 89,594,437 of record CM042157.1, on the reverse strand, counting down.
TAACTCCTACCTTGTAACCTATCCTGTGTAATTAATTTCCAAGAAACTATTGAAATGTAATTACAGTTAGCTTGAAATGGTCGTGGAAGAAAAAAGAAAAACACTGGGAGGGACGCATAGATATAATTTTACTGCATCCTTTTAGGTTTTTGTGCGTCAGGGATGCAGGACGAGTACCTATCTGAGTCTAGAATACCCTTCATTACCAACATGGAATGTTAATTTTTTACTACTAAGGGGGAGGAAGAAGAAATAAGTGAGAGAGTAAAGGTTTTAAAAAAGAGTAACGAACACAAAACAGTTTGACCGGAGCGTGACCCTCGAATGGAGAATTGAGTGTCAACCGGAAGTCACGTGGTGCCGTGGAACAACGAAGAAAGGTACCGGTCTCTTTTTGATTTCGGACGCGTAGGGGAACGGACGGGCCTCTGGTGCCTAGTATGGGGTCACAGTAATTTAACAGTGTTCTCTCTCTCTTTCTCTCTGCCTTTCCCCCCAGTCTAATACGAACCCACGAGACGGGCACGATAATAAAGGCTAGCAGTTGTGACTACATATTTCTCGCGTTGTAATTTTTATCAACGAGATGACCGCCACGTGCCGAAGACATTTTTAGTACGGTGAATATATACGCTTTGGGTACTGTGACCAGATACACAATGTTACACATTTATGTGTATACATACGTCTGAGTTCAATCGTTAACGTGAATTTAAGTTTGTATATATTCATTGAATGATTTTTAATTGTAATAGTACGTGTTAAATCAGCAGGCAGTTTACATATAGAATTACTTGAAAACTGACCCGTTCACTTTCAACGTTTAAAACAGCCTTTTTGTTTTAAAGAAATCAAGAATACCGATTCTTGTTGATAAGCAGAACAATGAACTTATGTGTTTTTGTTTTTTTTTCTATTTTTTCTGTAATGTCTGTCAGTTGAAGAAAGACAATCCTATCGGAATTTGAAACATATTTTTCACTCCTACCAGTTTACATTCCATTCAACGAGAGGAGTAGGAGGAGAAGGAGGGAATAGACATATCCATTTATGCACGAGAATATCAAAATCTATCGATTAGGATTTGTCAGTCCTAATATAACATGATGACACAGCAAATGTGCATTAACAGTTCGATTGTGATATGGAATTGGTAACCTGAAGAGATTGTCAAAGACTTTGAAGATTGTGCATAGATCGGATTCTTCGGAGTAATCTTTATATCAATTGATGGAAAGTTCCAGTAACGCAACTAGAAAATAGAATCATTACATCCATTATCCATTTTTGAAATATAAAACTATAATGATTCTTATTGCGTTATATATACTAGCAAATATATGCACCCTCCGGGTGCAAGTATTTTAGTTAAATTTTATAATAAAATATGATATTAAATTAGAAAGGCTAATGAAACTGAATAAGAATATAGATAAAAAGATTTTGATACCCCCTGTATGATTGAAAAATAGAACAACTTTGAAACTAACTCTTCCATCATTTTCCCTTACTCCCGTCTTTCATTGGTAAATTTTCCTAATTAAACTGCTTAGTTAAAATAGGAAGTAAAGAATAATATTACAGTTATTTCTTCTTGTTAAGGGATTTCTTTTAAGATTTATCCCCGAGATTTTTGCTCATATTCAATAAGATAAAACCAAACAATTAGAAATCAATAATACTAAGCATACATTTATTAAAATCAATTTTTTAAGATCAATATGCAAATTAGCCTTCCCATTCATACTGTAAACCTCTATTTTGTTGTATATATAAATACAATTGCATGTTATTAGTATGTAGATATGGTCAACAGTGTAAGTAATGTAAAACAATTTTATTAATAATTGAGGTTTAAATAAAAATAAAATCATGGAGAATATGATGTAAATAACTAAAAGAATTGTGACTTGTATAGTAATATAGTTTCGGTTACAGACAGACAAACCCACAATCTCCATTATAATATATATATATATATATATATATATATATATATATATATATATATATAAAAGTAACTGGAAAAAAATTAGAGAAAAAAGAAAAAAAAAGAAAAGAAAAGCTAAGTATATGTATTTTTCTATGTGACCGTTTTTATTTTGAATTTAACATGGCTACATTGTTGCAGTATTCACCGGAAGATAAACAGACACTATTGGATACATATAAAAGCGTAGGGGTTCAAACATTCGTTCTCAACAGATATTCAAAAAAAAGAAGAAATTACAGTTATTCGCCCATTTCATTCATAACATAAAGAAAAAAGAAAGGGGAGGAAAAAAGAAAAAAAAAGAAGAAAAAAATATAAATAGAATCATTATATCCATTATCCATTTTTGAAATATAAAACTATAATGATTCTTATTGCGTTATATATATATATATATATATATATATTGGTTTGTTGGTTGGTTTTGAAGGCTGTCACAATGCGAGTGTAAAGAAAAAAGAAGGTAACACTCGCATTGTGACAGCCTTCAAAACCAACCAACAAACCAATATATACGCAATGCTTCAGGCAAATTACAAAACCCTTTTATATATATATAAAGACTTTTGAAGGCAATTTACAATGCATTGTAAATTCCCTTCAAAAATCTTTATATTACACATACACACAATGCTTCAAAGATACTATAAAAAAAAACTTTATTTCACTATGCCTGAGAGAGGCTAAATTTATATTAAAATTTAAAAGAATTTCGAACAATCTCCATGAACGCAGGAGCAGCCGAACCGAATTAACATCACGGAAATAGCCGATTTAACATCACGGAAGTAACCGAATAAGAAATCTTTTTTTCAAATATACGGCGTTCCTCAACTTCTTAAAACAACAGATGATTACAACATCGCCGTGGGATAAGTACTATAAAAAACACCTAGTACTTTCAATAACTCTGATGATGGAATTTTATTTCCGAAAATATTTAGAATTAAAAAAAAAAGCTAAATAAATATAATTTTCAACACATATTGAATTGTAAATTGCCTTCAAAAATCTTTATATTACACATACACACAATGCTTCAAAGATACTAAAAAAAAAACCTTTGTTATATATATATATATATATATATATATATATATATATATATATATATATATATATAAAAGTAACTGAAACAAAACAAAAAAAATTAGAGAAAAAAGAAAAAAAAAAGAAAATAAAAGTAAGTATATGAATTTTTCTATGTGACCGTTTTTATTTTGAATTCAACATGGCTACATTGTTGCAGTATTCACCGGAAGATAAACAGACAATATTGGATACATATACAAGCGTAGAGGTTCAAACATTCGTTCTCAACTGATATTTAAAAAAATAAGAAATTACAGTTATTCGCCCATTTCATTCATAACATAAAGAAAAAAGAAAGGAGGAGAAAGAAAAAAAAGAGGGGAAAAAAGAAGAAAAAAATATAACCACACAAAAAAAACTTAAGCACGTACATTTCTGATATTCATCTCTGAAGATAAAGTTTCTACTTTGAAATCGATAAGATAAAAATAACATCTTTTTGTTGTTATTATTATACTTTCTACATATTGAACTATTTCGAAATAGCTCTTAAGTAAACCTATCAAACGTTGTTATAATTTAATTATCATACTGTGGTATATCCACAGATCCACCTAGTTTTTATTATTCCACACATTTTTCAAGACTGTCTTCTTCGATATATTCTTTAATTGTTCAAACTTTTGCGATACATCTTTATTTTAATGATTCCATATATTTCGACACTATCTATCTTAGCTTGCATGTTTGTTTTTAATTGAGAATGTTTACATTCTTTATGTTTTATCCAAACGTAAAGAATGTAAACATTCTCAATTAAATAATAATAATAATAATAATAATAATAATAATAATAATAATAATAATAATAATAATAATAATAATAATAATCTGGATCTTGCCAGAGAACTGAAAAAGTTATGGAATATGAAAGTGAAAGTTATACCAATTGTAGTTGGTGTACTTGGAACGGTCCGAAAAGGATTGGAAAAGGGCTTGGAAAGTTTGGAAATCAGAGGAAGGATTGAAACCATTCAGAACACTGCACTGCTGCAATCTGCCAGAATACTCAGAAGAGTCCTGGAGACCTGAGGAGACTTGCTGTCACTCAGACTCCAGTGAAAGACCATCAGCTAACACTGATGTGAAAACTCAAATAATAATAATAATAATAATAATAATAATCTGGACCTTGCCAGAGAACTGAAAAAGTTATGGAATATGAAAGTGAAAGTTATACCAATTGTAGTTGGTGCACTTGGAACAGTCCCAAAAGGATTAGAAAAAGGTTTGGAAAGTTTGGATATCAGAGGAAGGATTGAAACCATTCAGAACACTGCACTGCTGCAATCTGCCAGAATACTCAGAAGATTCCTGGAGACCTGAGGAGACTTGCTGTCACTCAGACTCCAGTGAAAGACCATCAGCTAACGCTGATGTGAAAACTCAAAAGGAGTAAATAATAATAATAATAATAATAATAATAATAATATGCATAAACCAGAATCTGTTCTTGAGAACGAAACGCACAAAATTCTCTGGGACTTTGAAATTAAAACGGATCACCTTATCCCAGCAAGAAGACCAGACCTAGTGTTGATTAACAAAAATGAAAGAACTTGTCAACTGGTGGATTTTGCATTGCCAGCGGATCACAGGGTGAAGCTAAAGGAAAATGAAAAAATTGACAAATATCTGGACCTTGCCAGAGAACTGAAAAAGTTATGGAATATGAAAGTGAAAGTTATACCAATTGTAGTTGGTGCACTTGGAACGGTCCGAAAAGGATTGGAAAAGGGCTTGGAAAGTCTGGAAATCAGAGGAAGGATTGAAACCATTCAGAACACTGCACTGCTGCAATCTGCCAGAATACTCAGAAGATTCCTGGAGACCTGAGGAGACTTTCTGTCACTCAGACTCCAGTGAAAGACCATCAGCTAACACTGATGTGAAAACTGAAAAGGAGTAAATAATAATAATAATAATAATAATAATAATAATGATGAAGGGGAGAGAGGTCTTACCAACATAGATTGGTTGTCCTCAGAAGTGGATGAGTGTCTTTTTTTTTCTTTTTTTGTAAGAGGAAGGTAATTGGCTTCAAACATTTAAAATATCATTAGGAGCTTCCATAGTTGAAAACTGAAATCGTTAGGATGTTACTCGTGCAGAGGGTTGATTGGCAAATGTGTTGATCTGTTTAATATATGTGTCTGGATTCTTTTTTTGAGTGACAATTTGATTTTTTTCCTCTTCGTCTAATTAGACTTCTGTGTAGAGTCGCATTTGATTAATTTGACTGAAATTCAATTAGAGAATTCTGCACTGCCTAAATTACAAGTAATTTATACCAAGCGTTGCTCCACATTGTCGATCTATTTTGCTACCTGAAAATCTGAAGAACAGTTTTAAACCAGGACAAAACACCAAATCAGAATTCGAAATACAAGTGCACAAAGAAAATGTAATACACTGATATATTCTTTGATTTCTTTAAAAAAACTTTTGACATCCAATTTTCTAGTAATTTGTATAGTAAGTATTCTTATGTCTGTGTATGTATGTATGAATGTGTGTGTGTATGTGTAGTCTGTGTAGTGTGTGTGTGTAGTGTGTGTTGGTGTGTAGTGTGTGTGTGTGTGTGTGTGTGTGTGTGTGTGGTATGTATAGTGTATGTGTATGTGTGTGTATGTGTGTGTGTGGTGTGTATGTGTGTGTGTATGTGTAGTGTGTGTATGTGTAGTGTGTGTGGTGTATGTGTATGTGTAGGTGTATGTTTAGTGTGTGTAGTGTGTGTAGTGTGTGTGTGTGTGTATGTGTGTGTGTTTGTGTGTGTGTGGTGTGTGTGTGTGTGGTGTGTGTGTGTGGTGTGTATGTGTGTGTGTATGTGTAGTGTGTGTATGTGTAGTGTGTGAGTATGTGTATGTGTATGTGTATGGTGTGTGTGTGGTGTAGTGTGTGTGATGTGTAGTGTATGTGTAGTGTGTGTGTGTGGTGTGTATGTGTGTGTGTATGTGTAGTGTGTGTATGTGTAGTGTGTGTATGTGTATGTGTAGTGTGTATGTGTGTGTATATGTGTAGTGTGTGTATGTGTAGTGTGTGTATGTTGTGTGTGTGTGCATGTGTATTGTGCAGTGTGTATGTGTAGTGTGTATGTGTAGTATGTGTGTTTGTATGTGTAGTGTGTATGTGTGTGTATGCATGTGTGTGTATGTGTAGTGTGTGTGTGCGTGTATGTGTAGTGTGTATGTGCGTGCGTGTGTATGTATGTGTAGTGTGTGTGTGTGTGTGTGTATGGGTGTGTGTGTGTGTGTGTAGTGTGTGTGTGTAATGCTTTGACTGGTAACTGAAAGAAAGACTGGTAGTCAGCGACTACAAAAAGTTGGCAGTTAAACTTTAATTGTCTCTAGACGAAACGTGTTGTGTCTGTCTCCGATCAGTAGAAAAAGTGAAGAAGAAAAAAATCTTGGACGAAAGTCAAAATGTTGCATTAACTTGTTAGCGAATTAGAAATTCTGTTATGTTTCATATACTGTTGTATGAATATATATATATATACATATATATATAAAAACAAAATACAGTAAATATATATATATATATAAACAAAATACAGTAAATATCTAATCATTTATGAAATACAGAACTTAAAAATAAAAATTAAAAAAATAAAAACAATTAATCGTAAAAAAATTCCTTTACTAAAAATCTTTTGAATTCCAACCGTCACATTTTTTAATACCCATCCCCTTCCGTTTAAATTGTTTCGTCTTGTTGCCAACATCTCAAAAATCCGCTACATTTGGATGACAAAAGGTATACATAGAGACATGACCGACATATATATGGCGCAAATGCCCACGTTGGTGAATATTGTAACGTCTTTCGTTCTTTTTTGCAGTATTAAGGTTTTTTGTTTTGTAAACTGATTTGACTTTCCTCTCCGACCCAAACAACTACGGGAATGAATCAGCTCTGATGATGATTTTTGTAAAATCGAAATATTGATCAGTATCAGCTATGATTATATTATAAATTGTTTTCTTCTTTAACAGCATTGTGTGATGTTTTCATTCCACCTTTTCTTACTCAATATATATATATATATATATATATATATATATATATATATGCATATAAATTGTTTTTTTTCATTTAGCCAAATATTTGTACCAATAGATTATTTTTGGTTGGTACGATTATCTTGGTCTTTTCTTTTTTCCAAAAACTTTTTTCTCCCCGGTTGATGTTTGGTAGTATATTTTTACAATCAAACTATTTGCTGGTATATAATATATATATATATATATATATATATATATATGAAATTTAACATTTTGAAAAAACATATGATGTTTGTTATGTAATTGCTGACAGTACTGTTTCGACCAAATCGATAAGTTGGTCTTCATCAAAGAGCGACATAGATGGGAAGAAAGATATCCGTTAAAAAGACTGTTTACAGAAACGAACGCTGAATTCAACCGCTGAGATTTTGAAAAATGCATGTTCTGTTTTAAAAATAAAACAAATTTTATTTTTAATTTTAAAAAAATCAGAAGCATTATAGTTCATAGTAAAAATCAAAAGAGTTTGTTGTAAAAATTTATATAAAAATGTAAAGTGGGTATCAAAATAGTATAGTATATATTTCAGCTGTTAAAAAATATACAAGTCCACAGTGTAATTTGAAAAAAGATGTTAGAGTTCCAAAATTTACTTGTGGCGTTGATAAGTCCGTAGAGTTATAGATGAAAGTCTTCAAGGTGTAAAGGTCCCAGATATAATGTTTTTTCATTTGACAAATATGAAAAATAGATGGAAATTAATCCGACAGTATGAAATTTAACATTTTGAAAAACATATGATGTTTGTTATGTAATTGCTGACAGTACTGTTTCGACCAAATCGATAAGTTGGTCTTCATCAAAGAGCGACATAGATGGGAAGAAAGATATCCGTTATTTTTTAAAAATTAAAAATAAAATTTATTTTATTTTTAAAACAGAACATGCATTTTTCAAAATCTCAGCGTTTGAATTCAGCGTTCGTTTCTGTAAACAGTCTTTTTAACGGATATCTTTCTTCCCATCTATGTCGCTCTTTGATGAAGACCAACTTATCGATTTGGTCGAAACAGTACTGTCAGCAATTACATAACAAACATCATATGTTTTTCTCAAAATGTTAAATTTCATACTGTCGGATTAATTTCCATCTATTTTTCATATATATATATATATATATATATATATATATATATATATATATATTATGCGTGTTTATTGATTTTTTTAAATTCCATTTCTTCCTACACATTTCTACTTACATAGCTCGATGGCGGTGACGACGACGACGACGACGACGATGACAGTGGAGCGCTACTGTATACTGTTGTGGCATTCTTTGCTATTCAAAAATTTAAGAAAGAAAATTTCTGGCGTTCACGTAATCTCAAAAATCGCTGGGAACTGTGAATATAATCCTGTCTTATATTGTGACGCTGGTAGTGTAATGGTTATCCTCATGTATTTAGAAATGAATACGGCAAACCGAGTTCAATTCATGGACAAGGTTGTTTGCATTTCACATAACACTAATACCCTTTGAAACCGTGTAAATCAAGCGCATGGTGTAATGGTTAAAGTCATGGGAAATGGACTCGTCGTCCCCGAGTTCAAATCCTGCATGTGGTAATTGCATTTCATTTTGCGCTGATACCCTTGGGAAAGTATGAATCCTACTCTCCCTCCAGCTATGGGTAAATAGTAGGGCAGACTGGGCTCTTTAACCTTGGCTAGGTAACCAGTCTAGGAGAAGGAAAACTCTGAATTAAACCTGTTAAACTCCGCCTAAGAAATTGACCTTGTGTCATATCCTGCTCGTGCGGAGGGGTTTGGTAAATAACTATGAATCAAATTATTCTCCCTCCAGCTATGGGTAAATAGTAATGCAGACTGGAAGTAAAACACTGAATTCAAACCTGTTGAACTCCGGTTGATGATTCCTGGGAAATAAATGATATAGCAGATTAAAGAAAACCTCATCTAAAGATGGAAACAATCCCGACACGAGAATCAGAAGACATTAGAATGTAATAAGACTATGCAACACATTCACAAGTATCAGTGCACACAATTTTTAGATACACTGACTGCACCATTGCAGAGGAGTAAGACTCTCAATGGGGTCACCTGTTCGCCGTGCGTGGCGAACTATGATGCTTATGGACGGAATCTTGGTGGCTGAGCAGTTAATGACATATAACACTCCATTTGGCCCACACTTTGGCTAGACTGGCGGTTGGAGAGGCCCCATCCAATCAATCGACTGGTCATCTTTAGCCCTAGCACCTATATGATTGCTAGAAGGCGGTTGCAGAGGGTGTTTTAATTCTGGGACTCTTGGGAATGTGGAATACCCCTACATCACCATTGCTCCCAGATTTCCCTCTGACCCGGAGTGGTCGTACCTTTTAGGGTTCCATCTATGGGTTAAATAGAAAAAATTAGTCTAAAAATGTGTTTAAAAAATTGAGTTTAAAAAGAAATTGAGTGCCCATGAATAATGAATAAAACAGAATGTCTTCGGCATGAAATAACCCAACAAGTGTTGATATGCCGTAAAATCCAAGCAAACACATTTTTAGAAAATCTTTCACTTTATTGTTAATTTTTGATCAAAATCAACAATATCAAAAACTGTTTATAGACCATGGAAATGTTCCAATTTGTACTTTTCTAAACAACACTATTTTAAAAACCCAGTCCAACTTTAATGAAGATAAAATGTTCCAATTTGTACTTTTTCTAAACAACACTATTTTAAAACCAGTTTTAATGAAGATAAAATGTTCCAATTTGTACTTTTCTAAACAGCACTAATTTAAGAATCCAGTCCTACTTTAATGAGTATCTCACAAAAGAATAAAACGTTTCCAACCAATGACAATATTGATTTTCTATCCGGAACAGCATCATTTCGATTTAACATGAAATTAAAACGAATCTTAAAAAAAAAAAATGTTTTAACAGCAAACGCAATGTTCAACAGTCGAAACCAAGATAAGTCGATAATTGATCGTATCTAAAAAAACAAACAAACAAACAAACAAAAAACAAACAAATCATATATATATATTCAATTATTTAAAATATATATAACCCATATAAAATGTTAAGACATTGTCTAGATGGAGCTACCATGATCACTTGCCTAAGTTCACTTACACCTCACACGTGACAGTTTAAAATGTTCTGTGTGTGTGTGTGGGGGGGAGATATTTCTGTTGCGCCGTATACAATGCAATTCTACACGACAGAATTACAAAACGACAAAAAAGAATTATCTTTCAGTCTTGCGTGATTGAATTGGTTTGTGTTTTGAAATCTTAAACGACGTCTTGTGGGGTTTTCTTGGCAAGTGTCGATTAAGATATTTGACATGAAAAGAAAAGAAAAATAATTATTTTTAAATGCTTTTGGCGTTTTTTTGTTTTGTGTTTTGTGAAGAGTCGTGCGCTATTAGGCAGCAGGTGGCCTTTATGTTGACATATCCCAGTCACATTGCGTGCGTGATAATGAATATTAAAAAAAAATAAAAATAAGACAGCAACAAAGGGACTGTTATTTCTACAAGTCAATTTCTAATTTCATATGTAATCTATATATTAATACTCGTGTTCCTTAAAAGTACGCCACCCTGTCGGCTAGGGCGTTAGAATGCACCGACTGCACCTCTGCAGAGGGGTAAGACTCCCCCAATGGGGCCACCTGTTGGCCGTGGGTGGCGACCCGTGATGCTTAAGGATAGAGCCCAGGTGGATGAGCAGTTCATGACATGCAATACTCCACTTTGGTCCTATCTTGGGCTAGACGGGCGGTCGGAGAGGCCCCCTCCGATCAATCGACTGGTCACGTCAAGCCCTAGCACCTATATGATTTTCCCAACCCTATTGCCCTTATGGCATGCCCCAACCCCTTTTTATCATATGGGTGCTAGAAGGCGGTGGCTGCGGGTCTACATGTCCTGGGAATGATGTTAAACTCTATCTGATGGTGAGGTTCCAGTTTTGGAGGTTTGGGGAATGTGGAGCACCTCTTCATCACCATTGCTCCCTGGTCCACTCTGACCCGGAGTGGTAGTACCTGTTAGAGTCCCATCTATGGGTGAAATAGAAAAATGTATTTATAAAAAAATTGTATTATCCATTAAGAATTGATTTATTTCAAAATTTATCGGCATTAAATGACCCACTGAGGTTGATATGCCGTAAAACAAAACAAACCAAACCAAATTAAAAGTACGATCGTTATCATTTTGCAACACGCTCTGGTGAAAAATGAGACCGTTCAAATAAAATGAAAAAAATGTAATTCATGATTATCTAGTGTTGCTTATCAGCCGAACTCATTTTTTTATGAGTGTCGTCACCTCAGATAAATATTGGACCATTCCGCTTTTTATTGTAAAGAAAGGGAAGAAAAGGACATGCTACGCAGAAATTATAACAAGAAAGAAATAAAGAAAGAGCGAAGAGAAAAAATAGAGAGAATGAGTAAGCACGCGGAAGCGATAACGCTAATCTGTTTCTATCGAACATTATGAAAAGATGAAAAGAAAGAAAAAAGAATTATATATATATATATATATATATATATATATATATATATATATATATATATAGAGAGAGAGAGAGAGAGAGAGTTAAATCAAATTTATTCTCGTGATCTAGGGAGTGTGAAGTACTCTTTCATTGTCAATACTCCCAGTCTGATTGAAACAGATTAGTTTTATCGCTTCCGCGCGCCACTCCCTCTATTTTCCCCTTCTTTCTTTCTTTCTTTCTTTCTTTCTTTCTTTCTTTCTTATTATATTTTTCTTTATAACAAAAGCGAGATGGTCCATTATTTAGCTGAGGTGATGACACTCAGAGGAAATAAGATTACGGCTGATAAGCAAGTCCAGATAATCATAATTTACATTTTCGCATTTCTTCTTGAATGGTCTGGACTGTCTAATTTTTAACCGGAGGCTGTTACAAGATGATAACGGTCGTACAAATAAGGAACACGAGTATTGATATATAGATCAAGACTGCGTATTCTGTCTTTTGTTTTTAAAATAGAGAGACAAATTGGGAACATTTGCACACACCTAATAAATATGTCCTGACGACATTCCTTTTCATCAGAAATTAAATCTTTTCAACTTATTTTTGATAATTCGTGAATTTTGACAGTTTTGGGCTGTCAATATAAAATATTAGAAGGACGCATTATAGAAGGGAAAGCACCTGCGTTCACGCGTCAAATAAGTTCATGCATGTCCAGGGGAGTCCATTGAATAGGAGCATATGTGCAACAGTGCCTTCAAAAATAGATCTTATGTGATTCAGGAATCTCCCATGCGTGTTTCATCTTGTATGAAATCAACATGTAGGCGCATGCGCACTTCCGCATCCATGACAACATGGCGTGTGTGCGGTTAAACGTGTAACTTAGAACAGTTATTGTTTTAACCAAATGTTCAAATCAAACAAAAGTTGATAGAAATGCAAATAATTTTTAATCGAATTTCCAACAATAAAGAAAATGTTTATTTCTTGCCCTATTTTATCATTTTTTTTTTTTCTTTTTCTTTTTTTTTTTTTTTTCTTTCTTTCCTTCCTTCTTTCTTTCTTCTTCTTTCCTTCTTCTTTTTCTTTCTTCTTTCTTTCTTCCTTCCTTCCTTTTTCTTTCTTTCTTTCTTTCTTCTTTCTTTCTTTCCTTTCTTTCTTTCTTCTTTCTTCTTCCTTCTTCCTTTCTTTCTTTCTTTCTTTCTTTCTTTCTTCCTTTCTTTTCTTTCTTTCTTTCTTTCTTTTCTTCCTTCTTTCCTTTCTTTCTTTCTTTCTTTCCTTCCTTCCTTCCTTCCTTCCTTTCTTTCTTTCTTTCCTTCCTTCCTTTCTTTGTTTCCTTCCTTCCTTTCTTTCCTTCCTTCCTTCCTTTCTTTATTTCCTTTCCTTCCTTTCTTCTTTCTTTCTTTCCTTCCTTCCTTCTTTTCTTTCCTTCCTTCCTTCCTTCCTTCCTTTCTTCTTTCTTTCTTTCTTTCTTCCTTCCTTCCTTCCTTTCTTTCTTTCTTTCCTTTCCTTCCTTCCTTTCCTTTCTTCTTTCTTTCTTTCTTTCCTTCCTTTCTTTCTTTCTTTCCTTCCTTCCTTCCTTCCTTTCTTTTCTTTCCTTCCTTCCTTTCTTTCTTTCTTTCTTTCTTTCTTCTTTCTTTCTTTCTTTCCTTCCTTCCTTTCTTTCTTTCTTTCTTTCTTTCTTCTTTCTTCCTTCCTTTCTTCTTTCTTTCTTTCCTTCCTTCCTTCCTTCCTTCCTTCCTTCCTTTCTTTCTTTCTTTCTTTCTTTCTTTCCTTCCTTTCTTTCTTTCTTTCCTTCCTTCCTTCCTTTTTCTTTCCTTCCTCCTCCTTCCTTCCTTCCTTTCTTTCTTTCTTTCTTCCTTTCTTTCTTCTTTCCTTCCTTCTTTCTTTCTTTCCTTCCTTCCTTTCTTTCTTTCTTTCTTTCCTTCCTTCCTTTCTTCTTTCTTTCTTTCTTTCTTTCCTTCTTCCTTCCTTCCTTCCTTCCTTTCTTTTCTTTCTTCCTTCCTTTCTTTCTTTCCTTTCCTCCTCCTTCCTTTCTTTTCTTTCCTTCTTCTTTCTTTCTTTCTTTCTTTCTTCCTTCCTTTCCTTCCTTTCTTTCTTTCCTTCCTTTCTTTCTTTCTTTCTTTCTTTCTTCCTTCCTTCCTTCCTTCCTTCCTTTCTTTCTTTCCTTTCTTCCTTTCTTTCTTTCTTTCTTTCTTTCTTTTTCCTTCCTTCCTTTCTTTCTTTCCTTCCTTCCTTCCTTCCTTTCTTCTTTCTTTCTTTCCTTCCTTCCTTTCTTTCTTTCTTTCCTTCCTTTCTTTCTTTCTTTCTTTCCTTCCTTCCTTCCTTCCTTCCTTCCTTTCTTTCTTCCTTCCTTCCTTCCTTCCTTCCTTTTCTTTCTTCCCTTCCTTCCTTCCTTCCTTTCTTTCTTTCCTTCCTTCCTTCCATTCTTTCCTTCCTTCCTTTCTTTTTTTCTTTCTTTCTTTTGTCCAATTTTCTCCTTTTTTCAACGATTATTTCTTTTTCTTTCTTTCTGGTTCAATTTTCTTTTTTTTTCTTTCTACTGCGATTTCTTTCTTTCTTTCTTTCTTCTTTTTTCTTTCTTTCTTTCCTTCCTTTCTTTCTTTCTTTCTTTCCTTCCTTCCTTCCTTCCTTCCTTCCTTCCTTTCCTTTCCTTTCCTTCCTTCCTTCCTTCTTTCTTCCTTCCTTCCTTTCTTTCCTTCCTTCCTTTCTTTCTTTCTTTCTTTCTTTCTTTCTTTCTTGTACAATGTTCTTTTTTTTTACTATTTTTTAAAAACTTTTTTCTTTCATTCTCGTTGAATTTTATTCTTTTCTTTCTATTTTCTTTTTCTTTTTTTTTTCTTTCTTTCTTTTTGTTCAATTTTCTCCTTTTGTTTGACAATTATTTCTTTTATTTTATTTCTTCGTTTTCTTTTTCTTTTACTTTTTTTCTAGTCCAAATTTATTCTTTTTTCTTTGTTTACTGTGCTTTCGTTCTCTCTCTCTTTCTTTTTTCTTTCAATGCTCTCTTATTTTACTATTATTTTAAAAAAATGTTCTTTCTTTCTCGTCCAATTTTCTTCTTTCTTTTTTTGTTTCTTTTTCTTCTTCTTTTCTTTCTCATTTACTTCCTTTCTTACTTCTTTCTTTCTTCTTAAAACTCAAAATCAAACAAAACGTAAAGAAAGAAAATCTTGGAATCAATCAAGAGAAAAGTTTTACTCGTGAGAAAAAGCAAAAAACAAATCGTAGATAATTTTTTGGAATAAGCAAATATTTTATTTCTTTTTGTTTTATAACTTTGATACTTCCTAGACTTATTTATACTGAGATTTTCCGTCCTCGCCATAATCACAAAATGTTTTGTAGATGACATGACATGTCACGAAAGTTGAAGCAGGAAGTAATAAATGAACATTGCGGAAAACTTCTCTGAGATGCATTGATCACGACTAGCAACACCTAGGGATATACTACACATTATGCTAATTTAATTATTACCTACTTTGATATTTTTACTTAAGAGCTATTGCTAGGTACTTAAATATGTAAAAATTAAAATAATCTCAAAGAAAGTTTATTAATAGCTTAGTTACACCCTTGCATAAACAGTAGGTTAGAATTAAACACTGAATATATAATTAATTAACATACACATTCCATAAATACACGCATAAAAATTAAAAAAAAAAAGAATGAAAACAACAGAAATCACGTCTCTTCCGCGTGGCGTTCTAACAACCCACGTGACGCGTGTTTATAACGTCCAAAACAAGAAACACACAAGACCGCGTCCATTTCAAAAAACAGTCTCTAAAGGTGAAGATACTTCGAAATTGATTAGACATTGGACAATATTTTATTTTATACGCATTGTAATTGCCTTAAAAATATAAATAATAATATAAAATAATTTTGATTTAACTCGTTCTCACTCCTTTTTTCTTTCTTTTCTTCTTTTCTTCTTTTCATTATATTCGATTTAAGCAGATTAGCGTTATCGGTTCCACACGCTCTTCCCCCCTCTCTATCTTTCCCCTACTGTCTACCTTTTTCTATTTTTACTGTGTAGCCTGTTCTTTTTATTCTCTTTCTTTGTTGCTAATAAAAACAAAATAGTCCATTATTTACCTGAGGTGACGACACTCATAAGAAATAAAAATTAGGTGGATAAACAACACCAGATAATCAGGATTTTAATTTTTGTATTTCATCTTGTACGATTGCAAGATGATAACGTAACGTCCAATTAAGGAACACGAGTATTAATATACAGATAATCAATTCATAACGCTTAATGTAAAGTCGACGGGGCGGCCTAAAGTCGGTATCAGCCAGTCAGCGAGGGGGTCTATCCCCTTTTCAATAGCGCTAGACCAAGAAGATTGTTTTAGCATCTGAGGTGGAGCGCCAAACCTACCATCAGCTCCTTACTTTACCGCACAGATCCCTGTGCTACTCATAACGCTGAGTTGGCGTGGACCGGTATCGAACTAGGAACCTTGTGGTTTCTAGCCGAACGCTCTACCGACTGAGCTAACTCGGCTCCTTTAGAGAAAAAACAAACAGTTGAGGGTCGCCCGATTTCCGCAATATGACGTGTCACTCTAATGCGCCTGCGCCCTCTCACACCTGAGTAACTCCCTCTCTTTAATTGTTTTCTTCTTTCTCTCTCTCCCTATCTCTACCACTACTACTACTACTACTACTACTACTGCAAACGTTCTAAGGCTGATACAATAGCATACTAACAAAAGGCTGAAGAACGAGAAACGACCTGACGAAGCGTCTTATCTACATTCCAACCAGCGACCAGAATACCCCTGTTATCACCACTTCTCCAACAAACAGTATTTAACCTCACAGATAAGTCTGTAGCAAATACCATTAAAATTTACATTTCTGTACCTTTTGATAATACAAGTGTCTGCATTTTATATTGTATTTGTTTCTTTCTTTCGTCCGAAATAGCCAACTACGGAGAATAAGGGCTCCAACGAATCCCCGTAAATACTCTTATCAATAAATATAAAAAGCAACACTTATAAAATCAGTGATGACATAGTGTTTTAATAGATAAATGCTTATCTATTAGCAAACCTTTTAATAGTAGTTTCCTTTATCCAAAAGTTTATGATTCTAAAAAAAAAAGCATTTTATTGCCTCTTATAAACAACAGACTTGCAATTAGATTCTCACACGGCTAATTTGTCTCATGATATATATCTATATGTTTGTGTTGTCTGGTGTGTCTTGTATCGTTTCCGTGAGCGTCCAAGGGTGGTCATGTCCATGGGCTTAATTTCACGCTATTAGGCATGGCCTCCCTTCAATAGTAGTTTAACAAAAATAAAGTTTTTCTTTTACTTATTCTTTATAACTTGTACCTACTATTGATAAATAAATTTCTTATTTCTTCTTATTTCTAACGATTGACAATAATAATAATAAATGCCTGCGTCAATATCTCACATTTTTCACCATTACTTTTAGAGGCCGTAACCCAAAATATCATACCATTTCGGGATCAGACCGACTCCGCGAAGAAATAAAAAAATCCCAAGCCTAATCCGGACCCGCAATCCTAAAATTCTGGATTTCCAGCTTTTAATTACTGCAATTTATTTAAGCGGTTTTTATGGGATTTTTGATGACGATTTTAAAAAATATGATAACAATTTTTATAATTTGGAAATAAATTGGAGAATAACGAGCTTAATAGCCACCCGATAGGACGGCTTTTAAGCTATTACAAAAATAAAGACAAATATAAAGTCATATTGATCATTCTGGTTGACTCCGTACTACATTCACGGTAAACCCTTCATCTATAATAACAGCCCATCAAATGCGGTTTAATAATTGTTATTTTGTTCATATTTATACAATTAACAGGTCATATAGAAATGTACATCCTACTTAGTCTAGCATGACACAAAGAGCGTTAGATATTAGGACATAAATCCCAAATCAGATGTGTGAATTTATCGCTTTTAAACTGACTTTGTTAATGTATTAGAAAAGATAGGCTCTGTGGTTTAACAGCTGTGGCGTTGCACAATCAATTCCCAGTTGATTTAACAACTCATCTAATTGACGTCCTATGAAATCATCTTTTTACTCAATGGACACAAAAACTCTCAAAAATGTCCGTTATTATTGCAATTCGATAACATCAATCGATAGTCGAAGGGAAATTCATCGCAATAAATTCATCGTACGCTAAATTTATCTCCAGTAAATTCGACGCATCGTTACTTTATTGCATGTAAATTCATCTTATCTATACTAGCAAATATATGCACCCTCCAGGTGCAAGTATTTAAGTTTTAATGTAATAAAATATTGTATCTAATTAGAAATGCTAATGAAACTAAATAAGAAAGCAGATAAAAATATTTGAAACAGAGGAGGGTATAATAATAAAAATAGAACAACTGAAACTTACTCTTCCCTCACTCCCGTCTTTCATTGCTAAATTTTCCTAATTTAACTATTTAGTTAAAATAGGAAGTAAAGAATAAAATTATAGTTATTTTTTCTTGTTAATGGATTTCTTTTAAGATTTATCCCTGAGATTTTAGATAATATTCATTAAGATAAAACCAAACAATTAGAAATCAGTAATACTAAGCACCTATTTATTAAAATCAGATTTTTAATATCAATATGCAAATTAGCCTTCACATTCACACTGTAAACTACTATTTTGTTGTATATATAAATACAATTGTATGTTATTAGCATGTAGATATTACCAACAGTATTAATAATGTAAAACAATTTTATTAATAATTGAAGTTTAAATAAAAATAAAATCCTGTAAAATGTGACGTAAATAACTAAGGGAATTGTTACTTGAATAGTAATATAGTTTCGGTTACAGACAGAAAAACACACAATCTCCATTATAATAAGATATTAATAATCGTGTTCCTTAATAGTGCAACTGTTTTAATCTTGCAACACCCTCTGGTTAAAAAATGGGGCCATCCAAATCGTCCAAGATGAAACGCAAACATAATACTTGTGTTCCGTAATTCTACGACAGTTATCATCTTGCAACACCCTATATTTAAAAATGCCCCCGGCCTTCTTCGGGTATTTCTTGTCGGACTCGGGAACCTTCTCGGACTCGGGAACCTTCTTTTCGAACTCGGGAACTTTCTTGTCGTATTCGGGAGCCATCACGGAACTTTGAACCTAACCCTTTATTTAGTCCACGGGGGTATCCTGTTCTCATTCCGCTAACCATAGCTGGGGTAGGAGTTGTGTTAATTAATTATTTTTCTAACTGCCTTCACTCAGGATTGAACTCGGGTTCCAGAAATAACTGTCACTTAGAACTGTCTTAACCTAACTACCTTATCCACTAAGCCATGTGTCCAATTGTACAATTGAGTGTGAAACGTTGTACAAATAACAATGAAGATGGGGACAATAGTCCGAATAACGCAGATAATACTAATCTTCAATCCTCATCTCAAACATTCAGAGAAAAACGATAAGTTTATCTGGAATTTTCAAATAGAAACGGATCACCCCAAATGATGAGAGCGAACCCAGTTTTAATCAAGAAGAACAAAATAATTTGTCAACGATTAGATTTTACTGTTCTATCAAATCACTGAGTGTAAATAAAAGAAAATGATAAACTCGACAAGTAACGATAATTTGCTAAAGAGGTGAAGAAATTATGGAACATGACGGTGATACCAATCATAGTTGAGGCACTCGGAATATCATGACTTACAACAGGTATTAAAAAAAAACGTGCAAATAATAAAAATAATATAGATAATAGTAAATTCATAGATAATTCTGTGTACTGGGTGTGACATTAAACTTCATTTCATGGTGAAATTCTAGTTTTGGAGCTCTAGGGAGTGTGGAGTAGACCTTTATTACCATTATTCACGGGTGCATTCTGACCCAGAGTGGTAGTACCTGTTAGGATCCCATCAAAGGGTTGAATATAAGGAAAAGTTAGTTTAAAAATGTGACTAAAAATCATTTTGAAAAATTTAGTTTTAAAATATTGAGTACCCATCAAGAATGAATAAAACAAAACGTTTTCGGAAAAAAATAACCCAACAAGGGTTGACATGCCGTAAAATCCAAAAATATTGAGTACCCATCAAGAATGAATAAAACAAAACGTCTTCGGCAAAAAATAACCCAACAAGGGTTGACATGCCGTAAAATCCAAAAATATTGAGTACCCATCAAGAATGAATAAAACAAAACGTCTTCGGCATAAAATAACCCAACAAGGATTGACATGCCGTAAAATCCAAAATATTGAGTACCCATCAAGAATGAAGAAAACAAAACGGCTTCGGCAAAAAATAACCCAACAAGGGTTGACATGCCGTAAAATCCAACTAACGTACAAATGTTGCATAATTGATGGGTACCTTGTTAATTATGCACGGTTAGTGTAGAGAATTTATTTAAATTCAAAATGACAGTTAAAGAGATTTTGATGGACAACCATTAACACTTTTGTGACCTCTCTTCCTATTTTACCAGACAAGCGTGGGAGAGATAGTCTAGTTACAACTAGTCTCTAGCTAGTCGTTGAAAAAAGACGCAATAATGGTTGGCTAGATACTCACAGCATGGTTGGGTGATTTTGATACAAGAGATGAATAAAATACACGTGAATTCAACAAATAAATGTTTTGGGTTGTTAACTAAGAACAAACAAACAGCACATGACGTCTCAACCAGCCCTGCATCTTAAGAAGATAGACAGCCCAGAAGGAGTAGAAGAGCTACTAGAATCCATACGCAGAGCAAGGAGAGTCTGACAACAATGTTCTACACGTAAATGCTAATAATAAAATACCAACAGGGCCTGTGGATATACCTCAGTATGATAATTTAATTATTACTACATTTGATATGTTTACTTAAGAGCTATTGCTATAAAGCTACGAAGAAGCTACAGAAAGAGTAAGTACATTACGAGATTAAGATGTATACAGTCACGGGTGTACACAGGTATATGTATATCAGATGTGAATTTTAAGATTTTGGGGCAATAAACTATTAAATATCTGTCCTTTTCTTTATATACACATACAGAGTCTTTTTAAAAAGCCCAAACCTTAATGACACATTCATATATAACAACATGTTTGACATGCCTTACAATCCAACTAACTGGGGCGTTAGAATGCACCGACTGCACCTCTGCAGAGGGGTAAGATTCCCCCAATGGGGCCACCTGTTGGCCGTAGATGGCTACCCATGATACTTAAGGATAGAACCCAGGTAGATGAGCAGTTCAGGACTTGCAATACTCCACTTTGGCCCTATCTTGGGCTAGACGGATGCTCGGAGAGGTGCCCTCCGATCAATCGGCTGGTCATGTCAAGCCCTAGCACCTATATGATTTTCCCAACCCTATTGCCCTTATGGCAACTCTATTGCCCTTTTTATCATATGGATGCTAGAAGGCGGTGGTTGAGGGTCTACATGTCCTGGGAATGACGTTAAACTATCCGATGGTGTGGTTCCAGTTTTGGAGATTTGGGGAATGACCCGGAGTGGTAGTACCTGTTAGGGTCCCATCTATGGGTTGAATAGAAAAACATGAGTTGATAAAAAAATTGTATTATGCATCAAGAATGAATTTATTTCACAACTTGCAAGGAGAGTCTGACAACAATTTTCTACACGTAAATGCTAATAATAAAATTCCAGCAGGGCCTGTGGATATACCTCAGTATGATAATTTAATTACTAAAACATTGGATATGTTTACTTAAGAGCTATTGCTATACAAGCTACGAAGACGCTACAGAAAGACTAGGTACATTACGAGATTTTAAAAAAATCCTCAACCCCCTGAATTAAAATTGAACCAAAATTCGGAAAAAAGTGAATGAAACGTGATTTTTGCTGTATTTTAGCTCAGTCGGTAGAGCGTTCGGCTAGGAATCCCAAGGTTTCGTCTTCGATCCGGCCCTCGCCAACCCAGTGTATGAGTAGCACAGGGATCTGTGTGGTAAAATAAGGAGCTGATGGTAGCTGTGGCGCCCCACCTCAGACGCTAAAATAATCTCCTTGGTCTAGCGCTATTGAAAAGGGGATAGACTCCCTCGCTGATTGGCTGATACCAACATTAGACCGCCCCGACGACTTTACTTCACAAAGAAATAATACCAATCATCATAGATAGGTTTTTAGATGTGAATAAACTTTGGGGTAAAGGTCTGTAAAAATAATTTTGATGAATCAAAATCACGAAAAAATATGTATTTCATAAATGTGTAGAGAAATCGATGAGTGAAAAGAAAATTACTTTTATTTATTTTGAAACATTTTTCGCCGATACGCGCATGCGTGAAATCTTCTCGTGTGAATGTGTACGTAACGCAATCTTCTTTGGAGGATTTCTGTTTTGTCGACGTTACGTTAATAAACGTAGAAAATCATTTATTGCAATAAGTAAAGAGAAGAAGAAAGAACGAAGAATATATAGAAAACCCCATACAAAGAGATCGGGGTGTGTTTTTTTTTTTTAGACAGATTACTTATGGAATATGTCACGACTTTCACCATTCGAGTTAAAAAAAAAATCTCTAAATAAATATGCGTCATTATCAATGCGAGATTTGTTATTATATATTTTGGTTTTATTCCTAAATATGCATGGAAGATTATTCACCCCTCTCTTGCAATGGATCACCGTTTGTTCTTTTCACCCCCCATATATATATATATATAATATATATATATTATATATATATATATATAGTGTGTATATATATTCTTTCTATCAATTTATCGATTTTAGTCGATAATTTGATTTACTCTTTTTGACTCTTTTCATATATATCCCAGTCTATTCGTAGTTTTTTTGAGAACATTACCAGTGGGCTTATCTGTTTGTTATAACATTCATATCTACCTATGCTCATATCTATCTATCTATCTATCTATCTATCTATCTATCTATCTATCTATCAATCCATCTAAGTTTATTCATATCAATCTTTCAATGCTAACATCTATCTATTTGTCCTTCTTAGTCTGCCTACCTTTCTCTCTCAATAAATCAAGCAATCTATCTATCTATTAATCTTATCATCAATATATATATATATATATATATAATATATATATATATATATATATATATATAAATCCATGCTATATGGTAAATCGTACCACTAGAAGAAGGATGCCTTTATAACATTCATATCTACCTATGCTCATATCTATCTATCTATCTATCTATCTATCTATCTATCTATCTATCTATAAGTTTATTCATATCAATCTTTCAATGCTAACATCTATCTATTTGCCATTCTTAGTCTGCCTACCTTTCTCTCTCTCTCTCTCTCTCTCTCTCTCTCTCTCAATAAATCAAGCAATCTATCTATCTATCTATCTATCTATCATATATATATATATATATATATATATATATATATATATATATATATATATATATATATATATAATATATAATATAAATCCATGCTATATGGTAAATCTACCACTAGAAGAAGGATGGCTTTATAACATTCATATCTACCTATGCTCATATCTATCTATCTATCTATCTATCTATCTATCTATCTATCTATCAATCCATTTAAGTTTATTCATATCAATCTTTCAATGATAACATCTGTCTATTTGTCCTTCTTAGTCTGCCTACCTCTCTCTCTCTCTCTCTCTCTCAATAAATCAAGCAATCTATCTATCTATCTATCTATCTATCTATTAATCTATCTATCAATATATATATATATATATATATATATATATATATATATATATATATATATAATATATAAATCCATGCTATATGGTAAATCGTACACTAGAAGAAGGATGGCTTATAACATTCATATCTACCTATGCTCATATCTATCTATCTATCTATCTATCTATCCATTATCTATCTATCTATCTATCTATCTATCTATCTATCTATCTATCAATCCATCTAAGTTTATTCATATCAATCTTTCAATGCTAACATCTATCTATGTGTCCTTCGTAGTCTGCCTACCTTTCTCTCTCTTTCTCTCTCAATAAATCAAGCAATCTATCTATCTATCTATCTATCTATCTATCTATCTATTAATCTATCTATCAATATTATAATATATATATATATATATATATATATATATATTAAAATGGATACAATAGAAACCTACTCGAGTTTCACCATAAGGATCTTCAGGGTTAAATCCACTGAATTAATCGAGGTACCGATTAATTCAGTGGATTTAACCCTGAAGATCCTTATGGTGAAACTCGAGTAGGTTTCTATTGTATCCATTTTTTAATAAATTTGCTCTACTTCGTATTGAGCACTTTGTATTTGTTATATCACTGACTTAACCCCTGAATTTTGCACCTCCAACGATCGTGCCCATTTTTACCGGTAAGCCACCTTTTATCTTTATATATATATATATATATATATATATATATATATATATATATATATATATATATATATAAATCCATGCTCTATGGTAAATAGTACCACTAAAAGAAGGATGGCTGTAGCATTAAATAACCCGCGAATGGTGATCAGCCATTAAACAAAGAAACCAAACCAGATATCTAGCAAACCTCCCCCCCCCTCCTCTCTCTCTCTCTCTCTCTCTCTCTCTCTCTCTATCTATCTATCTATCTATCTATCTATCTATTTAGATATGTTAATATCTATCAATATATCCATCAATTTACTGAAAAAAAAGGTAAATATAAAACTATTATTGTTTTATGCTGTCTAGCAATCAGGGATCCATTATTTTAACTTGCAAATATATGCATCGTCTGGATGCAAGTATTTACTTTTTAATGTAATAAGATATATTAAATTAGAAAGGCTAATGAAACTAAATAAGAATGAAGATAAAAAAGATTTGAAACAGGGGTATAATCGAGAAATAGAACAACTGAAACTTCCTCTTCCATCACTCCCGTCTTTCATTGCCAAAATTTTCCTAATTTAACTATTTTATTAAATTAGGAAGTAAAGAATAAAATTGCAGTTATTTCTTCTTGTTAATGGATTTCTTTAAAGATTTATCTCCGAGATTTTTGCTCATATTCATTAAGATAAAACCAAATAATTAGAAATCAATATATACTAAGCACGTATTTATTGAAATCAAATTTTTGATATCAATATGCAAATTAGCCTTCCTGTTCACACTGTAAATCGCTATTTTGTTGTATATATAAATACAATTACATGTTTTTAGTATGCAGATAACGTCAACAGTATTAATAATGTAAAACAATGTTATTAATAATTAAGGTTTAAATTCAAATAAAATCACGGAGAATTTGACATGAATAACTAAGGGAATTGTGACTTGAGTAGTGATATAGTTTCGGTCACAGACAGACAAACGCACAATCTCCATTATAATAAAATGATCGTTAATGGAACAATAGTATTGAAAATCGCATAGGTGAGAAACTGTCAGTTACCAAGTACAGTTGACTTCGCTACCCTTACGTTACATAGTTCGAATACTTTGGGAAATGTATGAATCCATCTATTCTCCCTCTAGCTATGGGTAAATAGTAGGGAAAACTGTGCTCTTTGACTCTGGTATTGCAACCGATCTAAGAGAACGAAAACTCTGAATTCAAACTTGTTCAACCATTATTGAAATCTGATCTTGTGTCGCATCCTACACGTTGCGTAAATACATAAGTACACACACACACACACACACAAAACATATATATATATTATATAATATATATATATATATAATATATATGGAGAATATTTTAAGAAAAACAAACACAGGATCATGAACGATGAAACGCTTTATGTCAATACTTAAGTATTTCGGTTGAAAAAAAAAACAACCTTCTTCTGGACATGAAAATGTGTATGAGTAAAAGATGAAAGATGTTCAGTCTATGTTGAATGTGTGATAAAAGGTTATTATCCGTTATTGGAGTTTTTATATGAAAGCCGATGACGCGATCAATGCATGTGAAAGCGAAAATTGATCAGAAACCGTCGCATGTCGAACGTGAATTGTCCACGAGTAAATGACTTATCTTATTATAATGGAGATTGTGTGTTTTTCTGTCTGTAACCGAAACTATATTACTACTCAAGTCACAATTCCCTTTGTTATTGACATCACAATCTCAATGATTTTATTTTTATTTAAATCTCAATTATTAATAAAATTGTTTTACATTATTAATGCTGTTGACCAAATCCACATATTAATAACATGCAATTATATTTATATATACAACAAAATATCAGTTTACAGTGTGAACGGAAGGCTAATTTTGCATATTGATATTTAAAATGTGATTTTAATAAATATGTGTTTAGTACTATTGATTTCTAATTGTTTGGTTTTTATTTTAATGAATATAAGGCAAAAATCTCTTCAATAAATCTTAAATGAAATCCATTAACAAGAAGAAATAACTGTAATTTATTCTTTACTTCCTCTTTTAACTAAATACTTAAATTAGAAAAAATAACAATGAAAGACGAGAGTGATGGAAGTGTAAGTTTCAGTTGTTCTATTTTTCGATTATACCCCCCTGTTTCAAATCTTTTTATCTGCATTCTTATTTAGTTTCATTAGTCTTTCTAATTTAATACAATTATTTTATGACATTCAAACTTAAATACTTGCACCCGGAGGGTGCATATATTTGCTAGTATATATAATATTAAAAAGAAAAACGAATAAAATCATCCATAGCAGAACATTGACAATCAAGTAAATGTCGATTTAACATTACTTACCCGATTTCATCAAATTGTCATTTACACCTTGCAGCATCATAGCTTCCTGCTAGATTTTGTTTGCTGTTAGAGTCTCTATCGCAATGAGGATGCTCTTTTACCCATTAGAAACACAATATGATGATATTAAAATGTTTCCCTGGGTTTAGTATGAATGCATACTAAATTTGGTAGCTCTAAACCAAACTGATTATATATACCGCCCTGTCGGCTGGGGCGTTTAGATGCACCGACTGCACCTCTGCAGAGGGTTAAGACTCCCCCAATGGGGCCACCTGTTGGCCGTGGGTGGCGACCCGTGATGCTTAAGGATAGAGCCCAGGTGGATGAGCAGTTCATGACATGCAATAGTCCACTTTGGTACTATCTTGGGCTAGACGGGCGGTTGGAGAAGCCCACTCCGATCAATCGGCTGGTCACGTCAAGCCCTAGCACCTATATGATTTTCCCAACCCTATTGCCCTTATGGCAAGACCCAACCCCTTTTTATCATATGGATGCTAGAAGGCGTTGGCTGCGGGTCTACATGTCCTGGGAATGACGTTAAACTCTATCTGATGGTGAGGTTCCAGTTTTGGAGGTTTGGGGAATGTGGAGCACCCCTTCATTACCATTGCTCCTGTAACTGTTAGGGTCCCATCTATGGGTTAAATAGAAAAATGTATTTATAAAGAAATTGTATTATCCATTAAGAATTGATTTATTTCAAAACTTTATCGGCATTAAATGGCCGACTGAGATTGATATGCCGTAAAACAAAACAAAACAATGATTATATAGAGAGAAAGGTCAAAATGTTTATATTAAGATACTTATGCGGTAAAGACACCTAACCTATTATAATGGAGATTCGGTGTATCTCTATAAGCAAAACTAGGTCATTGCTTACATCACAATCACCTCAGGAATTGCATAAGTTTATAACTGAATATCTAATTTATAGTCATAGTCAAAATCATTAATACATAGAATAATTGTTAAAACCTATTGTTCTTCAGTTCCTATTACGCTCAGTCTTGTGACTTCAACATTTATTGATTAACGCTGTTTTAACGATGTTTATTTGAATCATTGTTTTAAGAAATTCTTTTTCTTTAATTATTCTCTTTCTTTCTTTTTTTCTTTTTCCCCCCGTAAACTACCATTCTTTCTTTCTTTCCTTCCTTTTTTTCTTTATTTCTTATTCGGGAGCAAAACTGACGTGCAGGACGTTTCAAATGTCGCAAGTGCATTGAGTTCGATCAATAATCATATTCTAGTCCCTATTATTTATTGAAGATGTCTCTATGAAAATCTGTGTTAGATTGCCTCGAAAAACCCATATTTAGAACCCTGCAGGGTGTCTTATATACCCCTAGGAAATAAAGGTTTACATAATATATGGTGTGGTTAATTTGCATATTGGTTTTAACAAAACTTGATAAATAATCTCTAATATCATTATTTTATTCTTCAATATATTGAAATCAATGCCATGAATTATTTTATATAGAAACCAATTAAAATATGATTAAAATAAGTGTAATGTTTTTATATTCGTTCGTATTTAATTCCGCTAGTCTTTCTAATTTAATGTATTTAATTACATTAAAACGTAAATGCTTAAGCCCGGAGGGTGCATATTCTTGCTTGTATAAAACAATAGAAATATATTCTGTACACGCCTAGTGTTGATGTAAACTTTAGATAAGCCTTTATTAATGGATGCTACCCACCCACACCCAAACAAAAATGATAGAAAAGTTGTTATCGAAATATTTTCTTCAGAAGTTGTTGCAAACACAACACGTCTAAACAGACAATGATATATATTTTTATGTCGTCAAGAACATTATTAGTTTTCTTGTCTAACAAATAACAAACACGAAATCCACTTTGGCCCTATCTTAGGCTAGACGGGCGGTCGGAAAGGCCCCCTCCGATCAATCGGCTGGTCGCGTCAAGCCCTAGCACCTATATGATTTTCCCAACCCATTGCTCTTATGGCAAGCCTGGCACTTTTTATCATATGGGCACTAGAAGGCGGTGACTGAGGGTCTACATGTCCTGGGAATGACGTTAAACTCTATCTGATGGTGAGGTTCCAGTTTTGGAGGTTTGGGGAATGTGGAACACTCCTTCATCACCATTGCTCCCTGGTCCACTCTGACCTGGAGTGGTAGTACCTGTTAGGGTCCCATCTATGGGTTAAATAGAAAAACATGAGTTTATAAACAAAATTGTATTATCCATTAAGAATTGATTTATTTCAAAACTTTATCGGCATTAAATGATCCACCGAGATTGATATGCCGTAAAACAAACAAACCAAACCAAACCAAACAAAAATAATAGAAAAGTTGTTATCGAAATATTTTCTCCAGAAGTTGTTGCAAACACAACACGTCTAAACAGACAATGATAAATATTTTTATATCGTCAAGAACATGATTAGTTTTCTTGTTTAACAAATAACAAACACGAAATATTCCAAGTGAAATAGAAATATTTTTTCTTTATTATTAAAAAAATAATTGTTGGCGTTGTTTACATTTCCCTCGACTTACAAGTGCAGTCTGTGTGTTTTGTTTTTTTAAACTTGAAAACATGGATGTTGTTGACATGTATATCCGGACAGATTTACTTATCACAGTGTCATACAAGCAGCAACGGTCTGTATGTCTAGAAATGTCTTGGAGTGCGTCAATAGAGTGAACAACTCAAGGAGAAGTCAAAACAAATAATCTTATAAGAAAAATTACAAATATTAGAAAAAAAAGAACATTCTGAACTTACGAACAGATGGGTATAGAACATGGCCAGTGTTCGTACACTGGTAAAGAACACTGTTTCAAATGCAAAACAGTATACAGTGGTACACTGACTTAAAACACCCTCCGGGCGATGTAAGAATAGATTTTTGAAACATATTGCCTGAGGGGTGGGAGTAAAAAAGTCAATGTCAGCGAGTTTGTACCCTAAGTAAGTAAAATCATCAAATTCATTAAAGGATTAAAAAATAAAACAATTTGAAATGTAAACTTTAAATATGTATTAAAATAAAACAAACTATATATAGATATATAATACCAGTCATGTATTTATTAAAACTTGTTTTAAAAATCAATGAGGACTGTCTAATGTTGCATGTTTAAATTTTCAGTGTATTTATTCTGTTTTTTGTTATGACGATTTGGTTATGACAGTGATACATAGACTTACGAGTTTAATTCGTATTTAATATACGAGGATATTAATCCTCGTATATTAAATCAATTTTCCCCATTGAAATAAACTGAAATGCCATTAATATGTTCCAGCCACCGACAAACGCGCTAATTTTTCTGTAACATTTTTACAAATAAGAAAAATAGCCCTGTATTGTATAAAAACTTAAAAATAAAATATAATGAATTAAGTATTGTTATATGTTTTAACGTTTATTTTCTTATAAATAGTATTTTTCTTTAGCGTAATACATTTGGAAATTAAATGATTTTAGTGAGCTTATTTACATAATTGTATCTGAAGTTGGCTCGTACCTCAAATTTTAGCTCCCACCACAACGCCAAAAATGACTGAAAGAAAACTTATAACGCGGCGAATTCATAAGTTTGGGAACTCGTAAGTCGAAGTGTAACGGTTTACTCGCACCGTCTTTCTATCACAAGCATTTCGCTCTTGATGAAGACCGCTTTAATAAAAGGTCGAAACAGATTTCTGTCTGCGAATTATAACATCATTTGTTTGTTTTTTCTAAAAATATTTATTTCATACTGTCGGATTCACTTCCATTCACTTTTCATATATATATATATACATTTTACGTATGACCCATTTAGAATAGTTACCTTTTTATCTTTTCAGATTTACGATTTCTCGATTTAAAGATGTCCGCAGAGAGCTATGAGACTATGCCATATTGCACAAACATTCCCGGCAAATTCCATCCAGTTAAAAGAAATATATTTTCTTGGAGAATCTCTTTCGAATCTTGGCATTGGAAAACTTACGCCAAGGATACTTTTCCATTAACGAAGTCAATAAGCTTGACAATAACCCCACCCCCCACCTCGTTCATACGACCGTGTCCTGATCCAGGCAGGCAAATTTATGAGAAACGTTCATTTTTCTCGCATTCAGAAAGGAATAAGACGTTAACATAAATCATAAAAAAATGATATATTTGTCGTCAGCTGCACAGAAAATAGAAAATTTTGCGCATTTTCATATGCAATTATAGAATGTATATTACAAATATATATATATATATATATATATATATATATATATATATATATATATATATATATATATATATATATATATAATTAAAAATGATTTAAAAAGTGATCAATAAAAAGAGCTAAATATACGTTTTAAAACCGAATGGTTTAAAATATTCCGACTGCAGTTTCACGCAGTAGCGAATCTTCGGGAAATTTTCGAAGAATTTTTGAAGATTCGCTACTGCGTGAAGCTGCAGTCGGAATATTTTAAACCATTCGCTTTTAAAACGTATATATATATATATATATATATATATATATATATATATATAAACCCCGACCCCCCAAAAAAACCCAACTAGGCATTCAATGCAAACAAACAAGAAATATTTTTCATGTATATTCTAAAAGTAGGATTGCAAACCTTAAATAAACAATACAGTTATACTCATATCTATAAGCATATACTGAGTAAAAATATTTTTTATTTTACGTATGCGCAGGAATCTAGGATGTCTAATTATTTCTGCTTGTATACTTTATAATGTTTCGTTCAAATGTCACAAAAAATGTCAAATATATTATTGTATATGTTTTGTTAATACCGACCATAGCAAGGGATTCTTAATTTCATTGAGCTTCAATGATACCATAGTGTGAACTAATCAACTCCAGGAGCGTCAAATAACCCACCTCATTTATCATGATTGTAGAAAAAGAAATCAAGCCTTTTG
This sequence comes from Doryteuthis pealeii, assembly GCA_023376005.1. NCBI lineage: Eukaryota > Metazoa > Mollusca > Cephalopoda > Myopsida > Loliginidae > Doryteuthis > Doryteuthis pealeii. The sequence goes on along the minus strand of CM042157.1, from coordinate 89,563,089 downwards.
GTGTAGACTTTAGAGCACACCAACTCTTCTGATTAAATAAAGAGAATTTTCATTGGATCTGCTGGCGCCGAGAATCACAAGAATTTGGCATAGAATGCACTTGTAGACACAGGATCTGTTTATCGACCAAGAAATAAAAGAAGTTAATTTGTGTGAATGTTTTCAATCGCTATTTTCGAACTGACATTCTTGAACAGAATTTTTCTTCGACGAGCACGTTTGTCCAGTGCAAACACAAACAATTATCAAGTACAACCTACTCTGTAGATATACGGTTTGTGAAAACGCCAGACATTATCATTGTTAATGGATACAAATTCAAAATAAACTGAGTTTTTTCAAGGAGTGGGCAAAAATCACAAATGTTGTATTGTCCTCTCTCGGAAGACGGAGCTTCCGGCAAAAAGACAAAGAGAAATATAAAAATATATATTTAAAAGGGGAAAACGAAAGCGAGGCTTTCCGGTCAAAGAAGCAGAGAGAAGATAAAGAAATATATAACAAATGGCCGTTATCAGATCAAAAGATAAAGATGCGTAGGAGTATCTATCGCTATAAAGGCCAGATGGTTCTAGCCGACAGTCAGTCAGAGACGGACCCCGGCGAACAGCGATAGCATCATCTTGGTCTCCCATCAACCCTCGGGCATTTTCCACTGTGAAAACTCGACACCGTCTTCGCCAGCCACCGACATTTTCATTATGAAGCTATACACCCCTTTATATCGCCATCGCCAGTCATCCCAACAATAGTAGTAGTCATTGTCAATGCTCGCCACCCACCAGCTGAGGAAAAGAAATAAACTCAAAGTTTTTACAATACCCATGTGTTGTGATTTTATTAAGCGACTACTACATACTTCGCTACGTGACCATATATACCCGCAACGACTACTAACATACACGGTTTAGCAAGCGTGAATTAGAAGCCGCTATATAACATATAGGCATTTGATGCCAGTATATAACACTAACAGCAGATACAAGAGGCTGATCATTGGCTGTAAAATACTTTTGGTTAAAGTATTCGCTGCAAAATGAGGTTTCACAAGGTACAATCTAAAAAGGTTCACATACTTTTACACGTGACTAATTTTTAGTTTTAGTGAAACAAATCCCTTTTTAGAATTAAGTAAATTTGGCTGATTGATTTTTACGGCATATCAACCCTTGTTGGGTTATTTTATGCCAAATACATTTTGTTTTATTCATTCTTGATGGGTATTCAAAATATTTTTTAAAGTAAAATTTTTTGACACATTTTTTCTATTTAACCCATGGATGGGACTCTAACCGGTACGACAACTCCGGATCAGAGTAGACCTGGAAGTAATGGCGATGAATGTATAATCCACATTCTCCAGAGCTCCAAACTTGGAACTTCGCCATTAGAAGCAGTTTAACATCATACCCAGGACACTTACAAATTAATATTTGGATGCAGATTTAATAGACTTATTTTAAATTTAGTATCATCTGCGTTATTCGGACTATTGTCCCCATCTTTATTGTTATCTGTACAACGTTTCGGCCGATATGCCCTCCGGCCTTCTTCAGGTATTTCTTGTCGGACTCGGGAACCTTCTCGGACTCGGGAACCTTCTTTTCGAACTCGGGAACTTTCCCGAGTCCGAGAAGGTTCTAACTCAGTATGTACGTATCTAACTCAGTTTATTCACATTCATCTATCTCAGTATATTCATATCTATCTATCTATCCATATCTCTCTCTCTCTCTCTCTCTCTCTCTCTCTCTCTCTCTATATATATATATATATATATATATATATATATCCATATCTATCTATCTATCTATATATCTATCTATCTAACTATCTATCTCAGTCTGTTCATATCTATCTATCTATCTATCTCAATTTATTCATAGTCATCTATCTATCTCAGTATATTCATATCTATCTATCTATCTATCTATCTATCTATCTATCTATCTTTCTCAGTCTTTTCCCATGTATCTATCCATGATAGAAAAAGATAAAAAAGGTAGAAAAATCTCCATATTTTGAATATTCAGTTCCCAAATTTATTCTGGTATTATTTAAACAAAACAACGAAATCTCATATTGAAAGTAATAAGCGTAATAATTCGTTAGAAATCAAATAAAGAAATTCGAATCGTTTTATTTTTGTTTCTTTTCATTTCAGTTGTGTTTTTGTTTCTTCTGTTTGCCAAATCCTCATTGTCTTCTTTCGGCGACATGGCAATTCGTAGCGCTCCATTCCCCTCCGCTCTCTAGCGATTGAAAATTAAATAAAACTTCGCCCATTTTTCTGTCTGGCAAACAGACAAGTATTGACGCTTGTTTCACTGGAAACTTTCACTTCAAATGATCTCCTTTTTCTTTTTCATTATTTTAGTTGTTTTTTTTTCTTGTCTGTTTTTTTTTTTTTTTGAATTGGTATCATCTTGCCATCATTTCGATTACTAGGCGGAGAGAATCGCTAATATGCTTGATGGTCGGTCTGGAAATGAAAAACAGAATAAATTGGAACAAAAAATAAACCGAAACATAAAAGTAACAGGAACAAACAAAAAAAACCCCAAACAAACAAAAAAAAAAACAAAAAAATAACACAAAAAAATGTACATTAATGTGTTTGGATGAGGATGGAAGCGAAATAATGATCTGAGATTTGTTTTTATAAAAATCTTGATTTTTCTTTTTGCTGCTGGTAACATTTTTTTCTTAGTTTCTTTTGTTTGTTTGTTTTTCGAACACTCTGTTCAGCAGCCAACAAGATCTTGCTGACAATTTACTCGGATGAAACAAATGTATAAACAATTTAGTTTATTCTACTACCTTAAATTATTGTAATTAATCTTTGTGCAAAAGAAAGCAATGGACGTAGGATGATAATAAAGATGCTGTTAAATAGAGTGTGGGACAACAGCAAGCTCACTATCCGTACAAAGGTACAAGTGTATAGGGCATGTGTTATCAGCACCCTCATGTATGGAAGTGAAACATGGACCTTATACTCCCACCAAGAGCGGTGGCTAAATAACTTCTACCTGCGCTGCCTTAGACGTGTACTGGGCATCACCAGAAGGGACAGGATCACTAACACAGCAGTCCTAGAGAGAGCTCAACTCCCCAGCCTGTACTCTCTACTGAGAAAACGTCGTCTCCGATGGTTGGGTCATGTACGTCGGATGGATGATGGACTCATCCAGAAAGACATCCTCTATGGAGAGCTCACGTCTGGTAAGACAGACCGGTCGCCCCCTGCTGCGGTTCAAGGATGTCTGCAAAAATGATCTCAGGTGCTTTGGCATTGTCCCTTTCAGCTGGGAAAATGTGGCTCAAGACCGCCCTCGGTGGCGGCAGAATCTCCATAGAGGACTGTACATGTCAGAAGTCACCCTGATAAAACATCATGAAGCTAAGAGGTCCATAAGAAAGCAACGGCAACAAAGCATCGGAACATCATCATCTACAGGGACAACCTACAAATGCAAAATCTGTGGTCGAGAATGTTTCTCAAACATAGGATTTCATAGTCACAGGAGGCGCTGCAACTTCAGGGGCACACAAAAAACTTTATCATAGTCTTTCGAGACTGAATTGCCAATGATGTTATATTAACGGCTTTATAACATTCTTGTTTTTCAGTTTGTAAAGTTATTTCAACCGAAAGACAAATGTATACGTAGAATGGAGTGATCTTACCCTGTTTCTAGGCTGAACAGGATTATCTGCTCTTGACCAAGATCGAGTATAAATACAAGGGTGGAAGCGGCCATTTGCATTCCTGCTCTTGACGTCTGAACACCACAGATCGCGTATTTGGTACTTTATAACAGAAAGGTAGTAATAAAGTGACAAAGGAAATTGCACACGAAATGATCTGGACATGGCTATGAAAGGAAAAACCGCAAAAAAGAAAGGAAATCTCTTTTAATAGCAACTCTAGATAATGTGATAAGAACCAATTGTATCAAAGCAAAAATTGATAATTCGCAAAAGAATAGCAAGTGTAGACGATAAGGTGATAGAGATGAAATAGTTTATCACATTACAAACAAAGTTTATTATTATTATTAAATTGGACTTAGAAGCATTATTGTCAACAGTAACCTTTTAAGTTACACATAGGATTAAGGACAATACAACGAGGTTTTATTTTTGCTCTCTCTCTCTCTCTGTCTATCTGTCTGTCTGTCTGTCTGTCTGTCTCTCTCTCTCTCACAATCGTATTACGAGCGGATAGAGAATATGCTTTTATTTTCTAAATATAGGTTATATTTACAAGTTGAATGTTTCTTTATAACATTTGTAAGTCAAGCAGTTGGTCGATTCTCGGTTCATATGGTTCATTATTCAATTAAGTTATTACAGGTAAGTATTATCTGAGTTATTCGGACAATTGTTATTTGTACAACGTTTCGGCCGATGTGCTCTCCAGTCTTATTCAGGTATTCAGGCCGGAGGGCATATCGGCCGAAACGTTGTACATATAACAATGAAGATGGGGACAATAGTCCGAATAACGCAGATAATACTAATCTTCAAGCCTCATCTCAAACATTCAGAGAAATATTATTACAGGTACTCTTTAGTCTTCTTCAAATTTCTACTTATCTTCTCAAACAACAAGGTAGATACTTAACAATTCGTTAGTTTGGTTGTGGGGAGGGGATTAAAGTTAAGCCCACATTCCTTATTGTTTAAACACACATATTTTCGTTATATTTTATTCATCTCAAAAATCAATTTTTTAAAAACACCGTTTGTGTGTGTGTGTGTGTGTGTGTGTGTGTGTGTGTGCGTAGTAAAATTCATATTGTTGCATTCTGGGATGGATTTGATGTATAGTTTCTGATAATGTTATACATAGATGTTTTAGACAAATATCTAAAAAAAATGATAATACGGTAACAATGATGTTTTTTTTTAAATTTTTTAATTTAAAAATTGGAAAAAAAAAAGAAAAAGAGAAGATAAATTGAATTAAATATAAATAAGTAAATAAACAAATAAATATAATAATAATATTGATAATATATTATTAATAATAATAATAATAATAATAATAATAAATGATTAAATTGATTTATATTACATCCAACACGAAATATTATACATCACCATGGCCACCAAACACAAATACGCTCTTTAATACGCACATACACACATGCAATCCCGCGCTAGGATACAGTTATAACGTCACAACCAACACGCATTTTCATGGACACGCGCATGACAACATACGCGCAAGTACAAAAAAAACCCGCATTCACGTAAACATACAACACGAGAATACAGTTATATAAAAATACCATCATTTTCAAAAAAAAAAAAAAATTCATTTAAAAAGAAATGCCATAACTAGACTGCTTCAGTTCCAGTGATCTTTTGAAAAAGAGATTTTATCTCGAAAATTCAAGAATTAAATACAGGTTAACACTCAACATCATTGTTACCGTATTGTTATTTTTTTTCTTTACACCTGCATTGTGATAGCCTTCTAGATCAACCTCCTAACCAATATATACACAATGCTTCAAGCAAATTATAAAACTCTCTCATCTAAAAAAAAGTATATATATATAACAAAAGAAGGGAAAATAAATTCATTAAGAAAATAAAGAAGTCATTTCTAATAAATAAAAAAAAGTTCTGTAAGCATTTGTATTCCCTGGTCGAATTTTGATCGAATCACAATATATTTTGTAAATATTGATTCAGTTTTATTGTCTGCCCCTTTGCAAGTGTTTCAAAGCAAATGTATGAATTATTTACATCGAGGACATCTAGCCCCCGCCCCCCGACCCAAACTATTTATTATATATCAACAAAAGAACTTGTTGCCTGCTTCATAGTCGATACAGTTGCATAATTTTCATCGGAGTTCGTGCCTAGATAAAAAGCAGAATTACGAACGCTGATTTTCTCAGCGGAGAAACCTTTCCCATATGGAAGACTGGCATTGGATAATCTTCCTAGTTTCATTACATCCTTGCTATTAGGCCGTGGTGAACTGTATATATGGGTAATTCCATGTCAAATTATCAGGCCATGTCACCCACCCACTTCAATTTTTCTGAAATTGTTGATGCAGTGCCACATCGGGATATTGATCTTGCTGTGAAAAAATCAGAAATCATCAATAACCTAAAATTGGTTGACTTTAAAACTTTTTGATAGCATTTCTGGATTCCTCGGGCAAAAATACTTTTATAAATCAAATTTTAGGAGTAGGGAAGCACTAGAACTCATTTTACAGACAAAAATAGATTACCATTTTTCGTGAACCCCACCAAATTTTGAGGGCTAAAAATCAAAATGACTCCGCTAATTTTTGGAATTGAAAGCCCAAATTTTGGGGAATGTCTAAGTTTAACACAGTCCACACCTGTACAAAATTTCAGAAAAATTGAAGGACTCGGGAACCTTCTCGGACTCGGGAAAGTTCCCGAGTTCGAAAAGAAGGTTTCCGAGTCCGAAAAGAAGGTTCCCGAGTCCGACAAGAAATACCTGAAGAAGACCGGAGGGCATATCGGCCGAAACGTTGTACAAATAACAATGAAGATGGGGACAATAGTCCGAATAACGCAGATAATACGTTTTGTTTTATTCTTGATGAGTCCTCAAATTTTGTAAAACTTAATTTTTTCAAACATATTTTCAATTCAACCCATAGACAGGACTCTAACTGGTAGTACCACTCCGGGTCAGACTGGATCTGGGAATAATGATGATGAAGGGGTACTCCACATTTCCCAAAACTCCAGAATTAGAACTTCACCATCAGATAGAGTTTAACGTCACACCCAGGACAATAAGACGCTCAGCCAGCGTCTTCTAGCACCCATATGATAAAAATAATTTGAGGGTTGCAGTAAGAGCAATAGGGTTGGGACAATCATATATATATTTACCAACTCCTCCGCACGAGCAGGATACGACACAAGGTCAATTTCTTAAGCGGAGTTCAACAGGTTTGAATTCAGAGTTTTCTTTCTCCTAGACTGGTTACCTAGCCATGGTTAAAGAACCCAGTCTGCCCTGCTATTTACCCATAGCTGGAGGGAGAGTAGGATTCATACCTTTCCCAAGGATATTAGCGCTAAGTGAAATGCAATTACCACGTCCAGGATTTGAACTCGGGGCGACGAGTCCATTTCCCATGACTTTAACCATCACACCACGCGCTTCTTGGGACAATCATATAGGTGATTGGGCTTGACGTGACCAGCCGATTGACAGGAGGGAGCCTCTCCAACCACCCGTCTAGCCTAAGTAAGGGCCAAATTGTAAAAGTCTAGAGATTTCTGATCTATGAAGAGATCATGACGACACATCACGCCACAGTGAAACCAATGTCACCACTTTATTTGCTACTATCCAATCGATGTTCAGATCCTATTGTAGAAATTCGGTCACGACTTCTCATCATTAAAATTTAGCAAAAATGTCTGCAAAAATGACCTCAGGTGCTTTGGCATTGTCCCTTCCAGCTGGGAAAATTTGGCTCAAGACCGCCCTCGGTGGCGGCAGAATCTCCATAGAGGACTGTACATGCCAGAACTCACCCTAATACAACATCATGAAGCTAAGAGGTCCATAAGAAAGCAACGGCAACAAAGCATCGGAATATCCTCATCTACAGGGACAACCTACAAATGCAAAATCTGTGGTCGAGAATGTTTCTCAAACATAGGACTTCATAGTCACAGGAGGCGCTGCAACTCCAGGGGCACACACAAACTTTTATCATAGTCTTTCGACACTGAATTGCCAATGAATGAATGATGAATCCAATCGGTGTTCAGATCCTATTGTTGTAATTTGGTCGCGACTTCTCATCATTAAAATTTAGCGCTTTAATAGCAATGTCTAAATCTGCAGCTTAGAACTAAGTCATGCCTATCCCGGTAATAAAATAAGAGAAGGACGTGCGATTCAACAATGTGCCCGTCGGGCGAGAATGACTGATAGGAGAGTGGGGTTATCAAGTATTCATAAATAAAGGTACCACTGTGTGTGTGTATATAAGTTAGGATAGTGTGGATATGAAGTCAAGTGCTATTTCATGCCCATGCTACCCTAATTTAAATATACTTGCTCTATCCAAGATATTGAGCACTATTTACTTATAAATATAGCACACTATATTACCAATACAGCCCGGGCTAGCTCAGTCGGTAGAGCGTTCGGCTAGAAACCACAAGGTTCCCAGTTCGATACCCACCCTCGCCAACTCAGCGTATGAGTAGCACAGAGATCTGTGCGGTAAAGTAAGGAGCTGGTGGTAGGTGTGGCGCTCCACCTCAGACGCTAAAATAATCTCCTTGGTCTAGCGCTATTGAAAAGGGGATAGACTCCCTCGCTGTCTGCCCCGACGACTTTATATTATTTATATCTATCTATCTCTATATGCAATAGAGAATGAATAGAGAATGAATGAGTAATGTATTGGCATATAAAGGTGTTCAATGCTAAAATAGCAGAGCAGATTTACAATAAAATATTATATATTATGGATTTAATAGCACGTTACTATTAGTTTCATGCTTACGGCAATCAACAGACGAGACAGTCAAAATGTTAAGATTTTAAGATAAAAAAAACGGTGGTTTTAACCACTGTTTTTTAAAATATTAACATTTTGACCATCTCATCTGATGATTGCAGTAAGCATGAAACTAACATGATACTATCAAAGTATTCAGTAAGATTAGTTTAATTTGACACAATACAAAAAGAGTCAATTGGAATATATGAACATTCTGAATGAGGAGATACTTCAAGTGTTGTATTGTCCTCGCCCGGAAGACGGAACTTCCGGCTGAGGGACAAAGAGAAAGATAAAAATATATATTCAAAAAGAAAGAGAAAGCGGAATAGAGGGTTTCCGGTCAAGGAAGCAGGGAGAAGATAAAGAAATATATAACAAATGTCCATTATCAGATCAAAAGATAAAGATGCGGAGGCGTATCTATCAATATAAAGGCGAGAAGATTCGAGCGTACAGACAGAGACGCCAGCCAGCAGCCAAAAGGACACTTCACGTCCCCCGTCAGCAAACACCCCTCGAGCACTCATTGTGAACACTGCGCTCTTCGCCAGCCGCCGGCATTTTCATTGTGAAGCTCTGCGCCTTTACTACCCACGCACCGAAGAAAATAAAGAAGGGTCCTCTCTTTGTACATACGTATCTGTTGTTTATTGAAGTCCAGTAGTCGGTAGTAGCTGACTACTACATACTTCGCTACGTGACCATATATACCCGCAACGACTACTAACATACACGATTTAGAGTAGCGAAGAAGGCCGCTACATAACACAAGCTTAGAAAATAATCATTAGAAACCCTGGTTTTTATTTGGACTCAAACGATAAAAAACCCATAGAATATACGCTAATATCTCAACCAACCTGAATATATATGTATTTACCCAACCCCTCCACACGAACAGGATATGTCACAAGGTCAATTTTTAAGGTCTAGGAGAAGGAAAACTCTGAATTTAAACCTGTTAAACTCCGCTTAAGAAATTGACCTTGTGTCGCATCCTGCTCGCGCGGAGGGGTTGGTAAATATATATGTCACAAGGTCAATTTTTAAGCGGAATTTTCCAGGCTTAAATTCTGAGCTTTTTTTCTTCTAGACCGATTACCGTACCAAAATTTAAGTCTGCCCTACTATTCACCAATAGCTGGAGGAAGATGTATCCTTGGTATTGGTACTATGTGAAATGCAAACAGCCGTGTACAGGATTTGAACTCGTGTTGCCATGTCCATTTCCTACAACGATAACCATAACATCACGGGCACATGAATATATCTATATAGCTATTTACTTCGGTTGAATTAAAGATACATACAATTGCATCAAGCCGTCTGTTGTTTTTTTTTCACGAGAAAACAGCTGTACGGTCACCTGCCACATATCACCCAAACCATCCGAGTAAGACGGACAAGACACGCGGGACACTGCTGGAGAAGCAAGGACGAACTCATAAGCGACGTCCTCCTGTGGAAGCCAGCACATGGACACGCCGAACAGCAAAGATGTACATTGATCAGCTCTGTGCGGATACAGGATGCTGCATAGAGGACCTCCCGAGAATGATGAGCGATAGGGACGGATGGAGAGAGATTGTCATGGATATCCGCGCTGACAGCGCGACATGATGATGATGATGATGAAATAGCCGGCAGAATTAATATATTAGTGTCTTTTTAATGCCAAAAAAAAAAAAAAAAAAAAAAAGAATTAGAGTTTAAGTTTCTGGCTTTTACCGTGATTTACTAGCAAAGAATGCAATTAGCCAAACTAAATTATGCAAAGTAGCCAAACGTATAAAGATTGTATTAAGTAACGGACACATGCAATTACATTATATTAATATTTCGCTTCTGTTGGATTTGGAAGCTTTATCCATTCATATTAATCATAAATGTGTGTGTTTGTTATTCACTTATTCATTAGTTTTCCTCTCTCTCTCTCTCTCTATCACACACGCGCGCACACACACACACACACACACACACACACATATATATATATATATATATATTATATATAGCATATAGGGAGTTAAAAATATGTGTTGCACCAGGAAATTTATTGGCAAATTTATAGGAAATGTACTATATATATATATATAATATATATATATATATATATATATATATGAGAAGAAAATATTTAAAAAATATAACAAATACAGGATGTTATAATTAGGGTAAACAATTTTAAGTGTCTATACTTAAGCATTTCAGTATATTGTATCACATTCACTATACATTTAACATCTTTCATTTTATCCCTCACATAAACATTACTTAACAGTGTCCTGAAGATGGTACAATATAACGAAATGCTTAAGTATTGACACATAAAATTGTTTCCCCTAATCATAACATCCTGTGTTTGTTATATTTTAAAAATATTTTCTTCTCATATTGTCGGATTAATTTCCTCACCGTCTTTCCATATATATATATATATATATATATATATATATATATATATTGTAACGTAGCCTGCAGCGGATGCACTGGCCACTGCGCTACTGAAGGCGATACGTAATGCAAACGGGCAGAACGATTTTTGCTTCCACTCTTCTGTTAGGAGGCAGCGGCGAGGATTACTGTGTTCAGGCGATATCCAATTTCAGTCGGCAGGAGGAAGGCCAGTGGATAGAGATGTCAGGGGCCTTGCGTCGTCGTCACGGTCAATTGACTTAAGTCAAGAGATTATCTTTCTGTTTGGCTATCGTCTTGGCTTGGGGTAAACTGCTATTTGTTTGTCTATATCTAACAGCTGGTCCGTCAAATTCATTCACAAACTTTTCGTAGTGACAAAACGTAGCAAACAAGAGTTTCTTTTCTCTTCAACTAATTCATTATCTCAGACAGTTTCTCTTCAAGAGAGGGGGGAGATCCTTATTTGCTTAGTTTCCTATAACTAGCTTAAGTTTGTTAAGTATCTGGCCGGCATCCTTAGTTCCAGATGTAGTAAATAAGTAAGCAAGCCAATAAGAATCCGGTGTTATAGTATTCTTTGTAAGTCCAAGATAATCCAAATAGCAATGAGCCAAGGTTAAGAATCAGACCTCTATAAATACACCAACAGCAGCAGCAGCAGTGCCAGTGATTGGACAATAGGAATCTTCGGTGGTCACGTGGTAGTCAACGAGTCTATATTTAGGAGTAGGCATCTATCACACGCCTTATATCACAAAAACTGCAACAAAGTTGGATTGGTATCCTACGTTAAGTACGGCTTAATTAACCTAACCTAGTCTTCGGATATAATTAACTTAGTCCGTCCAGCCGTTAAGTTCAAAATCCTACCTTGAGTCTCTGCCACTCGAGCATCTGACCACAAACTAGCTTCCGTCCGTTATGTACCAATACCTCAGCTCGACTCATTCAGCTCAACTGACCCAGCTCAACTAACCTCAGACTTCTCGGGACAGGTGATTAAATACTTTTTGGTTTAAAACTTTCCAGAAAGTCCTATAACCTTCTTCAAAGTTCTAGGACACCCCGAACACATGTTCAATCTCGCGTCACACCTAAAAACATCTGATGAGCTAGATCAAAGAAACTAATCCCCTTTTCAGTCGCCACCGAGTGCCGTTTCTGGCGGAATTATTTATCGAAGAAAACTTTTGTTTATTTCTAGCTAGTAATGGGAAATTAATTATCTTCCTCGGATCACCGGGATCACCTGTTTTGACCCTCGGCTATCCTCAGATATCATATTCTTTCAGACTTTAAACATCTGCCTACATTATATCACAATATATATATATATATATATATATATATATATATATATATATATATATATATATAAAGAAAATAACAGAATATGAACAATCCGATATAATGCGAAGAAAAGTAATGGAAAATTGAATAATGAGCACAAATAATTACATTCAGTTAATATTTCACTGGTGTTGGTTTTGGAAGCTTTCATCTATTCATATTAATTGAATACACTTTTCCATTGCTTCACTATATATATATATATATATATATATATATATATATATATTACAATATAGGTACAAGTGATAACCTACCCGAGTTTCACCAAAGGGATCCTCATGGTGAAACTCGAGTAGGTTATGACTTGTACCTATATTGTAATAAATTTGCTCTACTAACGTATTGAGCAATTTGTATTTGTTATATCGCTGACTTAGCTTCCTGAATTCAGCACCATCTAACCATTGTGATCACATTCACCAGTAAGTCACATTTTCCATTATATATATATATATATATGTGTGTGTGTGTCCGCGTTTAGGTTTCTATGATAATGTTTATAAATACAGACACATGTTAATAGTCGAATAATATATCACAATTCATCACAAGTATATAAACACTACTTATATGTAGGAAGCGCGTAGTGTAATAGTTAAAGTCATGGGAAATGGACTCGTCGCCCCGAGTTCAAATCCTGGGCGTGCTAATTGCATTTCACTTAGCGCTAATACCCTTGGGAAATGTATGAATCCTACTCTCCCTCCAGCTATGGGTAAATAGTAGAGCAGACTGGGATATTTAACCTTGGTTAGGCAACCGGTCTAGGAGAAGGAAAACTCTGAATTCAAAGCTACTGAACTCTGCTTAAGAAATTGACATTGTGTCACATCCTGCTCGTACGGAGGGGTTAGTAAATATATATATGTGCTAGAAGACGGTAGCTGAGGGTCTACCACCAATATTTATCCGTATACATTAAGTTGAATAAAGTTATTTAAACAAAAGATGATAAATATTAAATAATAAGTAAGTAAAGAAATTGACCTTGTGTCGCATCC
>CM042157.1:89537719-89549765 GCA_023376005.1 Doryteuthis pealeii | reverse complement strand
TGCTCGTGCGAGGGGTTGGTAAATATAATATATAATGTAGAAGGCACAGCTGCACACAGACGCAATGTGTATATTCACTCATCTTTATACGCATACCAGATGCGCACAAACCCATGCTACACTCACTTACCGCAACAAACTGCGCATACACAAGCACATACACACATACAAGACACATACAAACGAGCCCGTAGGTACAGAAAAATTAGAATAGATATTTAGATTAATATGGAAGAGGAAAGGTGACAGTAAAAGGAAAGAGACACCTTTCATAAGCGCAGATATGTCGAAAAATAGCGCCAATATTTATATCAAAGTCAACGCTATGATGTAACGAAATTGTTAAAGAAATGTATGTGTGGTTTCCCGCCCAAATCGGATAAACTACTTACCTCTTGATGCCAAAAATACAGCTTAATGCACTTGGCACATATAGAATATTTTACAATCCGCGGGCAACGAAGACATGAACACTTTCAGAAAAAAAGAAATAAAAATATGTATTTTCATTGTGGGTGTTTGCTTCGTAAGTTCCTTTTTATTTTAATTTATTTTATTTTTTTTTGGGGGTGGAAGAATTGAATTTTGTCTTTTTTTTGAGTTTTGGTTATAAAAAAACAAAACTTCAAAGACAGGAAACAACCATTCTACCCAAGAACACATGTTGAATATAGTTGTATTTCGATACTACTTAATGACACATATACTCTATATTTTGTATATGTGGACACTAGTACACACACACACACACACACACACACATAATATATATATACACACAACGCACACGCAATATATATATATGTTGTACACACACATATATATACACACACAACAGACACACACATATATATATATACAACACCACACACATCACACACACACACACAAATATATATATATAATTATATTATATATATATATACTACTGTCCATCTAATGCGAAATATAGAATATATGTCATATACTATAGCGTATGTGTGTGTATATGAAGTTTATGTAGTGTGTGTGTGTGTGTGTATGTGTGTGTGCGCGTGCGTGTGGTATGGTGCTTTCTCCGCTTGGTATCTTTCCTGTTCAACACACACACACACACTACACATTTCGTGACACACATATATATATAAACTACTACCTGTCCATCTGTGCGAAAATATAGATTATATGTCATATATATAATATATATATAATATAATATATATATATAATATATAAAGCGAATGTGTGTGAATGATGAGTTATGTAGTATGTGTACGTTTGTGTGTGTATGTGTGTGTGTTGTAAGTGTGTGTGTGTGCGCGTGTGGACGTGCGTGTGGTAAATGAGTTGTTTCTCCTTGGATTTTCTTTCCTTTACTGGACTTCTTGGATATGGTTGTTATGTTCACTTGCAGGTTTTTTTTTTGTTACTTATTTCTTTTGTTCTTGTTTTTTCTCTTGGTTGGAATCTCACTCGTATCGTCCATGTTTTTGCTGTTTTGATACAATGATGTTCTTTAGAGTTTTCTTCTTCCGTTTTCTATCGGTCATTTGCTGTCGTCATATCAATTGTATTCGTCATTGTTCCGTTTGTTTTTTTTTTTATTTATCTTCGCAGGACATTGCTTTCTGAAATTTTTGTTTGCGAAGATTGTACTGCTTGATTTTTTTGTTGTTAACGATTGAATGGCTCAGTTCTACGATTGAAGTGGTTAAAAGAAATATTCCTATTTGTTTACTATTTTGTTCATGTTAATATATATAATATATATTAATATATAATATATATATAATATGTGTATATTTGGAGGGAGAATATGTGCTTAATTGAAGTCGTACCTAATTTTTGAAAATTAATTAATTAATAATTAATGAATTAGACGGAATACCTATTCGAATGTAAGGCTAAACAAATCGAGAAAAATCAATCTCTGTATGTAACATTTCAGCCATTAGGTCTCATGAGATGATTGACTGGAGTGGAAGTAATGGCAATAAAGTGATGCTCCATACTCCTCAGATCTCCAGACTGGAACCTCACCGATCAAATGCCAGCTTAGATATACTCCAAACTGACTCCATTTTGTGTGGGGTATTAATCCTCTTCACAGGGGATACAGTCCCAACGTAAGCAGGGCAGAAATAACCCTGTTGTCTAATCTTTCACACTTTCAAAATGGCCTGGGGGGGGGGGGTTCTTCCTTAATTTCATATCTCCTGTGAAGTGGAAATGAATTAATTGGGAAGGAGTTAATCCCCGTCGGAACACCAACAGCTTCGATTTCCCGCCAAATCGTCTGACTGGACGCCATTAATCAATCTCTTGAATCCAATATGGCGTCACAGTTTTCTTTAAAATGACAAATTAATGGTGCTGTTTTGTCTGATTAAGTCAACAACGAATTGCAGTTAACGCCAGTTTGAGAAGAAAGAAAAAAAAAGGTGATTTACACTGAATGAAGAAGTGAATTTTAACGAGCACCGAAACATTTACAAGAAAAATTCAGTAAAGTTCCAATTCATTTACTTAAGAATGTAAATATAAAGAAAAAAAAAACAACAAAAAACAAACGAGAAAATTTCTTTCTAAAGAAATTGATTAATTGACGATTGGGATTTACGCAACAAGCCAACCCCCCCCTAAAAACCCCAAAACAAACAAACAATAACAAACATATACAAAAAAAAAAGGTTCTAATGCTCTATTTCCTTACTTTCTTACTTTATTCTTCTCTGTTCATCTTTAGTTCTTCCTTCTAGCGTCTGTTCTAGGTCTGACTTCGTCTTGGTCTTCCATTGGGGAATTTCTCTTTATAGAAGCCCTGTGTCCATTGTAGTTTTTAGCGTCTCTTCTAAGCTTTGGACTTCGTCTTGGGGTCTTCGTGTCTGGTCTTCCATTGGGGATTTCTCTTATCAGAAGCCCGTGTCATTGGTAGTTTTTAGCGTCTTTCTAGCGTTTGGACTTCAATCTTGGGACTTCGTGTCTGGTCCTTCATTGGGAAATTTTCTTTTATCAAGAAGCCCTGTGGTCATTGGTAAGTTTTTAGCGTCTCTTATAAGCGTTGGACTTCCGTCTTGGGGTCTTCGTGTCTGTTTCCAATTGGGGATTTCTCCTTTTATCAGAGCCCCTGTGTCATTGGTAGTTTATTTTTAAAAGCGTCTCTTCCTAGCGTTTGGACTTCATCTTGGGACTTCGTTCTGGTCTTCCATTGGGGATTTTCTCTTATCAGAAAGCCCTGTGTCATTGGTAGTTTTTTAAGCGTCTCTTCTAGCGTTTGGACTTCGTCTTGGGGTCTTTCGTGTCTGCTCTCCATTGGGGGATTTCTCTTTATCAGAAGCCCTGTGTCCATTGGTAGTTTTTAGATAATAACTAAATAATTGGCTGCAGTGCTTATTTATTCATCATGAAAAGGGAACAGGTAACCTAACGTTTACCGGCACTGAAAAGATGCTTCTATTTATACGCTCTAATTTTTTTTAGAAAAGAACCAAATTTCACAGATAGATTAATAAAAAGATATAATTTTCATCTTATCACGTGCGATGGATCTGGGAAGGTAATGAATAACTAATTTTCGGTTGTTTGGGTTAATTAGATGTTTTGTTTTTCGCCATTCAAACCCTTTCCATTCGGGTTTTAAATGCTGAATCGAGCAAAGGACTTCGGGTTGTTTTACAGTACCTTTCTGTGTTGTATACCTCTTTCTTACTTTCACATCTATTCTTCTAGCGTCTCTTCTAGCGTCTGGACTTCCGTCTTTCCTTATCAGAAGCCTGTGTCATTGGTAAGTTTTAGATAATAACACAAGACTTCGATTTTACTTAGATCATATTTTATTCTGAAATCCCACACCAAGACTACCTGCGCAGATTGAGTCCGGCAACCGTGCAATAACATGAACTTACGCACCATCGTGGTCTTGGCCGATTGACTAAAATCTATTTCTATCTCTAAAACCGGAAGAGGGTCCTTCTCCACCGATTCTCACGGTATGACCGGAAGGAGGATCAGGACTGAGGTCAAGCCTTGTCATTCAATCCTTTCAAGGCCGCCGGCTGAACTTATAACAGCCCATTTTGGGGTTTCTACACTACTGTCATAAATAGTATGGAATCTAATAATTATGTAAACATAAATAAATTAATAATAATCAATTTTAATAATAATAACTATAGTAAAAATAAAATCTCGCTTCAGTTACAACGTTATACAACATAAATTTAATGTGTCTTTATTATTCCTTTTACAAATTCGGATAAATCATAAACTAATTATTAAGATTTAACCCTTTTGCAGGCAGAGTGACATTTTGGCACCAATGGGAAGTAGCTCAGTGTAAGGCATTTTCCTACCTGGCTCACGTTGAACAATATCATTAACTAAATCTTCTTCTGTCAATTTCCAAAGATTAAAAACGATGAATAAACATCGTCGAATGTAATTTTCCTTTGCCGTCATAAAAAAAAAAAATGAACCAGGTGAGAGGAGTTCAAGATCGGGAAGATGCTAAATTCTCTGTTTCACTTCATGAATAATTCCATGATAATTCTTTATTATTATACTTTTTCTGTGTAGAATGTCCTTTTACTTCCCTTTCTTTCTAATGTAAACGGAAAAGGTTCATTATTCATCTGAGGTGAAGACATTCATAAGAAATAATAGAATTAGGCGGATAAGGAAACACAGGTAATCAGAATTAACAATTTTTCGCATTTCATCTTTGACAATTTTTTGAACGGTGTATTTGCAAGATGATAACGGGTCGTACAATTAAGGAACACGATTAGCAATATATGATCAAATATAAGATAGATTTAAAGAAATCTCAATTTTAATGATTAAATCAATCACACACAAGTATTCACACACATCCATCACACCACCACACAACACAGACACACACAACATAGCAAACACGCACGTCACACACACACAGAAAACACACACACACACACACAAAAAATCATCGTCCCAGACAGCACACAATCACACACACACACACACATAAACACACACAATACACACAACACTCACGCACACACACACAAACACTACACACACACCAAACACAAACACACACACACCACACATCACGCAACACACCACAAACACACACACAACACACAAACACACACACACACACTCACACACACACACACTACACACACACCACAAAACATCACCAGACACAACACATACACACACACACACTCACGACACACACACACAACACATACACACATATCTCACAAACATCACCAGACACACACATACACAACAACACACACAAAACATCGTCAAACACACACACACAACATACCACACACACAACATACAACACACACAAACACACACACAAACAAACATCACCAGCCACACACATACACAAATTACCACAAAACATCGTCAAACACTACCACACACCACATAGCACAACACAACATAACACACACACAGACAAAACATCGTCAAACACACACACCCCACACACGAACATCGTCAAACACACACACACACACACACGAAAACATCGTCAAAACACACACACAAACACATACACACAGCACACAAAACATTCGTCAAACAACAATAAACTTTTTAAAACTTCTGCACTGAAAATCAAGTCAACAGATGTGAATAACAGATGTAGTAGACAATGGAACATTTTGGTTAAAAACGTTAAAATAATTTGTTCAAATTATACTAAATTTTAATATTTATTGTTTAATATTTTTTTGAAGGCAAGTACAATGGCGTATATCGTATAAAATTCGAATAATTATTGAAAAAATAATTATGACAGTAAATTCGCAAATAACGAGTGCGGGACGTGGAACACGCGGTACATCTGTTTCAACTTTATTAGTCTAATCATTTTAAATAACGAAATATACCCATTGTTATTGCCTTCAAAAAATATAAACAATAATATAAAATTTATATAATTTTTGAACAAATTATTTTAACGTTTTTAAACCAAAATGTTCCATTTGTCTACTACATCTGTTTATTCACATCTGTTGACTTTGATTTTCAGTTGCAGAAGTTTAAAAGTTTATTGTGTTTGACGATGTTTTGTGTGTGTGTGTATGTTTGTGTGTGTGTTTGACGTGTTTCGTGTGTGTGTGTGTGTGTGTTTGACATGTTTCGTGTGTGTGTGGTGTGTGTGTTTGACGATGTTTTTGTGTGTGTGTGTATGTGTGTGTGTATGTGTGTGTTGTGTGTTTGACGATGTTTTGTGTGTATTGTGTATGTGTGTGGCTTGTGATGTTTTGTTTGTTGTGTGTTTGTGTGTGTTTGTATGTGTGTGTGTGTGTATGTGTGTGTGTGTGTTTGACGATGTTTGTGTGTGTGTGTGTATGTTGTCTGGTGAATGTTTTTGTGTGTGGTGTATGTGTGTGTGTGAGTGTTGTTGTGTATGTGTGTGTCTGTGATTTTTGTGTGTGTGTGTTGTGTGTGTGTGTGTGAGTGTGTGTGTGTGTGTTGTGTGTGTGTGTGTTTGTGTGTGTTTTTGTGTTGTGTGTTGTGTGTGTGTGTGTGTTTGTGTGTGTGTGCGTGAGTGTGTGTGTGTGGTTATGTGTGTGTTGTGTGTGTGTGTGTGTCTGACGATGTTTTGTGTGTGTGTGTGTGTGTTTCTGTGTGTGTGTGAGTGCGTGTTTGTGTGGTGTGTGGTCTGTGTGTGTGTGGTGTGTGTGTGTGTGTTGTGTGTGTGTGTGATTTGTTTAATCATTAAATTGAGTATTTCTTTTAAATCTATCTTATTATTTTGATCTATATATTGCTAATCGTGTTCCTTAATTGTACGACCGTTATCATCTTGCAATACACGTCAAAATTGTCAAAGATGAAATGCGAAAATGTAAATTCTGATTACCTGTGTTCCTTATCCGCCTAATTCTTATTTCTTATGAATGTCTTCACCTCAGATGAATAATGAAACCTTTCCGTTTCCATTAGAAAGAAAGGGAAGTAAAAGACATTCTACAGAAAAATATAATAATAAAGAATTATCATGGAATTATTCATGAAGTGAAACAGAGATAGCATCTTCCCGATCTTGAACTCCTCTCACCTGGTTCATTTTTTTTTTATGACGGCAAAGGAAAATTACATTCGACGATGTTTATTCATCGTTTTTAATCTTGGAAAATTGACAGAAGAAGATTATGTTAATGATATTGTTCAACGTGAAGCCAGTAGGAAAATGCCTTACACTGAGCTACTTCCATTGGTGCCAAAAATGTCACTCTGCCTGCAAAAGGGTTAAATCTAATTAGTTATGATATTATCCGAAATTTGTAAAAGGAATAATAAAGACACATTAAATTATGTAGTATCTAACGTTGTAAACTGAAGCGAGATTTTATTTTTACTATAGTTATTATTATTAAAATGTATTTATTAATTTATTTATGTTACATAATTATTAGATTCCTATATTTATGTACAGTGGTGTAGAAACCAAAATGGCTGTTATAAGTTCAGCGGCGGCCTTGAAGGATTGAATGACAAGGCTTGACCTCAGTCCTGATCCTCCTTCCGGTCATACCGTGAGAATCGGTGGAGAAGACCCTCTTCCGGTTAGATTAGAAATAGATTTTAGTCAGATCGGCCAAGACCAACGATGGTGGTAAGTCATGTTATGCACGGTGCCGACTCAATCTGCGCAGGTAGTCTGGTGGGGATTTCAGAATAAAATATGATCTAAGTTAAATCGAAGTCTTGTGTTATTATCTAAAAACTACCAATGACACAGGGCTTCTGATAAAGAGAAAGACGAAGTCCAGACGCTAGAAGAGACGCTAGAAGAATAGATGAAAGTAAAGAAAGAGGTATACAACACCAGAAGGTACTGTAAACACCCGAGCCTTGCTCGATTCAGCATTTAATACCCGAATGGAAAGGGTTGATGGCCGAAAAACAAAACATCTAATTAACCAAACAACCGAAATTAGTTATCATTACCTTCCAGATCATCGCACGTGATAAGATGAAAGATTATATCTTTTATTAATCTATCTGTGAAATTTGGTCTTTTTCTAAAAATTTAGAGCGTAATAAATAGAAGCATCTTTCGTGCCGGTAAACGTTAGGTTACCTGTCCCTTTCATGATGATAAATAAGCACTGAGCAATTATTTAGTTATTATCTAAAAACTACCAATGACACAGGGCTTCTGATAAGAGAAATCCCAATGGAGAGCAGACACGAAGACCCCAGACGAAGTCCAAACGCTAGAAGGACGCTAAAAACTACAATGACACAGGCTTCTGATAAAGAGAATCCCAATGGAAGACCAGACACGAAGTCCCCAAGATGAAGTCCAAACGCTAGAAAGAGACGCTAAAAACTACCAATGAACACAGGCTTCTGATAAAGAGAAATCCCCAATGAGACCAGACACGAAGACCCAAGACGAAGTCCAAACGCTAGAAGAGACCTAAAAACTCAATGACACAGGCTTCTGATAAAAGAAATTCCAATGGAAGACCAGACACGAAGTCCCAAGATGAAGTCCAAACGCTAGAAGAGCGCTAAAACTACCAATGACACAGGGCTTCTGATAAAGAGAAATCCCAATGGAAGACAGACACGAAGACCCCAAGACGAAGTCCAAACGCTAGAAGAGACGCTAAAACTACCAATGACACAGGGCTTCTGATAAAGAAATCCCAATGGAGACCAAGACGAGTCCAGACGCTAGAACAGACGCTAGAAGAAGATACAAAGATGAACAGAAGAAGAATAGAATAAGAAAGTAGAAAGAGAGATAGAACCTTTTTTTTTTGTATATGTTTGTATATTGTTTGTTTGTTTTGGGGTTTTAGGGGGGGGGTGCTTGTGGTAATCCCAATTCGTCCAATAATCAATTTCTTTAGAAAGAAATTTTCTCGTTTGTTTTTTTGTTGTTTTTTTTCTTTTATATTTACATATCTTAAGTAAATGAATTGGAACTTTACTGACATTTTCTTGTAAAGTTTTCGGTGCGTAAATTCACTTCTTTTCATTCAGTGTAAATCAACCTTTTTTTTCTTCTCTCAACTGGCGTTACTGCAATCGTTGTTGACTTAATCAGACAAACAGCACCATTAATTGTCATTTTAGAAAACTGTGACGCCATATTGGATTCAAGAGATTGATTAATGGCGTCCAGTCAGACGATTTGGCGGGAAATTTGAGCTGTTGGTGTTCCGACGGATTAACTCCTTCCCATAATTCATTTCCACTTCACAGGAGATAGAAATAAGGAAGGAACCCCCCCCCCCAGGCCATTTTGAAAGTGTGAAAGATTAAGACAACAGGGGTTATTCGCCCTGTACGTTGACTGTATCCCCTGAAGAGGATTAATACCCACACAAATGAGTCAGTCTTGGGTATGACTCTAAGCTGCATTTGATGGTGAGGTTCCAGTTCTGGAGATCTGAGGAGTATGGAGCATCACTTTATTGCCATTACTTCCACGTCCAGTCAATCAATCTCATGAGACCTAATAGGCTGAAATGTACATACAGAGATTGATTTTTCTCGATTTGTTTAGCCTTACATTGAATAGGTATTCCCGTCTAATTCATTAATTATTAATTAATTAATTTTCAAAAATTAGGTACGACTTCAATTAAGCACATATTCTCCCTCCAATATACACATATTATATATATATATATATAATATATATATAATATAACATGACAAAAAGTAAAACAAATAGGATATTTCTTTTAACCAACTTCATAGAACTGGAGCCATCAATCGTTAACGACAAAAAAATCAAGCAGTACATCTTCGCAACAAATTCAAGAAGCCAATGTCGGAAAGATTAAATAAAAAAAAACAAACGAACAATGACGAATACAATGATATGACGACAGCAATGACGAATAGAAAACGGAATAGAAGAAAACTCTAAAGAACATCATTGTATCAAAACAGCAAAACATGGACGATACGAGTGAGATCAAACCAAGAAGAAAAAACAAGAACAAGAAGAAATAAGTAACAAAAAAAAACCTGCAAGTGAACATAAACAACCATATCCAAGAAGTCCAGTAAAGGAAAGAAGATACCAAGGGAGAAAGCACTCATACCACACGCACGTCCACACGCGCACACAACACACACATACACACACACAACATACACACACACGTACACATACTACATAAACTCATATTCACACACATTCGCTATATATAATATATATATATATATATATATATTAATATATATGACATATATCTATATTTCGCACAGATGGACAGTAGTAGTATATATATATGTGTGTGTGTGTGTGTGTGTGTGTGTGTGACAGAAGATACCAAGCGAGAAAGCACCATACCACACGCACGCGCACACACACATACACACACACACACACATACATAAACTCATATACACACACATACGCTATATATATGACATATATCTATATTTCGCATAGATGGACAGTAGTATATATATATATATATATATATATATATATGTGTTGTGTGGTGTGTGTGTGTGTGTGTATATATATATATGTGTGTGTCTGTGTGTGTGTATATATATGTGTGTGTACACATATATATTGCGTGTGCGTGTGTGATATATATATATGCGTGTGTGTGTGTGTGTGTGTGTGTGTGTGTACTAGTGTCCACATATACAAAATATAGATATATGTGTCATTAAGTAGTATCGAAATACAACTATATTCAAACATGTGTCTTGGTAGAATGGTTGTTCCTGTCTTTGAAATTTGTTTTTTTATAACCAAACTCAAAAAAAAAGACAAAATCAATTCTTCCACCCCCCAAAAAATAAAATAAATAAAATAAAAGGAACTTACGAAGCAAACACACAATGGAAAATACATATTTTATTTCTTTTTTTCTGAAAGTGTTCATGTCTTCGTTGCCCGCGGATTGTAAATATTCTATATGTGCAAAGTGCATTAAGCTGTATTTTTGGCATCAAGAGGTAAGTAGTTATCGATTTGGGCGGGAAACACACATACATTTCTTTAACAATTTCGTACATCATAGCGTGACTTTGATATAAATATGGCGCTATTTTCGACATATCTGCGCTTATGAAGGTGTCTGCTTTCCTTTTTACTGTCACCTTTCCCTCTGTCCATATTAATCTAAATATCTATCTAATTTTCTTACCTACGGCTCGTTTGTATGTGTGTATGTGTGTATGTGTTGTGTAGCGAGTTTGTGCGTGTAAGTGAGTGTATGCATGGTTGTGCGCATGTATGCGTATAAAGATGAGTGAATATACACATGCGTTCTGTGTGCAGCTGTGCCTTCTACATATATATATATTTACCAACCCTCCGCAAGAGCAGGATGCGACACAAGGTCAATTCTTTACTTACTTATTATTTAATATTTATCATCTTTTGTTTAAATAACTTTATTCAACTTAATGTATACGGATAAATATTGTGGTAGACCTCAGCTACCGTCTTCTAGCACATATATATATTTACTAACCCCTCCGTACGAGCAGGATGTGACACAATGTCAATTTCTTAAGCAGAGTTCAGTAGCTTTGAATTCAGAGTTTTCCTTCTCCTAGACCGGTTGCCTAACCAGGTTAAATATCCCAGTCTGCTCTACTATTTACCCATAGCTGGAGGGAGGTAGGATTCATACATTTCCCAAGGGTATTAGCGCTAAGTGAAATGCAATTAGCACGCCCAGGATTTGAACTCGGGCGACGAGTCCATTTCCCATGACTTTAACTATTACACTACGCGCTTCCTACATATAAGTAGTGTTTATATACTTGTGATGAATTGTGATAATTATTCGACTATTAACATGTGTCTGTATTTATAACATTATCATAGAAACCTAAACGCGGACACACACACACATATATATATATAGTATATAATGGAAATGTGACTTACTGGTGAATGTGATCACAATGGTTAGATGGTGCTGAATCAGGAAGCTAAGTCAGCGATATAACAAATACAAATTGCTCAATACGTTAGTAGAGCAAATTATTACAATATAGGTACAAGTCATAACCTACTCGAGTTTCACCATGAGGATCCTTTGGTGAAACTCGG
>CM042157.1:89520219-89535219 GCA_023376005.1 Doryteuthis pealeii | reverse complement strand
GGCGTGTCCATTGTGCTGGCTTCCACAGGAGACGTCGCTTATGAGTTCGTCCTTGCTTTCCAGCAGTGTCGCCGCGTGTCTTGTCGTCTTACTCGGATGGTTTGGGTGATATGTGCAGGTGACCGTACAGCTGTTTTTCTCGTGAAAAAAAACACAGACGGCTTGATGCATTGTATGTACTTTTAATTCAACCGAAGTAAATAGCTATATAGATATATTCATGTGCCCGTGATGTTATGGTTATCGTTGTAGAAATGGACATGGCAACACGAGTTCAAATCCTGTACACGGCTGTTTGCATTTCACATAGTCCAATACCAAGGATACATCTTCCTCCAGCTATTGGTGATGTAGGGCAGACTTAAATTTTGGTACGGTAATCGGTCTAGAAGAAAAAAAGCTCAGAATTTAAGCCTGGAAAATTCCGCTTAAAATGACTTGTGCATATATATTTCCACCCTCCGCGAGCAGATGCGACACAAGGTCATTTCTTTAAGCGGAGTTTAAAGGTTTAAATTCAGAGTTTTCCTTCTCCTAAGACCTTAAAAATTGACCTTGTGACATATCCTGTTCGTGTGGAGGGGTTGGGTAAATACATATATATTCAGGTTGGTTGAGATATTAGCGTATTCTATGGGTTTTTTATCGTTTGAAGTCCAAATAAAAACCAGGGTTTCTAATGATTATTTTCTAAGCTTGTGTTATGTAGCGGCCTTCTTCGCTACTCTAAATCGTGTATGTTAGTAGTCGTTGCGGGTATATATGGTCACGTAGCGAAGTATGTAGTAGTCAGCTACTACCGACTACTGGACTTCAATAAACACAGATACTATGTCAAAGAGAGGACCCTTCTTTATTTTCTTCGGTGCGTGGTAGTAAAGGCGCAGAGCTTCACAATGAAAATGCCGGCGGCTGGCGAAGAGCGCAGTGTTCACAATGAGTGCTCGAGGGGTGTTTGCTGACGGGGGCGTGAAGTGTCCTTTTGGCTGCTGGCTGGCGTCTCTGTCTGTCGCTCGAATCTTCTCGCCTTTATATTGATAGTACGCCTCCGCATCTTTATCTTTTGATCTGATAAGGACATTGTTATATATTTCTTTATCTTCTCCTGCTTCCTTGACCGGAACCCTCTATTTTCCGCTTTCTCTTTTTGAATATATATTTTATCTTTCTCTTTGTCCTCAGCCGGAAGTTCCGTCTTCCGGGCGAGGACAATACAACACTTGAAGTATCTCCTCATTCAGAATGTTCATATATTCCAATTGACTCTTTTTTGTTGTGTCAAATTAAACTAATCTTACTGAATACTTTGATAGTATCATGTTAGTTTCATGCTTACGCAATCATCAGATGAGATGTCAAAATGTTAATATTTTAAAAAACAGTTAACCCGTTTTTTTATCTTAAAATCTAACATTTTGACTGTCTCGTCTGTTGATTGCCGTAAGCATGAACTAATAGTAACGTGCTATTAATCCATAATATATAATATTTTATTGTAAATCTGCTCTGCTATTTTAGCATTGAACACCTTTATATGCAATACATTACTCATTCATTCTCTATTCATTCTCTATTGATATAGAGATAGATAGATATAAATAATATAAAGTCGTCGGGGCAGACAGCAGGGAGTCTATCCCTTTTCATGCGCTAGACCAAGGAGATTATTTTAGCGTCTGAGGTGAGGCCACACCTACCACCAGCTCCTTACTTTACCGCACAGATCCTGTGCTACTCATACGCTGAGTGGCGAGGGTGGGTATCGAACTGGGAACCTTGTGGTTTCTAGCCGAACGCTCTACCGACTGAGCTACCCGGCTTGTATGGTAATATAGTGTGCTATATTTATAAGTAATAGTGCTCAATATCTTGGATAGAGCAAGTATATTTAAATTAGGGTAGCATGGGCATGAATAGCACTTGACTTCATATCCACACTATCCTAACTTATATATCACCACACACAGTGGTACCTTTATTTATGAATACTTGATAACCCCACTCTCCTTATCAGTCATTCTCGCCCGACGGGCACATTGTTGATCGCACGTCCTTCTCTTATTTTATTACCGGGATAGGCATGACTTAGTTCTAAGCTGCAGATTTAGACATTGCTATTAAAGCGCTAAATTTTAATGATGAGAAGTCGCGACTCAATTACAACAATAGGATCTGAAACCGATTGGATTCATCATTCATTCATTGGCAATTCAGTGTCGAAAGACTATGATAAAGTTTGTGTGTGCCCCTGGAGTTGCAGCGCCTCCTGTGACTATGAAGTCCTATGTTGAGAAACATTCTCGACCACAGATTTTGCATTTGTAGGTTGTCCTGTAGATGAGGATTTCCGATGCTTTGTTGCCGTTGCTTTCTTATGGACCTCTTAGCTTCATGATGTTGTATTAGGTGATTCTGGCAATGTACAGTCCTCTATGGAGATTCTGCCGCCACCGGGGCGGTCTGAGCCAAATTTTCCCAGCTGGAAGGACAATGCCAAAGCACCTGAGGTCATTTTTGCAGACATTTTGCTAATTTTAATGATGAGAAGTCGTGACCGATTTCTACAATAGGATTCTGAACATCGATTGGATAGTAGCAAATAAAGTGGTGACATTGGTTTCACTGTGGCGTGATGTGTCGTCATGATCTCTTCATAGATCAGAAATCTCTAGACTTTTACAATTTGGCCCTTACTTAGGCTAGCGGTGGTTGGAGAGGCTCCTCCTGTCAATCGGCTGGTCACGTCAAGCCCAATCCATATATGATTGTCCCAAGAAGCGCGTGGTGTGATGGTTAAAGTCATGGGAAATGGACTCGTCGCCCCGAGTTCAAATCCTGACGTGGTAATTGCATTTCACTTACGCTAATATCCTTGGGAAAGGTATGAATCCTACTCTCCCTCCAGCTATGGGTAAATAGCAGGGCAGACTGGGTTCTTTAACCATGGCTAGGTAACCAGTCTAGGAGAAAGAAAACTCTGAATTCAAACCTGTTGAACTCCGCTTAAGAAATTGACCTTGTGTCGTATCCTGCTCGTGCGGAGGAGTTGGTAAATATATATATGATTGTCCCAACCCTATTGCTCTTACTGCAACCCTCAAATTATTTTATCATATGGGTGCTAGAAGACGCTGGCTGAGCAGTCTTATTGTCCTGGGTGTGACGTTAAACTCTATCTGATGGTGAAGTTCTAATTCTGGAGTTTTGGGAAATGTGGAGTACCCTTCATCATCATTATTCCAGATCCAGTCTGACCCGGAGTGGTACGTACCAGTTAGAGTCCTGTCTATGGGTTGATTGAAAATATGTTTGAAAAAAATTAAGTTTTTACAAAATTTGAAGGACTCCATCAAGAATAAAACAAAACGTATTATCTGCGTTATTCGGACTATTGTCCCCATCTTCATTGTTATTTGTACAACGTTTCGGCCGATATGCCTCCGGTCTTCTTCAGGTATTTTCTTGTCGGAGGACTCCGGGAACCTTCTTTTCGGACTCGAAACCTTCTTTTCGAAACTCGGGAACTTTCCCGAGTCCGAGAAGGTTCCCGAGTCCTTGCAATTTTCTGAAATTTTGTACAGGTGTGGACTGTGTTAAACTTAGACATTCCGCAAAAAATTTGGGCTTTCAATTCCAAAAATTAGCGGAGTCATTTTGATTTTTAGCCCTCAAAATTTGGTGGGTTCACGAAAAATGGTAATCTATTTTTGTCTGTAAAATGAGTTCTAGTTGCTTTCCCTAACTCTAAAATTTTGATTTATAAAGTATATTTTTTGCCCTGAGGAATCCAAGAAAATGCTTCAAAAAGTTTTAAAGTTCAACCAATTTTAGGTTATTGATGATTTCTGATTTTTCACAGCAGAATCAATATCCCGATGTGGCACTGCATCAACATTTCAGAAATTGAAGTGGGTGGGTACATGGCCTGATAATTTGACATGGAAATTACCCATATAATACGTTCACCACGGCCTAATAGCAGGATGTATGAAACTAGGAGATTATCAATGCAGTCTTCATATGGGAAAGGGTTTCTCCGCTGAGAAAATCAGCGTTCGTATCTGTTTTTATCTAGGCATCGAATCCGATGAAATTATGCAACTGTTCGACTATGAAGCAGGCAAGCAAGTTTTTGTTGATATATAATAAATAGTTTGGGTCGGGGGCGGGGGGCAGATGTCCTCGATTGTAAATAATTCATACATTTGCTTTGGAAAGCACTTGCAAAAGGGTCAGAATAAAACTGAATCAATATTTACAAAAATATATTGGATTCGATAAAATTCGACAGGGATACAAATGCTTACAGAACTTTTTTTATTTATTTAGAAATGACTTCTTTATTTTCTAATGAATTTATTTTCCCTTCTTTGTTATATATATTACTTTTTTTTAGATGAGAGAGTTTTATAATTTGCTTGAAAGCATTGTGTATATATCGTGTTAGAGGTTGATCTAGAAGGCTATCCAATTGCAGGTGTAACAGAAAAAATAATACAATACGGTAGACAATGATGTTGAGTGTTAACCTGTATTTAATTCTTGAATTCGAGATAAAATCTCTTTTTCAAAGATCACTGGAACTGAAGCAGTCTAGTTATGGCATTTCTTTTTAAATGAATTTTTTTTTTTTTTTGAAAATGATGGGTATTTTTTATATAACTGTATTCTCGTGTTGTAATGTTACGTGAATGCGGTTTTTTGTACTTGCGCGTATGTTGTCATGCGCAGTGTCCATGATAACATGCGTGTTGGTTGTGACGTTATAACTGTATCCTAGCGCGGGATTGCATGTGTGTATGTGCGTATTAAAGAGCGTATTTGTGTTTGGTGGCCATGGTGATGTATAATATTTTCGTGTTGGATGTAATATATAATCAATTAATCATTTATTATTATTATTATTATTATTATTATATTAATAAATATATTATCAATATTATTATTATATTTATTTGTTTATTTACTTATTTATATTAATTCAATTTATCTCTCTTTTCTTTTTTTTTTCCAATTTTTAAATTAAAATTTAAAAAAAAACATCATTGTTACCGTATTAATCATTTTTTTAGATGATTTGTTTAAAACATCTATGTATAACATTATCAGAACTATACATCAAATTCCATCCCAGAATGCAACAATATGAATTTTACTACGCACACACACACACACACACACACACACACACACACAAACGGTGTTTTTAAAAAAATTGATTTTTGAGAGAATAAAAATATAACGAAATATGTGTGTTTAGAACAATAAGGAATGTGGGCTTAACTTTAATCCCCTCCCACAACCAAACTACGAATTGTTAAGTATCTTACCTTGTTGTTTGAGAAGATAAGTAGAAATTTGAAGAGACTAAAGAAGTACCTGTAATAATATTTCTCTGAATGTTTGAGATGAGGCCTTGAAAGATTAGTATTATCTGCGTTATTCGGACTATTGTCCCATCTTCATTGTTATATGTACAACGCTTTCGGCCGATATGCCCTCCGCCTGAATACCCTGAATAAGACTGGAGAGCACGATAGGCCGAAACGTTTGTACAAATAACAATTGTCCGAAACTCAGATAATCTTACCTGTAATAACTTATTGATAATGAACCTATGAACCGAGAATGACCAACTGCTTGCTACAAATGTTATAAAGAAACATTCAAACTTGTAAATATAACCTATATTTAGAAAATAAACATATCTCTATCCGCTCGTAATACGATTGTGAGAGAGAGAGAGACAGACAGACAGACAGACAGACAGATAGAAGAGAGAGAGAGAGCAAAAAATAAAACCTCGTTGTATTGTCCTTAATCCTATGTGTAACTTTAAAAGTTACTGTTGACAATATGCTTCTAAGTCCAATTTAATAATAATAATAAACTTTGTTTGTAATGTGATAAACTATTTCATCTCTATCACCTTATCGTCTACACTTGCTATTCTTTTGCGAATTATCAATTTTTGCTTTGATACAATTGGTTCTTATCACATTATCTAGAGTTGCTATTAAAAGAGATTCCTTCTTTTTTGGCGGTTTTTCCTTTCATAGCCATGTCCAGATCAATTTCGTGTGCAATTTCCTTTGTCACTTTATTACTGACCTTTCTGTTATAAAGTACCAAATACGCGTCTGTGGTGTTCAGACGTCAAGAGCAGGAATGCAAATGGCCGCTTCCACCCTTGTATTTATACTCGTCTTGGTCAAGAGCAGATATATCCTGTTCAGCCTAGAAACAGGGTAAGATCACTCCATTCTACGTAATACATTTGTCTTTCGGTTGAAATAACTTTACAAACTGAAACAAGAATGTTATAAAGCCGTTAATATAAATCATTGGCAATTCAGTCTCGAAAGACTATGATAAAGTGTTTTTGTGTGCCCTGAAGTTGCAGCGCCTCCTGTGACTATGAAATCCTATGTTGAGAAACATCTCGACCACAGATTTTGCATTTGTAGGTTGTCCCTGTAGATGATGATGTTCCGATGCTTTGTTGCCGTTTGCTTTCTATGGACCTCTTAGCTTCATGAGTTTTATCAGGGTGACTTCTGACATGTAAGTCCTCTATGGAGATCTGCCGCCACGAGGTGCGGTCTTGAGCCACATTTTCCCAGCTGAAGGGACAATGCCAAAAGCACCTGAGATCATTTTTGCAGACATCCTTGAACCGCAGCAGGGGGCGACCGGTCTGTCTTTACCAGACGTGAAGCTCTCCATAGAGGATGTCTTTCTGGATGTTCCATCATCCATCCGACGTACATGACCCAACATCGGAGACGACGTTTTTCTCAGTAGAGAGTACAGGCTGGGGAGTTGAGCTCTCTCTAGGACTGCTGTGTTAGTGATCCTGTCCTTCTGGTGATGCCCAGTACACGTCTAAGGCAGCGAGGTAGAAGTTATTTAGCCACCGCTCTTGGTGGGAGTATAAGGTCCATGTTTCACTTCCATACATGAGGGTGCTGATAACACATGCCCTATACACTTGTACCTTTGTACGGATAGTGAGCTTTGCTGTTGTCCCACATCTATTTAACAGCATCTTTATTATCATCCTACGTCCATTGCTTTCTTTTGCACAAAGATTAATTACAATAATTTAAGGTAGTAGAATAAACTAAATTGTTTATACATTTGTTTCATCCGAGTAAATTGTCAGCAAGATCTTGTTGGCTGCTGAACAGAGTGTTCGAAAAACAAAACAAACAAAAGAAACTAAGAAAAAAATGTTACCAGCACAAAAGAAAAATCAAGATTTTTATAAAAACAAATCTCAGATCATTATTTCGCTTCCATCCTCATCCAAACACATTAATGTACATTTTTTTGTGTTATTTTTTTGTTTTTTTTTTTTGTTTGTTTGGGGTTTTTTTTGTTTGTTCCTGTTACTTTTATGTTTCGGTTTATTTTTTTGTTCCAATTTATCTTGTTTTTCATTTCCAGACCGACCATCAAGCATATTAGCGAGATTTCTCCGCTAGTAATCGAAATGATGGCAAGATGATACCAATTCAAAAAAAAAAAAAAACAGACAAAAAAAAAAACAACTAAATAATGAAAAAGAAAAAGGAGATCATTTGAAGTGAAAGTTTCCAGTGAACAAGCGTACAATACTTGTTTATTTGCCAGACAGAAAAATGGGCGAAGTTTTATTTAATTTTCCAATTTCATTGCTAGAGAGCGGAGGGGAATGGGAGCGCTACGAATTGCATGTCGCCGAAAGAAGACAATGAGGATTGGCAAACAAGAACACAAAAACACAACTGAAATGAAAAGAAACAAAAATAAACGATTCGAATTTCTTTATTTGATTTCTAGAATTATTACGTTATTATACTTTCAATATGAGATTTCGTGTTTTTGTTTAAATAATACCAGAATAAATTTGGAACTGAATATTCAAAATATGGAGATTTTTTCTACCTTTTCTTATCTTTTTCTATCATGGATAGATACATGGGAAGAACTGAGAAGATAGATAGATAGATAGATAGATAGATAGATAATAGATTGAATATACTGAGTAGATAGATTGACTAATGAATAATGAGATAGATAGATAGATAGATATGAACAGACTGAGATAGATAGTTAGATAGATAGATATAAGTAGAATAGATAGATATGGATATATATATATAATAATATATATATATATAGAGAGAGAGAGAGAGAGAGAGAGAGAGAGAGAGAGAGATATGGATAGATAGATTAGATATGAATATACTGAGATAGATGAATGTGAATAAAACTGAGTTAGATACGTACATTACTGAGTTAGAACCTTCTGGACGGGAAATCCCGAGTTCGAAAGAAGGTTCCCGATGTCCGGAAGGTTCCGAGTCCGACAGAAATACTGAAGAAGGCCGGAGGGCATATCGGCCCAACGTGTACAGATACAATAAAGATGGGACAATAGTCCGAATAACGCAAGATGATACTAATTATTAAAATAAGTCTATTAAATCTGCATCAAATATTAATTTGTAAGTGTCCTGGGTATGATGTTAAACTGCTTCTAATGGCGAAGTTCCAAGTTTGAGCTCTGGAGAATGTGGATTATACATTCATCGCCATTACTTCCAGGTCTACTCTGATCCGGAGTTGTCGTACGGTTAGAGTCCATCCAGTGGTTAAATAGAAAAATGTGTCCAAAAATTTTAACTTTAAAAAATATTTTGACTACCCATCAAGAATGAATAAAACAAAATGTATTTGGCATAAATAACCCAAACAGGTTGATATGCCGTAAAAATCAAAATCACAGCAAAATTTACTTAATTCTAAAAAGGGATTTGTTTCACTAAAACTAAAAATTAGTCACGTGTATATAAGTATGTGACATTTATTGATTGTACCCTTGTGAAACTCATTTTGCAGCGATATCTTAACCAAAAGTATTTTACAGCCAATGTCAATCATTGTATCTGCTGTAGTGTTATATATGGCATCAAATGCTCTATATGTTTATATAGCGGCTTCTAATTCACGCTTGCTAAACCGTGTATGTTAGTATGTCGTTCGGGGTATATATGGTCACGTAGGAAGAAGTATGTAGTGTCGCTTAATAAAATCACAACACATGGGTATTGTAAAGATTTGAGTTTATTTCTTTTCTCAGCTGGTGGGTGGCGAGCAATTGACATGATACTACTATTGTTGTGGGATGACTGGCGATGGCGATATAAAGGGTGTATAGCTTCATAATGAAAATGTCGGTGGCTGGCGAAGACGGTGTCGAGTTTTCACAGTGGAAAATGCGCGAGGGTCGATGGAGAAACCTGATCGTCAGGGTTCGCCGGGGTCCGTCTCTACGACTGTCGGCTAGAACCATCTGGCCTTTTATAGCGGATAGATACTCCTACGCATCTTTATCTTTTGATCTGATAATGGCCATTTGTTATATATTTCTTTATCTTCTCTCTGCTCTTGACCGGAAAGCTCGCTTCGTTTTCCTCCTTTAAATATATATTTTTATTATTCTCTTTGTCTTTTTGCCGGAAGCTCGATCAGGAGGAAATACAACATTTGTATTTTGCCCACTCCTTGAAAAAACTCAGTTTATTTTGAATTTGTATCCATTAACAATGATAATGTCTGG
Source organism: Doryteuthis pealeii (assembly GCA_023376005.1). NCBI lineage: Eukaryota > Metazoa > Mollusca > Cephalopoda > Myopsida > Loliginidae > Doryteuthis > Doryteuthis pealeii. The sequence continues at coordinate 89,525,612 of CM042157.1, read as the reverse complement.
CGTTTCACAAACAGTATTACAGAGTAGGTTGTACTTGATAATTGTTTGTGTTTGCACTGGACAAACGTGCTCGTCGAAGAAAAATTCTGATAGAATGTCAGTTCGAAATAGCGATTGAAAACATTCACCACAATACACTTCTTTTATTTCTTGGTCGATAACAGATGGTAGGTTACAAGTGCATTCTATGCCAAATTCTTGTGATTCTCGGCGCCAGCAGTCATTATACATTATTATATTATATCAGAAGAGTTGGTGTGCTCTAAAGTCTACACCAAAAGGCTTGATTCTTTTTCTACAATCAGTGATAAATTAGGTGGGTTATTTGACGCTCCTGGAGTTGATTAGTCACACTATGGTATCATTGAAGCTCAATGAATTAAGAATCCCTTGCTATGGTCGGTATTAACAAAACATATACACATAATATATTTGACATTTTTTGTGACTTTGAACGAACATTATAAGTATTCAAGCAGAAAATGAATTATAGCATCCTAGATTCCTGCACATGCGTAAAATAAAAAATATTTTAGCTCAGTCCGGTAGAGCGTTCGCTAGAAGTTTGTCGATACCGGTACGCCAACTCATGCGTTATAGTAGCACAGAGGACCTGTGCGGTATAGTAAGGAGCTGTATTGGTAAGGTTTGGCGCTCCACCTCAGATGGCTAAAAACAATCTCCTTGGTCACCGATTTGGAGGACTCCTCGCACTGGGGAATACCCTAGACCTCGACTTACTAATTGCATAGATATGAGTAACGTATGTTTATTTAAGGTTTTTGAATCCACTTTTAGAATATACATGAAAAAATTTCTGTTGCTGAACGCCTAGTTGTTTTGGGGGTCGGGGTTTATATATATAATATATATTATATATATATATATATATATATACGTTTTAAAAGCGAATGGTTTAAAATATTCCGACTGCAGCTTCACGCAGTAAGCGAATCTTCAAAATTCTTCGAAATTTCCCGAAGATTCGCTACTGCGTGAAACTGCAGTCGGAATATTTTAAACCATTCGGTTTAAAAACGTATTTTTTATTTTATATTGATCACTTTTAAAATCATTTTTAATTATATATATATATATATATATATATATATATATATATATATATATATATATATATATATATATAATATACATTCTATAATTGCATAATGATGCGCAAAAATTTTTCTATTTCGTGCAGCTGACGACAAATATATCATTTTTTTATGATTTATGTTAACGTCTTATTCCTTTCTGATATGCGAGAAAATGAACGTTTCTCATAAATTTGCCTGCCTGGATCAGGACACGGTCGTATGAACGAGGTGGGGGGTGGGGTTATTGTCAGGCTTATTGACTTCGTTAATGGAAAAGTATCCTTGGCGTAAGTTTTCAATGCCAAGATTCGAAAGAGATTCTCCAAGAAAATATATCTCTTTTAACTGGATGGAATTTGCCGGGAATGTTTGTGTAATATGGATAGTCTCATAGCTCTCGCTGCGGACATCTTAAATCGGAGAAATCGTAAATCTGAAAGACTAAAAAGGTAACTATTCTAAATGGGTCATGACGTAAATGATGTATATATATATATATATATATATATATTTATATATATAATATATATATATATGAAAAGTAATGGAAGTTGGATGAAATAAATATTTTTAGAAAAAACAAACAAATGATGTTATTAATTCGCAGACAGAAATCTGTTCGACCTTTTATTAAAGCGGTCTTCAATCAAGAGCGAAATGTTCGTGATAGAAAGACGGTGCGAGTAAACCGTTACACTTCGATTAGAGCCAAACTTATGAATTCGCCGTAGTAAGTTTTCTTTCAGTCATTTTTGGCGTTGTGGTGGGAGCTAAAATTTGAGGTACGAGCCAACTTCAAGATACAATTATGTAAATAAGCTCACTAAAAATCATTTAATTTCCAAATGTATTACGCTAAAGAAAAATACTATTTATAAGAAAATAAACGTTAAAACATATAACAATACTTAATTCATTATATTTTATTTTAAGTTTTTATACAATACAGGCTATTTTTCTTATTTGTAAAATGTTACAGAAAAATTAGCGCGTTTGTCGTGGCTGGAACATATTAATGGCATTTTCAGTTTATTTCAATGGGGAAAATTGATTTAATATACAGGAATTAATATCCCGTATATTAAATAAAATACTCGTAAGTCTATGTATCACTGTCATAACCAAATCGTCATAACAAAAACAGAATAAATACACTGAAAATTTTAACATGCAACATTAGACAGTCCTCATTGATTTTAAAACAAGTTTTAATAAATACATGACCTGGTAATTATATATCTATATATAGTTTGTTTTATTTTAATACATATTTAAAGTTTACATTTCAAATTGTTTTATTTTTAATCCTTAATGAATTGATGATGTTACTTACTTTAGGGTAAAACTCGCTGACCATTGATTTTTTATACACCCCTCAGGCAATATGTTTTCATAAATCTATTCTTACATCGCCCGGAGGGTGTTTTAAGTCAGTGTCCAACTGTATACTGTTTTGCATTTGAAACGTGTTCCTTTACCAGTGTACGAACACTGGCCATGTTCTATACCCATCTGTTCGTAGTTCAGAATGTTCTTTTTTTTCTTAATATTTGTAATTTTTCTTATAAGATTATTTGTTTTGAACTTCTCCTTGAGTTGTTCACTCTATTGACGCACTCCAAGACATTTCTAGACATACAGACCGTTGCTGCTTGTAATGACACTGTGATAAGTAAATGTCCGGATATACATGTCACAACATCCATGTTTTCAAGTTTAAAAAAAACAAAACAAAGACTGCACTTGTAAAGTCGAGGGAAATGTAACAACCGCCACAATTATTTTTTTAATAATAAAGAAAAATATTTCTCTATTTCACTTGGAATATTTCGTGTTTGTATTTGTTAAACAAGAAACTAATCATTGTTCTTGACGATATAAAAATATTATATCATTGTCTGTTTAGACGTGTTGTGTTTGCAATAATTCTTCTGAGAAAATATTTCGATAACAACTTTTCTATTATTTTTGTTTGGTTTGGTTTTGGTTTGTTTTACGGATATCAATCTCGAATATTTTTATGCCGATATAAGTTATATAAAATCAATTCTAATTGGATAATACAATTTTGTTTATAAACTCATGTTTTTCTATTTAACCCATAGATGGGCCCTAACAGGTACTACACTCCAGTCAGAGTGGACCAGGAATGGTGGTGAAGGAGTGCTCCAACATTCCCCAAACCTCCAAAACTGGACCTCACCATCAGATGTGGAGGGAGATTCCAGGAATCCCGGTAATAAAATAAGAGAAGGACGTGCGATTCAACAATGTGCCCGTCGGGCGAGGATGACTGATAAAGAGAGTGGGGTTATCAAGTATTCATAAATAAAGGTACCACTGTGTGTGTGTATATAAGTTAGGATAGTGTGGATATGAAGTCAAGTGCTATTTCATGTCCATGCTACCCCAATTTAAATATACTTGCTCTATCCAAGATATTGAGCACTATTTACTTATAAATATAGCACACTATATTATCTATAGGACCGGGTTAGCTCAGTCGGTAGAGCGTTCGGCTAGAAACCACAAGGTTCCTAGTTCGATACCCGCCCTCGCCAACTCAGCGTATGAGTAGCACAGGGATCTGTGCGGTAAAGTAAGGAGCTGGTGGTAGGTGTGGCTCTCCACCTCAGACGCTAAAATAATCTCCTTGGTCTAGCGCAAGTGAACAGGGGATAGACTCCCTTGCTGTCTGCCCCGACGACTTTATATTATTTATATCTATCTATCTCTATATACAATAGAGAATGAATAGAGAATGAATGAGTAATGTATTGGCATATAAAGGTGTTCAATGCTAAAATAGCAGAGCAGTTTTACAATCAAATATTATATATTATGGATTTGATATCACGTTACTATTAGTTTCATGCTTACGGCAATCATCAGACGAGACAGCCAAAATGTTGAGATTTTAAGATTAAAAAAAACGGTGTTTTTTAAAATCTTAACATTTTGACCATCTCATCTGATGATTGCAGTAAGCATGAAACTAACATGATACTATCAAAGTATTTAGTAAGATTAGTTTAATTTGACACAAAGCAAAAAAAGTCAATTGGAATATATCAACATTCTGAATGAAGAGATGCTTCAAGTGTTGTATTGTCCTCGCCCGGAAGACGGAACTTCCGGCTGAGGGACAAAGAGAAAGATAAAAATATATATCTAAAAAGAAAGAGAAAGCGGAAGAGATGGTTTCCGGTCAAGGAAGCAGAGAGAAGATAAAGAAATATATAACAAATGTCCGTTATCAGATCAAAAGATAAAGATGCGGAGGCGTATCTATCAATATAAAGGCGAGAAGATTCGAGCGACACACAGAGACGCCAGCCAGCAGCCAAAAGGACACTTCACGTCCCCCGTCAGCAAACACCCCTCGAGCACTCATTGTGAACACTGCGCCAGTCGCCGGCATTTTCATTGTGAAGCTCTGCGCCTTTACTACCCACGCACCGAAGAAAATAAAGAAGGTCCTATCTTTGGACATATATATCTGTTGTTTATTGAAGTCCAGTAGTCGGTAGTAGCTGACTACTACATACTTCGCTACGTGACCATATATACCCGCAACGACTACTAACATACACGATTTAGAGTAGCGAAGAAGGCCGCTACGTAACACAAGCTTAGAAAATAATCATTAGAAACCCTGGTTTTTATTTGGATTCAAACGATAAAAAAAACCCATACGCTAATATCTCAACCAACCTAAATATATATGTATTTACCCAACCCCTCCACACGAACAGGATATGTCACAAGGTCAATTTTTAAGCGGGGTTTTACAGGTTTACATTCTGAGCTTTTTTTTCTTCTAGACCGATTACCGTACCAAAATTAAAGTTTGCCCTACTATTCACCAATATCTGGAGGAAGATGTATCCTTGGTATTGGTACTATGTGAAATGCAAACAGCCGCGTACAGGATTTGAACTCGTGTTGCCATGTGCATTTCCTACAACGATAACCATAACATCACGGGCACATGAATATATCTATATAGCTATTTACTTCGGTTGAATTAAAGATACATACAATTACATCAAGATAAATAGCCGGCAGAATGAATATATTATAGTAGTCTTTTTAATGCCCAAAAAAATTAGAGTTCAAGGTTCTAGCAAAGAATGCAATTACTACTGTAGCAAAACTTATAAAGATTGTATTTAGTAACGGACACATGCAATTGCATTATATTAATATTTTGCTTTCTGTTATATTATCCATTCATATTAATCATAATTGTGTGTGTTCGTTATTCACTTATCCATTGATTTTCCCCTCTCTCTC
>CM042157.1:89460219-89515219 GCA_023376005.1 Doryteuthis pealeii | reverse complement strand
TTGTTCGTTTGTTTTTTATTTATTTATCTTCCCGGACATTGGCTTCTGAATTTGTTGCGAAGATGTACTGCCTGATTTTTTTGTCGTTAACGATTGATGGCTCCAGTTCTAGATTGAAGTTGGTTAAAAGAAATATTCCTATCTGTCTTACTATTTTGTTCATGTTATATATATATATATATATATATATATATATATATATATATATATATTAAAGAAATGGATACAATAGAAACCTACACGAGTTTCACCATACGGATCTTCAGCGTTAAATCCACTGAATTAATAGAGGTACCGATTAATTGCAGCCGATTACACGTGTCGTAATATCTTATTCAATGAACACACGTGTAATCGGATGCAATTAATCGGTACCCTGACGGATTAACCCTGAAGATCCTTATGATGAAACTCGAGTAGGTTTCTATTGTATCCATTTCTTTAATAAATTTGCTCTACTTCGTATTGAGCACTTTGTATATGTTATATTGCTGACTTAACCCCTGGATTTTGTGCACCTCCAACGATCGTGCCCATATTCACCGGTAAGCCACCTTTTATCTTTATAAATATATATATATATGTATATATATATATATATATATTGGAGGGAGAATATGTGCTTAATTGAAGTCATACCTAATTTTTGAAAATTAATTAATTAATAATTAATGAATTAGGCGGGAATACCTATTCAAATGTAAGGCTAAACAAATCGAGAAAAATCAATCTCTGTATGTACATTTCAGCCTATTAGACCTCATGAGATTGATTGAGTGGACCTGGAAGTAATGGCAATAAAGTGATGCTCCATACTCCTCAGATCTCCAGAACTGGAACCTCACCATCAAATGCAGCTTAGAGTCTTACCCAAGACTGGGGTATTAATCCTCTTCAGGGGATACAGTCAACGTACAGGGCGAATAACCCCTGTTGTCTTAATCTTTCACACTTTCAAAATGGCCTGGGGGGTGGGGTTCCTTCCTTATTTCTATCTCCTGGGAAGTGGAAATGAATTATGGGAAGGAGTTAATCCGTCGGAACACCAACAGCTCAAATTTCCCGCCAAATCGTCTGACTGGACGCCATTAATCAATCTCTTGAATCCAATATGGCGTCACAGTTTTCTAAAATGACAATTAATGGTGCTGTTTGTCTGATTAAGTCAACAACGATTGCAGTAACGCCAGTTGAGAAGAAGAAAAAAAAAAGGTTGATTTACACTGAAATGAAAGAAGTGAATTTACGCACCGAAAACTTTACAAGAAAAATGTCAGTAAAGTTCCAATTCATTTACTTAAGATATGTAAATATAATAGAAAAAATAAACAACAAAAAAACAAACGAGAAAATTTCTTTCTAAAGAAATTGATTATTGGACGAATTGGGATTTACCAACAAGCCAACCCCCCTAAAAACCCCAAAACAAACAAACAATATACAAACATATACAAAATATTTTTATATGCTCTCTTTCCTTACTTTCTTACTACTATTCTTCTTCTGTTCATCTTTAGTATCTTCTTCTAGCGTCTGTTCTAGCGTCTGGACTTCGTCTTGCGGACTTCGTGTCTGGTCTTCCATTGGGGATTTCTCTTTATCAGAAGCCCTGTGTCATTGGTAGTGTTTTTTAGATAATAACTGAATAATTGCTCAGTGCTTATTTATTCAACATGAAAGGGACAGGTAACCTAACGTTTACCGGCACGAAAGATGCTTCTATTTATTACGCTCTAAATTTTTTAGAAAAGACCAAATTTCACAGATAGATTAATAAAAGATATAATCTTTCATCTTATCACGTGCGATGATCTGGAAGGTAATGATAGCTAATTTCGGTTGTTTGGTTAGTTAGTTGTTTTGTTTTTCGGCCATTCAACCCTTTCCATTCGGGTTATTAAATGCTGAATCGAGCAAAGGACTCGAGTTGTTTACAGTACCTTCTGGTGTTGTATACCTCTTTCTTTACTTTCGTCTATTCTTCTAGCGTCTCTTCTAACATCTCTTCTAGCGTCTGGACTTCGTCTTGGGACTCCGTGTCTAGTCTTCCATTGGGGATTTCTCTTTATCAGAAGCCCTGTGTCATTGGTAGTTTTTAGATAATAACACAAGACTTCGATTTAACTTAGATCATATTTTATTCTGAAATCCCCACCAGACTACCTGCGCAGATTGAGTCGGCACCGTGCATAACACGACTTACCACCGTCGTGGTCTTTGGCCGATCTGACTAAAATCTATTTCTAATCTAAACCGGAAGAGGGTCTTCTCCACCGATTCTCACGGTATGACCGGAAGGAGGATCAGGACTGAGGTCAAGCCTTGTCATTCAATCCTTCAAGGCCGCCGGCTGAACTTATAACAGCCATTTTGGTTTCTACACCACTGTACATAAATATTAGGTATCTAATAATTATGTAACATAAATAAATTAATAAATACATTTTAATAATAATAACTATAGTAAAAATAAAATCTCGCTTCAGTTTACAACGTTAGATATTACATAATTTAATGTGTCTTTATTATTCCTTTTACAAATTTCGGATAATATCATAACTAATTAGATTTAACCCTTTTGCAGGCAGAGTGACATTTTTGGCACCAATGGAAGTAGCTCAGTGTAAGGCATTTTCCTACTGGCTTCACGTTGAACAATATCATTAACATAATCTTCTTCTGTCAATTTTCCAAGATTAAAAACGATGAATAAACATCGTCGAATGTAATTTTCCTTTGCCGTCATAAAAAAAAATGAACCAGGTGAGAGGAGTTCAAGATCGGGAAGATGCTATCTCTGTTTCACTTCATGAATAATTCCATGATAATTCTTTATTATTATATTTTTCTGTGTATAATGTCATTTTACTTCCCTTTCTTTCTAATGGAAACGGAAAGGTTCATTATTCATCTGAGGTGAAGACATTCATAAGAAATAAGAATTAGGCGGATAAGGAACACAGGTAATCAGAATTTACATTTTCGCATTTCATCTTTGACAATTTTGACGGTGTATTGCAAGATGATAACGGTCGTACAATTAAGGAACACGGTTATTAATATATAGATCAAAATAATAAGATAGAATTTAAAAGGAATACTCAATTTAATGATTAAACAATCACACACACACACACAAAACATCGTCAAACACACACACACACACACACACACACACACACATAAACACACACACACACACTCACGCACACACACAAACACACACACACACACAAACACACACACACACACACACACACACACAACACACACACACACACACACACACACACACACACACACACACACACACACAGACACACACACACAACACACACACACACACACACACACACACACAAAACACACACACACACACACACACACACACACACTCACACACACACACACAAACACACACTCACACACACACACACACACACAACACACACACACACACACATCGTCAACACACACACACACACACACACAACACACACAACACACACACACACACACACACACACACACACAAACACACACACACACACACACACACACACACACACACACACACACACACACACACACACACACACACACACACACACACACACACACACACGTCAAACACAATAAACTTTTAAACTTCTGCAACTGAAATTCAAAATCAACAGATGTGAATAAATAATGTAGTAGACAAATGGAACATTTTGGCTTAAAAACGTTAAAATAATTTGTTCAAAAATTATATAAATTTTATATTATTGTTTATATTTTTTGAAGGCAAGTACAATGCGTATATCGTATAAAATTCGATAATTATTGAAAATAATTATGACAAGTAAATTCGGCAAATAACGAGCGGGACGTGGAACACCGTACATCTGTTTCAACTTTATTAAGTCTCATCATTTTATACGATATACCCATTGTAATTGCCTTAAAAAAATATAAACAATAATATACTTTACTTAACAATGCTTCAAAAAAGCAAATTTTCAAATTCTATATATAAATTTTGCATTCTCAGAAGTGATTTTCGCGAGGGAGAAACGATCGTACCTCATTGCAATATTGGTGGCATTTGGAAACTTTGAGGTGTAAGATTAATCAGTACGATATTATTTGTGCAGAAAGTATTTAAAAAAATGCGATCCGCAAGAACACTACCTTCCGGTGAGGTGAGTTGGTAAACTTTCTGGAGTAAAATTATCCGGAAAGGTTCCACAGAATTAAAATTGGTATCCACAGGCGCGAAAATCTATTCTTTTTAATAGAAACAAAATCTAATTCATCCAAGAAACTGCCGGATAACAAAAAATATTGTAGCTTTTTATAAAACATTGGTGTATACATAAAGCGTAGATAGATAGATAAATAGATAGATAGGTAGGTAAAAGATAGTGAACAAGAAATGATAACTCAAAACAAATCTAAGAGTTGAAATATTTCGTCCGATTTATACGGACACCTCAGTCAAATGATTTTTATTGAAAGCAAAATTACGTGCATACATGTGATTTGGTGAGGGGGGTGAGTTAGTAGCGGAAGTGAAGGGTAGGGAGGATAGGGGCTAATAGGAATGAAGTGTGGGCATAGTTTACAGGAAGTAGAGTGGAGGTTAGGAGTTAGATGGGGTAGGTCAAGGGGGGAGGGTAAAGTTCATAGTAGTGGTGTGTTTGATGTCAGCGGAAGAAACTATCAATAAAAATCATTTGACTGAAGATGTCCTTATAAATCGGACGAAATATTTCAACTCTTAGATCATTTCTTGTTCACTATCCTTTTACCTACCTCATACAGTCGGATTCTACTCCATCCATCCTATCTTCATAGATAGATAGATATGAACAGAATGCAAAATATAGATAGATAGATATAAAAACGCATAGATAGATTACGGTCAAATTACGCTGCCAGTTCATCGAGATTAAACAGCGATGAGCCTGTTCAATACTTAATTGGATGACCACTTAAGCACCAGGAGGTACTGTAAACAACCCGAGTCCTTTGCTTATCAAAGATGACTCGATTCAGCATTTAATGACCCGAAAGGAAAGGGTTAAACGGCCGAAAAACAAAACAACTAATTAACCAACCAACCGAAATTAGATATCATTACCTTCCAGATAATCGCACGTGATAACATGAAAGATTCATCATTCATTGGCAATTCAGTCTCGAAAGACTATGATAAAAGTTTTTGTGTGCCCCTGAAGTTGCAGCACCTCCTGTGACTATGAAGTCCTATGTTTGAGAAACATTCTCGACCACAGATTTTGCATTTGTAGGTTGTCCCTGTAGATGATGATGTTCCGATGCTTTGTTGCCGTTGCTTTCTTATGGACCTCTTAGCTTCATGATGTATCAGGGTGAATTCTGACGTGTACAGGCCTCTATGGAGATTCTGCCCACCGAGGGCGGTCTTGAGCCAAATTTTCCCAGCTGGAAGGGACAATGCCAAAGCACCTGAGATCATTTTTGCAGACATCCTTGAATCGCAGTAGGGGGCGACCAATCTGTCTTTTACCAGATGTTAGCTCTCCATACAGGATGTCTTTCGGGATTCGTCCATCATCCATCCGACATACATGACCCAACCATCGGAGACGACGTTGTCTCAGTAGAGAGTACAGGCTGGGGAGTTGAGCTCTCTCTAGGACTGCTGTGTTAGTGATCCTGTCCCTCCAGGTGATGCCCAGTACACGTCTAAGGCAGCGAAGGTAGAAGGTATTTAGCCGCCGCTCTTGGTGGGAGTATAAGGTCCATGTTTCACTTCCATACATGAGGGTGCTGATAATACATGCCATATACACTTGTACCTTTGTACGGATAGTGAGCTTGCTGTTGTGAGCTTCCCAAAAGTTGAGGCAGCTTTTCCGATCCGGCAACTGAGTTCAGCATCAAGTGACAGGTTGTCAGTGATGGTGGATCCAAGGTAGGTGAAGGTGTTTACGGCTTCCAGGGTGTAGCTGTTGATGGTGATGGAGGGAGGATTTCCAGTTCCCTGACCCATCGTCTTAGTTTTCTTTATACTAATGGTCAGGCTGAAGTCCTGGCAGGCTTGGGTGAACTGGTCCATGAGTGTTTGCAGCTGCTCCTGAGAGTGTGCTACCACTGCTGCATCATCAGCAAATAGCATGTCCCGAATGACAAATTGCTTGACCTTTGTTTTTGCTTTTAGACGGCTGAGATTCAACAGATTTCCATCTGTCCTTGTGTGAAGGTAGACTCCTTCTGTTGATTTACCAAAAGCCTGGCGCAGAAGGAGGGAAAAGAAGATCCCAAACAGAGTGGGAGCCAACACGCATCCCTGCTTGACACCACGACGAATGCTGAAAGGGTCTGAGGTGGACCCATCAAACTGGCTGGTGCCTTTCATGTCAGTGTGAAAAGACTGAAGAATGCAGAGAAGTTTTGGGGGTGAAAGGTTATATATTTTATTAATCTATCTGTCTCTATCTGATGGTGAGGTTCCAGTTTTGGAGGTTTGGGAAATGTGGAGCACCCCTTCATCACCATTGCTCCCTGGTCCACTCTGACCCGGAGTGGTAGTACCTGTTAGGGTCCCATCTATGGGTTAAATAGAAAAACATGAGTTGATAAACAAAATTATATTATGCATTAAGAATGAATTTGTTTCACAACTTTGTCGGCATTAAATGACCCACTGAGGTTGATATGCCGTAAAACCAAACCAAACCAAACTAATCTTCTGTGAAATTTGGCCTTTTCTAAAAATTTTTAGAGCGTAATAAATATAAACATCTTTCGTGCCGGTAAACGTTAGGTTACATGTCCCTTTCATGTTGAATAAATAAGCACTGAGCAAAAGGGTAATTCATGAGGAAGTGCGTCCCGGTCTCCTGCCTCAGAAATTGCTACCCGGTGACTATTAAAATAACGTCCCCAGCTATGTCGTCTCAGTGGTGTTACTTGAACGAAAACAACCAACCTAGGGCGTTAAATGTATTTTAGAGGGGCGGGGGGCTTCTCTTTTTTTGTCGTAATTCTTATTTATTTATCGTAATTTGTTTAGAAATTAATTTATAGAAATTTTTCGTAATTCTTGTTTATTTATAGAAATTTGTCGCAATTCTTGTTTAGATATGAAGATGGATATCTATCTATCTACCTCAATTTGTTCATTTTTTACTTTGTTTATATATCTATCCACCCATCTCCATTTGTTCATATAAAAAAAGAGAAGCCCCCCCCTCTAAAATACATTTAACGCCCTAAGTTGGTTGTTTTCTTTCAAGTAACACCGCCGAGACGACATAGCTGGGGACGTTATTTTAATTGTCAGCGGGTAGCAATTTCAGAGGCAGGAGACCGGGACGCACTTCCTCATAAATTACCAGCAAAAGTTCCACTTAGCAAAAACTAAAAATGACAGCAGAACCAGCAGAATAAAGTCTCATCCAATGGGAGTAATACTTCCAGCATTTAAATTATGAGTATCTATCAGTTTGTATGAGCTGTCCAATATCATCAGTTTGCAATATTTGGGTAGATCTTAAAAACTCACCCTCCACGTATACTGCACAGAAGTTCAAATATATCAATATATTTGTGTCTAATATCATTACCCGTAAAATCTCGCGAGAAAAACGCCAATCTAGACAGGTAAATCTCGAGAGTCCTGCCATAAAACATTGCAGAGGCACAGATCATTTTCCAATTTTTTTCTTTTAGATTAGTTTGTTCCGGCTTTTTAATGTCATATACGAAAGCAGATTGCACCGATTCTGCCTGTGATGCAGCCAACAGCCACCCGTCATGTCAGTGCACGTAAAAGGTTTTTTACATTTGAAAACAACCGTTTTGATCTCGATGTGTTTTTTTTTGTTGTTGTTTAATCAATAGTTTAAATCAAAGTGACTTTTGTCTAACTACAGAGCTTCGTTCGGTGAATACAATACAATGACTATAAAACTTTTGCCAGTTGCAAAGTGTAAAGAAAAAAAAGGTAACTATGATGTTTATTTGCCTTTGATTTGCTCTCTTAATATTTCGGGATGAAAAATCCCTTCATTAGAAGATTTCTGAGAGGACGAAGCCCTGGAGAGAGAGAGAGAGAGAGAGAGAGAGAGAGAGAGAGAGAGAGAGAGAGAGAGAGAGAGAGATGTTAACTGTCACTAAAATCTAATTCTACTGTATGCTTGTATTCGTGTGTGTGTGTGTGTGTGTGTGTGTGTGTGTGTGTGTTGTATGTGTGTATGTGTATGTTTGGTTTGGTTTGTTTTGTCTTACCTCAGCGGGTCATTTAATGCCGATAAAGTTTTGAAATAAATCAATTCTTAATGGATAATACATTTTTTTTATAAATACATTTTTCTATTTAACCCATAGATGGGACCCTAACAGGTACTACCACTCCGGGCCAGAGCGGACCAGGGAGCAATGGTGATGAAGGGGTGCTCCACATTCCCCAAACCTCCAAAACTGGAAACTCACCATCAGATAGAGTTTAACGTCATTCTCAGGACATGTAGACCCTCAGTCGCCGCCTTCTAGCACCCATATGATAAAAAAGGGGTTGGTGCTTGCCATAAGGGCAATAGGGTTGGGAAAATCATATAGGTGCTAGGGCTTGACGTGACCAGCCGATTGATCGGAGGGGGCCTCTCCGACCGCCCGTCTAGCCCAAGAAAGGGCAAAAGTGGAGTGTTGCATGTCATGAACTGCTCATCCACATGGGCTCTATCCTTAAGCATCACGGGTCGCCACCCACGGACAACAGGTGGCCCCATTGGGGGAGTCTTACCCCTCTGCAGAGGTGCACTCGGTGCATTCTAACGCCCCAGCCGACAGGGCGGGTATGTGTATGTGTATGTGTGTGTGTGTGTGTGTGTGTGTGTGTGTGTGTGTGTCTATGTGTATATGTTTGTTTAGTAATGTCTAAGTATCATTCCAGATTTTTTATTTTTGTTATTTTGTTAATTATCTATTTATTCATTCCTTTTCCGTTTGTGTGATTGTGTATATGTGTGTATATGTGTGTATGTATGTGTGCTTTTGTGTGTGTCTGTGCGTTTTTTTGTGTATTCTTTCCCATGTATGTTCATGTGTTGTTTTTATGTAGTTTCCTTGTTGGTGATTGGGATTATTTAACCCATCCTTGACTATAAAAGATTTGTTTATTTTATTTCACTCTATATCATCGAGATCAAAATAACAGTTTTGATCTCGATGTCATTTTATTGTTCAATCTATGGATTAAATCAAAGTGACTTTTGCTTAACTACAGAGCTTCGTTCAGTGAATGCGACACAGTGAGATTAGATTATAAAAAAGGTTTATTTCTTTTGCTGTATTTAAAGTTAAACATAGAATGTATGGCATATCAAACCTGTAGGGACCCGGTTTGTTTGGCGAGTGTTTAGTTGAGGAGTTGAAGAAGATCCGAGTTTTGATCCCCACAATGTAAATGTATAAGACTACGGAAATGTAGTTTCCATAGAAAACAAAATTGATAAAGGAAACAAACTTTATATACATTAATTTACAATTGGTATATTCAATTGTTCTTTCAGCGGTGTTGCAGACTGTATGTGTCTGTACATAGTTGTGTATGACAAGTGTGACATGTATTGTTTATATTTGTGCGATTGTAGCAGTTTTGTCTGTGATTGAAACTTGTGATTTAAATTTGTTTTTGTTGAGCGAGATAGAGAAAATTGGAAACGAAAATACGAGCCTAACCTGATATATCATTTTGTGTCTTCGGGCAGCTACTTCTCCCCATTGTGTCGGTTTTGGGGGAGAACTTTCGCTCCTACTGTCGAGTTAGGAGCATCAGCTCCAACTCTGTCGAGTCGGGAAGAGCGTAAGCTCCCACTTCTGTAGTTTTTCAGCTCTATGGGCCTTTTTATAATTTTCTTTTTGTCATTTTCTACGTGATCATTAAGCTAAAATATTCATCAAATATCAGATGATTTGCAATGATGCAATATCGAATGATTTTGGTACATTCCGATGGCGTACATATTTCCCCATGGAATTTAAACCATTGTTTCTATTGTTTCTAAAATATTTCTAAACTAATATTCATTCGATTCTCTTTTGTTTACCTAATTCTAAACTCATGACATACAATTGTAAAACTAGTTATTTAAGAAAACTTAATTATTTTAATTTGATCAATTCCACATGCCGTAAACATATATGGGCCAATCCCTATAACCCTTATTGGGTTATTTCATGCTGAAGACATTTTGTTTTATTCCTTCTAGTTAGGTATTCAAATTTGTTTTCAAACTCATTTTTTAAACACATTTTCTTACTATTTAACCCATAGATGGGGCTCTAAATTTGCTACCACCCTTGGTCAGGGTGGAACTGAGAGAAATGGTGATACAGGAGTTCTCCAAACTCCCAGAACTCGAGAACTGAAACTTCACTGTTAAATGCAGTTTAACATCGTACTCAAACCTCAGCCACCACCTAGCTCATATATGATAAAAATGGGAGGCGCGTGGTCTAATGGTTAGAGTCATAGGAAATGGATTCGTCGACCCGAGTTCAATTCTTGGACGAAGCTGTTTATATTTTAAATAAACAAAGCTACGCTTACTTTTATAAAAATTGAAGTAGAGATTTTAAAAACCTACGAAATGCAGGGGAATTAAAACAATTACAAAATGGTCGCTCAGAGAATCTTGGCACTGTTCTAAAACAAAGTTACAACAACCCAATATACTACAAAAATCTATTAATAATGTCTGTATTTCTATCTATAATAAAAACTACGTCATAGCTCTACGGCATAGCTTACGTCACAATATTCTTATGCTATATACACCCAAAATTTCAGTAAGCAATTTTAAAAATTGTTTTTTACTCTCGTCCTTTTTTTTTACAGTAACAAGAAGTTAACTAAAAAGTTTACAACTAAATAAATACCTACGATTTTGTGTAAAATTGACGTGGAAAATATTCAAAATAATTGTTTGATTATCGATTGGGTGATTCCATTGTTTTTTGCATGTTTGCTAAGGTTGCAGGGTTGCTACTAATTTAAAAACTAGCAGCGGCTACCCGGCGTCGCCTGGGTAGAGGGGGATTTTTTAAGTTAGTCCCGCAGATCCATTATTACTGAATCGTGAGTTGAATCCTCGTGGGATGCCCCATTTAAATCCCTTTATAAAAAAATAGACCTTGCATTGATCCAGCTATTCTGAAAAGAAATGTTAATGTCTACTATCTAAAATATTAAATGAAAAAAAAAAAATTCATGCTGTTATCATTAAAATTTTATTTTTCAATTATCTTCCCAAATATAAATCATAAATCTCTATTATTTTTGCTCAAAAACCAAGCCCTGGTGATATTTAATGTGTATGTATATTTACTTTGTCGTTAATTGTTTTATTTTCGAAGTTTCCTCTGGACATACAGATTTGCACAACTGCCCTTTATATATGCATAGATGTTTAGTATATTATTGCCGGTGTTAAATGCTATTCTATTTATGTTAGGTTTGTTGTTTTTTTTATATACAAATGGCCTCAATAATTGTAAGTGTTTGCTTATTGTTATTTTCATATAGGATATTTTTAAATCAACAATATATTTACGTTTGTCTCCAAGTATTTGTAGTCCATAATAGCATTAAAATCTCGATAGAATTGTGTCAAACAGGTCTTAAAATGCAGATATTGCGAGCCATAGATAGCGGTTTGTTCTTTAGATTATGATTTATAAAATATGTGTTAAACTAGTTTTGTATAAGAATAATTCACTTACCTGAAACTTTTCCCAATTAACCCAAATTCTAAAAAACGTTGAACTGTGAAAGTAATGTGTGCCGGTTGAAAGAAAGAGTTGGTGCAAAAAAAAAAAAAAAAAATGAATGAATAGATAAATAAATAGAAAAAAATGCTGACCCCAGATTACCCGGGAAAATCGATTTTGGTATAGAATTTGTTTTTACTCTGCGTACAGAATGTGTGATGTCTGTTAATTAGGCTAAAAGTCATCGCCTTTAACCGAATTTGACACTTGACACTTACCGTAAATCCGCACGTTTTATCCAAACTCTTACAAGTAATCATAGTCTGATCATATGTAAGCAATACAGAAATTATATATAAGGAAATACATAAAGAGAAAGCTAGATGGGAACTATACATGAATGCTGTGCGTTTTCTTGAATAAATTTTGGAAGCAACATTCCTTAAAAAAGCAGCTGTAAAATAAATTAATCAACTGATTTTTTTTCTTCAGTGTTTTTGGTCTAATTCTTTCAAAACTTAACACGGGTATCAACAAAATGAGCACAGATTTTCATTTAAAAACGAATTACTGTTAACAAAATTCAGTGAGAAAAATGTTAAAAGAATACAGTGGCCGATATTGATAAACAAAAAAAAAAAAAATAAAAATAACCAAAAATCAGGGAATTTTCTGATCTTAATAAAATTTTCAGTGTTAACTATTAATCAATGAATTACTTCTTTTAAATTTCTGAATAGTTTTACAGTAAACTGTAAACGTCAATTAATCTACGTTTTCGAAAAACGAATATAAGAATAAAATACACAAATTGCAGTGAAAATGAAATTGGCACTCGACATTAAAAGAATTAGAAGATTTCTACGAAATAAATATTTCAATGACAATTTTTAGATTTGAGGAAAGCTCAAATTTGCGGGCAGCTAAATCTGGATTGTCAGCTGACAGATTTGAGTTATGCAACGTTTTGAAAAGAGAAGAAAATAAAATAAAAAAATAAATAGAGCACGAAATGTGAAGAATATGGAGTAGATATATTTGAAAATGGTTTGATACATTTCTAAAAATTCTGTTCTATTTCTTTGTTGAGTCAAGATTTAAAGTTAGTCTTAGTTTAAGTCTTTGATCGATTATTTTGGCGATTTCTTTTCTCAAGAAATGAATAAAATCATATAATCATCATCATCATCATGTCGGGCTGTCAGCGGGATATCCATGACAATCTCTCCCCATCCGTCCCTATCGCTCATCATTCTCGGGAGGTCCTCTATGCAGCATCCTGTATCCGCACAGAGCTGATCAATGTACGTCTTTGCTGGTTGGCCCACACTGGGTGCCCATGTGCTGGCTTTCAGAGGAGAACGTCGCTTATGAGTTCGTCCTTGCTTAGTTGATGATATTTTGCTTATTTTCCTCTTTTCAAATGTCGAATGTTTTTTTTCTTTTTGTTTGTCTTGCAATCCTATTTTCACGTTTTGAATATTTTCTTTCCGGGCGTTAGAATGCACCGACTTCACCTCTGCAGAGGAGTAAGACTCCCCCAATGAGGCCACCTGTTGGCCGTGGGTGGTGACCCGTGATGCTTAAGGATAGAACCCAGGTGACTGAGCAGTTCATGACTTGCAATATTCAACTTTAGGCTTTCTTGGGCTAGACGGGCGGTCGGAGAGTCCCCCTCCGTTCAATCGGCTGGTCACGTCAAGCCCTAGCACCTATATGATTTCCCCAACACTATTGCCCTTATGGCAAACCCCAACCCCTTTTTATAATATGGGTGCTAGAAGGCGATTACTGAGGGTGTACATGTCCTGTGAATGACGTTAAACTCTATCTGATTGTGAGATTCCAGTTTTGGAGATTTGGGGAATGTGAAGCACCCCTTCATCACCATTGCTCCCTGGTCCACTCTAACCCGGAGTGGTAGTACCTGTTAGGGTGCCATCTATGGGTTAAATAAAAAAATGTATTTGTGAAAAAATTGTATCATCCATTAAGAATTGATTTATTTCAAAACTTTATCGGCATTAAATGACCCACATAGGTTGATATGCCGTAAAACAAAACGAAACCAAACCAAACATATTTTCTTTCTCATTTTGCAAAGTTACTCACTGTTTCGTCTTTATTGATTACTTCCCCTTGATATTTCTTTTACCGAACAACATCGACTTCATTGACAATGATGTGAATTCTCTCCAATATATTATTTCCTGATATCAACAGAATTGAAGAATCGGGCAAATAAATAAATAAAACCGTTTCCTTCTTTTTTTCTTCCGATCAACGTTTCTCTTTGAAATGAACCCACATCCAAACAATAATTAAATAAAGAAAGAAACATCACTTGTTAATCTTTTTGACTTTGGTAAAAATCGATATATCGATGGATATTCACTTTCTCGATAATTGAAACACTGCACGCCAAAATATATATCCCTAAGCTACATCTATTTATTGGTAATGGATCTTGCCATCCATCAAAGAACTGGCGCTATAAATCTTCCAATAATGCTCTACGCCATTTCAACGACTTGCAGTTAAACTTGGCATTTGATAATATATATATATATATATATATATATGAAGAAAAGGAAGTGAATCCGACGGTATGTAGTATATTAAGAAAGATTGAAAAAACACAGGTTTAAATGAGTTAAGTGGTGAGTTTATTGGCCGACGCTGCAGTGTTTCGATCTATTAATTAGATCATCTTCAGGGCATTTGTTGGTATATGGAAGGTAATAAGAAATTTTTTATCACAGAATAACGAGAAAAGCGAGTGATAGTCCTTGTTTATCAGTCTGTTTAAAATTTGAAGTTTGAAAAAAGAAGACGGTTTGAAATATGACGTCAAATATTTTCTTTTACGGTGTGAGTATGGGACTGTGTAAGTGTGTGTATCGAAAAGAAAGCATTGTGCATTTTTTAGGTGTGTGGTTGCTCGTGTGTGTATAAATCTTTTATAAATATATATGTGTGTGTCTACGTATTTTTTTTGTAAATATATATGATCATAACGAGAGCATGTAGGTAACACAGATCTATATCTGGACTTTAATAAAAAAAAGAAAATAAATGAAAATAAATGTAAAGACTTCATATTTGATTGGCTTCGCTCGGTCATACATCAAGCCACGATAGTGCTATGCCCAGGTAGAACAGTATCAATCATTTTGAAGATTACATGGCCAAATGCAGACTTATGGCAAATAAATTATTAGATATTCATTTCTATTACGCTTAATGTCACATTGTATGTGAATGGTAACTGTGTGCAAATAGATAATCCATCAACCAAAAGAAAGACTATTTGACAATGTTAAACATTTTGTTCGGTAGACGAGGATTATCCTGTTTTTAGTAATTTATACATACACCTTACGATTTTTGATTTAACAGAAGATTTCTTTTAATAAATATCCGGTCAAAATGATCCTAAAATTTCTTTGTTGTGTGTGTGTGCTTTCATTCTTATTAAAGTATGATTCCACTCAACAAATAACCGTAGCCTTCTGTTGTACCAATAATCTGTTCATATATATATATATATATATATATATATATATGGTATTTGTGGAAAGGTGACTTTCCGGTGAAACAGGTCACAATGGTTAGTTGATTCAAGTTTCACAATGATAAGGCAGCGATATAACAAATATAAAGTGCTCAATACGTTGGCAGAGCAAATTTATTATGATAATGGTACACGGTAATAACCTACTCGAGTTTCACCATAAGGATCTTCAGGGTTAAATTTATTAGGATATTGGTACACGTTAATAACCTACTCGAGTTTCAGCATAAGGATCTTCAGGGTTAAATCCACTGGATTAATCAAGATATTGATTAATTGCAGTTGATTGCTGGTTACTACCGTGTACCATTATCATAATATTATATATATATAATATATATATATATATATATATATAATTTATGATAATGGTATATATATATATATATATATATATATATATATTAATATTTACATTTTTGCTTGAAGGCAATTACAATGCGCATATCGCATAAAATTCGATAATTATAGAAGATAAGTAATATTGACAAGTGAATCTCGCAAAGAATTACTCGGCGTGTAGTTTCTGGGTATCCTACTGAAGTCCCGGTTTCGATTTCTGTCGGTGGGAGATCGTTAGTATACATCGCTGATGAGACTTAATAAAGTCGAAACAGCTGCTGTACGATGTTCTACACGCCGAGTAATTCTTTGTGAGATTCACTTGTCAATATTATTTATCTTTTATAATTATCGAATTTTATGCGATATGCGCATTGTAATTGCCTTCAAGCAAAAATATAAATATTAATATATACTTTATTCTCCAATGATTCTAAAAATAACAAACATCCCAAAATCTTATATATATATATATATATATATATATATATATATATATATATATATATATATATCTTTTATTTGAACACCAAAACCGTGGTAGAGATGTTTTTAAAATACTACAAGTATATATATATATATATATATATATATATATATATGTGTGTGTGTGTGTGTGTGTACATTGTTTATTATATATATTAACTAACATTTTAGAATGTTTACAATTATAACTATCTTCGGTTTATAGATTAAAACAGATTGAAGGAAAACAAAATCAGTGAGTGTTCCTCGTAGATAATCACTATATATTCCAATCATTTTTTTGTAAATATATATCATCATAACGAGAGCATTTAGGTAACACATTTATTGTTATCTATACTATTTCTCTGAATTTTTGAGATGAGGCTAGATAATTTGAATAATTTGGATTATTCGGACTATTGTCCTCATCTTTTTTGTTATCTACACTATTTCTCTGAATTTTTGAGATGAGGCTTGATAATTTGGATTATTTGGACTATTGTCCTCATCTTTATTGTTATCTATACAACGTTTCAGCTGATGTGCCCTCCGGCCTTCTTCAGGCATTTCTTGTCAAACTTTGGAACCTTCTTGTCATAATTGGAAGCCTTCACAGAACTTTGAACCCAACCCTTTATTCAATCCACGGGGGTAAGAAATGACCAGAATTAAATAAGATCTTAGCAAATCTAACTATAAGCCATCAAAATGCAAATAAGATAATTATACGTGCGGGTTTGGGACTGCATGCAAATTTTTATGTTCCCGGCGGTCTCCAAAACAGTCCCCAGGAACCGGTGGTCCACCCTGTCGAATGCCTTGGACTGATCTAAATTGATCAGCCCGGTACATTTGTCGTATTTTATCCCCTCTAGGATCATGCGAACCAAATGCAGATTGTTTTGGGTCGATCTTCCTTTCACAGCGTAGTTCTGTTCCAGTCCGATCAGATCACCGACAACAAGCCGCAAACGGTTTACTAAGACCCGGGCCAAAATCTTTAACTCTGTGTTTAGCAGAGTTATGGGCCTGTAGTCATCTAAGCCCTCCCAAACATTCCTGTCACCTTTCTTCAGCAATGTGATCACACCCTTGGTAATGCGCTTTGGGATGGCTCCCAAGGCAAACCAATTGTTGAACACATCCGTCAGAATAGGGAAAAAATGTACAATTCGTAGTGTGGACCGTCCAGTCCCGGAGCTTTGTTGAGGCCGACCTGCTTCAACGCGTTACAGACTTTAATAAAAAATAAAAATGAAAATAACTTGTAATACGTTCTACATTGATTTCATTGATGGATGAGTAATGACACAATGTCGAACAAGTTTTCATAAACTATTATTTCATATGTTGAGCAGCGTGTTCTATTATCCTCATGAGCCTGTCATTGTTTAATGAAGGACATATTGATTAGTTTAGATGTACAGCGGTGGTAAGTAGGTGCGTGGTTAACGTCACAGTTAATCGACTCGTCAACCCGAGTTCAAATCCTGGACAAGGTTGTTTGCATTTCACATAGTGCTAATACCCTTGAATCCAACTATTCTCTATCCAGCTATGCTAGGTAACCAGTCTAGGAGAAGAAAAACTCTGAATTAATCCTGTGAAACTCCACTTTAGAAATTGATCATGTGTCGCATCCTGCTCGTGTGAAGGTGTTGGTAAATATATATATATATATATATGCTTCCCATCCCCCCACGTACAAATATATGCTTCCGATCGAACACGTACAAACAAAAAGCGCATTCGATATCACATAAACATGCAACACGAGAATACAGTTAAAAAAACGCACACATTTAACCATTTACACCATTTCTGTCATTAAAAAAAAAATTTCGTTTACCTGACGAATGTTTTAGCAAGAAACCATTGGTTGTAATATTGTTCCCAAACAAATGAATAAAAGCTAAACATTTTATTTGTCCATTCATTCATCTACACACACACATACATATATATATAGGATCACCCGCAGCATTCTTGTGCAGCTCCCATCTAGTTTATTCTCTAGTCGCTTAGTTAGGGTCCAGGTCACCCTAACCATCCGAGTAAGACGGACAAGATACGCGGGACATTGCTGAAGAAGCAAGGACGAACTCATAAGCGACGTCCTCCTGTGGAAGCCAGCACATGGGCACGCCAGTGTGCGCCGACCAGCAAAGACGTACATTGATCAGCTCTGTGCGGATACAGGATGCTGCACAGAGGACCTCCCGAGAATGATGAGCGATAGGGACGGATGGAGAGAGACTGTCATGGATATCCGCGCTGACAACGCGACATGATGATGATGATGATGATGATTATGATGATATATATATATATATATATATATATATATATATTTTAT
Source organism: Doryteuthis pealeii (assembly GCA_023376005.1). NCBI lineage: Eukaryota > Metazoa > Mollusca > Cephalopoda > Myopsida > Loliginidae > Doryteuthis > Doryteuthis pealeii. The sequence continues at coordinate 89,496,737 of CM042157.1, read as the reverse complement.
TTTACAATGTTTTCATAGATCAATGTTCATTATCAGCGACCGCGGTTTCATGCTAAAAGCAATCATCAGGCTGAGGAGCAAGATCCTATGGTGTTTGTTGGAGTTCTTGAGTAAAGAACTCCAACAAACACCATAGGATCTTGCTCCTCAGCCTGATGATTGCTTTTAGCATGAAACCGCGGTCGCTGATAATGAACATTGATCTATGAAAACATTGTAAAATAAATAAATATTAGCTCTTACAAACTGTGATTGAGCACTGTATTTTCTTTGTTTCATCGCAAAAAAAATGTTGTTTTTACATATACCTATATATATATATATACATATATATATATATATATATATATGTGTATGTGTGTGCGTGTAGAGTGGTGTGTTCCGTTATCCTCCGAAGTTTGCCATTGTTCAATGGATGATTTATTGATCAGTTTTTGACAGTTGTGCCTCGTGTGAACGTGATCCGTGCTTTTGCTTTCTTCATTCATTCATATATATATATATATATATATATATATATATATATATGAAATTTAACATTCATATGATGTTTGTTATGTTTATTCAAAATGTTAAATTTCATATTGTCGGATTAGGTTACGAATCAACTTCGTTGGCATTACTACAAAAATGCAAATTTTGAAAAAATTTATTTTTAGTAAATCCGAACTATAATAGCGTCCGCGGAACTAATCGACGTTATTTGCAATCCAAAATGTGACATTGAGTAAAGAACTTCAATGGGATCTTGCTCAACAACCTGATGATTGCCCTTAGCATGACACCTGATAATGAACATTGATCTGTGAAAACTTTCTAAAATAAATAAATATTAGCTCTTACAATTTGTGATTGAGCACTGTATTTTCTTTGTTTCATCATAAAAAAAAATTTTGTTTTTACATATACCTATATCCGTTGTCCTCCGAAGTTTGCCATTGTTCCATGGATGATTTATTGATCATGTTTCCAAAACCAAAAACAAAGTCAAAACAGTTCAATTCATTCAAGATATAAAACATCTTTCTTTATTCTCTCTCGAAATGTCTGACATGTTGTTATATTCTTTATTCCTATTGCCTTCTAACTATCAGTTAGGATATCATTAGAATTTCTGAGCTGGTAATTGTTAATTATGATTAATTTGACTATCATTTCTTCCATCCTAAAATTGGCTGCTGAAATTAACGGCTCTTATATTGTCCTCCTATGATCAGCTAACTGCGATCAAAGAACTGGAATTAAATTGAAATAAAATAACTCATCAATTATTAATAATTCCACAAAGATTCATCTTAGACAAAATGGTCTGATGATGGAATAGGTGATAAAATGATAAACGCCAAATTCCACCTTCTCTTTGTCTACGTTATTAAAACTTTAATACACGTTTGAGCATTTTTATAGATATAGAAAATCACATATATTATTAATATATCATCAGTGTGGTAGACCCAACGACATCAGTCGCTTTATTGATAAATCAATAAAGCGACTGATGATGCCGAAGCTCAATGCTCTAGCGAAATATATCCTACATACGTTTGTCTGAGTTTTGTTCTTGTGTTCTCATATCTCTACCACACACACACACACACACACACACATACATATATATATATATAATTGTATATGTATGCATATATATATATATATATACATTTGTTCCTAGTTCGATACCGGTACTCGCCAACTCAGCGTATGAGTAGCACAGGGACTTGTGCGGTAAAGTAAGGAGCTGATGGTAGGTGTGGCGCTCCACCTCAGATGCTAAAAACAATCTCCTTGCTCTAGTGCTATTGAAAAGGGGATAGACTCCCTCGCTGACTGGCTGATACCGACTGTAGGCCGCCCCGTCGACTTTATAAAGATAAAAGGTGGCTTACCAGTGAAAATGGGCACGATCGTTGGAGGTGCAAAATTCAGGGGTTAAGTCAGCGATATAACAGATACAAAGTGCTCAATACGAAGTAGAGCAAATTTATTAAAAAATGGATACACTAGAAACCTACTCGAGTTTCACCATAAGGATCTTATGGTGAAACTCGAGTAAGTTTCTATTGTATCCATTTTTTAATTGTATCCATTTTTTAATAATATATATATATATATATATATATATATATATCTGTGGGTAAATGAAGATATGCTTGTTGACTTCATGTCTATCCTAATCTAACTAATATACACGATTTATCAATGATATTGAGCACTCTCATAAATCGTCCTAGGAAATAGACACCACGAGACGAGTTCAAATCTTGGACGAGGCTTTTTATATTTCACATTGCGAATCCAAATATTCTTCCTCAAATTATGTTTAAATCGTAGGGAATACCGAGCTCATTAACCTTGATTTAGGCAACCAGTGTAGGAGAAGGAAAACTCTGAATTCAAACCATGTTAAACTTCGCTGAAGAAATTGACCGTGCATCACATCCTGGAAGGTGTTGGTATCTACATATAAATATAACAAACTATATTATTTACATTAGTATATACATACTAACTCAGCGTATGAGTAGCACAAAAAAACACACAAGATCGCGTCCATTTCAATAACAGTCTCTGAAGATAAAGTTTCTTCAAAATTGATTAGACACTGAACATTATTTTATTTTTTTATACGCATTGTAATTGCCTTCTTAACATAAATGAATGATAAGATACTTAACAATGCTTCAAGAAAATTATCAAATACTATTATTTATTTTAATGTTATTTTAATTGTCTTCTATATAAAATCTTATATAGAGGATTGCTTTTAATACGTTTGAGAAAAAACATGATAGTATTAGAAATCAGTAACAGTAAATAATTCTCTATTAAACACAATTTTGTTAAAATCATTATGCAAATTATTCCCACCATATAATATGTAAATCTTTATTTCTTAGATATATAACACATATTTCAGAATTTTAAATGCATTGATAATAGGAGCAGTTTTGTGGCAAATATAACTCAGATAGATTTTAATAGAGGCATCGTTAATAAATAAGATCCGAATTAATATTAAATAATGGCTATTTCAAAACAGCAAAGAATATAGGCCTCTATGTGAACTCGGGTAAAATAGAGTTAATGCGTTTCAAAAATAAAGGAAACATCTCCACACTCAACGAAGCCTCTTAAGCCAGTAGAACAATTCACGTACCTGGGTGGTAATATCTCCTCTACAGAGAGCGATGTTAATACACGGATAGCAAAGGCATGGTCGTCCACAAATAGTTTATCAGTCATATGGAGGTCCGATATCCCTGACAAGCTGAAGCGACAGTTCTTCCAGGCTGTGGTTGTGTCGGTGCTGCTATATGGCTGCACCACCTGGACCCTAACAAAGCGTCTTAAGAATAAGCTAGATGGGCGCTGCACAAGAATGCTGCGTGCAGTCTTGAATAAGTCGTGGAAACAGCTGTACGGTCACCTGCCACCCATCTCACAAACTATCCGAGTGGGACGGATAAGGCATGCAGGACACTGCTGGAGAAGCAAGGATGAACTCATAAGCGACGTTCTTCTGTGGAAGCCAACACATGGACATGCAAGTGTGGGGCGCCCAGCAAGGACCTACATTGACTAGTTATGTGAAGATGCTGGCTGCTCCGCAGAGGAGCTCCCAGGTGTAATAAATGATAGGGAAGGTTAGCGAGAGATTGTCATGGATATCCGTGCTGCATGCACCACATGATGATGATGATTTCAGAACCATTGAGAATATAACTTAAATAACTAAGGAAGTCGGGATGTCAGAGGTGATGTAGTTACGGTAACAGACAGACAGTTACAGAATCTCCATTACAATAAGATATGGCCGTCTACTCATCGTGTAATCGTCTCAAATCTTATTATAATGGAGATTGTGTGTTTTTCTGTCTGTAACCGAAACTATATTACTACTCAAGTCACAATTCCCTTAATTATTTACGTCAAATTCTCCATGATTTCATTCTTTTAAACCTTCAGTTATTAATAAAAATTGTTTTACATTATTAATACTGTTGACCATATCTACCTACTAACAACATGCAATTGTATTTATATATACAACAAAATAGCGGTTTACAGTTTGAACGAGAAGGCTAATTTGCATATTGATATTTAAATTTTATTTTAATAAATATGTGCTTGGTATTATTGATTTCTAATTGTTTGGTTTTATCTTAAGAAATATAAACAAAAATCTCGTGGATAAATCTTAAAAGAAATTTATTTACAAGAAGAAATAACTGTAATATTATCCTTTACTTCCTATTTTAACTAAATATTTAAATCTTTTTATCTGCATTCTTATTCAGTTTCATTAGCCTTTCTAATTTAATATAATATTTTATTATATCAAAACTTAAATACTTGCACCCGGAGGGTGCATATATTTGCTAGTATATATAATAACAAACAAGTTTTCATCCGGTCTCGAACGGCAGACTCCGGTACTGTCGTGCAAATGCACATTTCCCGTCTATTAGTCTACACGAGTCTCAGCCCCTTCCGATTGTAAGATGTGCAGCCATGTTTTCTTGTCATTGCATTATCTCTGGTTGGGCGTGTTTGATTCGTCCGTAATTAAATGTCAGCCAGGGCGTAACTTGATGCCCGTGATGGGGCTTGTTTCATTTTCAGGTTTAGACTTGGAGAGACACAACTACCACCGTCTTCCTTTTACCAGATAATCGGCCTATCAACTGCACTGACAGACGATTTCGATTAGGAGAAAATGTAGACATCCGGCGAAGGGGGGCCGGGTGGTTAAGAGAGGAGCAGATTTCCCCATTCTAAACCTGGAAAGTTCAATAGATCTCATCATGGAAAATGGCATTCGTATTAAAGAGTGCTGGTTAATCAACTTAAATAAAGTAAAATAATTTATTTATGGGACGGGTAGTTTTTTTTATTTTTAAATAGAATATGGTATTCTCATTATTCATTTATTTCATGAAACATGTCGGGAGAATAAAGGTCTCACATTTAGTCTTGTTCATTAAACTCAAAATAAATCCTTTTTCTTCTTCTCCCAACTTATTAAACTCAACTGTCTGTTCATATCCTCTGTCTATGTTTTTGTTTGCCTCCGTCCTTATCTGACTGCCTATTTCCTTTTCTCTCTCTCTCTCTTTCTTACTATATATATATATATATGGTTAGGAGGTTGATTTAGAAGGCTATCACAATGCAGGTATAAAGAAAAATAATAATAATACGGTAACAATAATGTTGTGTGTTAACCTGTATTTAATTCTTGAATTTTCGAGATAATATCTCTTTTTCAAAAGATCACTAGAACTGAAGCAGTCTAGTTATGGTATTTCTTTTTAAATGAATTTTTTTTAAAATGATTGTATTTTTATAAATATAAAATATAAAAATATATAATAAAAATATAAAAATACCATCATTTTCAAAAAAAAAAAAAAAAATTCACCTGTGTGAACATATTCGGCACACAGAGAAGATTCGATCTTCATAAGAGTGAAATTTTATTTTGAATGAAACTGACCGAAATTTTATTTTGAATGAAACTGACCGAAACACATCTCAAGTGATATTGATTAAATTCATCTTTTATTATCCATTCTATTCTTTCTATTCTTTATTCATTCTTCTTCATATTGTCGGATTCATTTCCAATTTCCATTTTTACATATATATATATATATATATATATATATATATATATATATATATATATATATATGGGTTATTTCCTAGTTGAGTAACATGATATGACCCAGAAAAACAGAACCCAAATGATTTATTTATTTTCTCATTAAACTAACCCTAACCCTAACCCTAACCCCTAATCCTAACCCTAACCCTTGTTGGACTTAAACTTAAAAAAAACAGTTTTATTACAAAATTCGTGGTTTTGATTTTTTCTGGTCACCCTGTAATATTGTTACTCAACTAGGGGGTTAGGGTTAGGGTTAGGTTTACGGTTTAGGGTTAGGGTTAGGGTTCGGTTAGTATTGGGTTTAGTGTTAGTTTAATGGGAAAATAAATAAATCATTTGGGTTCTGTTTTTCTGGGTCACCCTGTAATATCATGTTACTCAACTAGGAAACAACCGATATATCTATGTATGTGTGTGTGTGTGAGATGTAATTTTCCTGTTATTTAACCAGATTTTCCAATGTTCTTCTTACCATAACTAGAGATGAAACAGAGATAGACAGACAGACAGACAGATATATAGATAGTGTCGTTAAAGATTATGTTTTAGTTGATCATATGACCCCTTACTTTCCGGTATTCTTATTTTGGATAGTCCCATGAAATCTATTCCGTTCCAGCAGCTGGAAACGGTAGATCAGTTTTGTGCAAGACGCATCAGAAGTAAAGAATCAATAAAGATGATGAAATGATACGAACAGGAATTCTATTTTGGTTCTCTTTTGTAGAATTTGGTTTTCCGGTTCGCCTGTCGGCCTAGCTCGACCGACAGGTTCTGTTTTTGGTAATTACAATTTCGGTTTTTACCTGGCCTGGCAAATGCTGTTGTGCATTTGGCTTTCACCTTGATATCGGCGAAAGACTTCCGGCATTCGACAGCTGGTAAGGATTCAAATCTGCACGATATCTTCCCTACTCACCACTTCTTTATTTTATTTTGACTCGTTCAGTCATAAAAACATTTCTAACGCATGTTTCTGACAAGCGGTAAGAAGATTCATTAAAGTCAAGTTGATTACAACGCCCTGTAGAATAAACCGACTGCACCTCTGCAGAGGGGTAAACCTTCCCTAATAGGATAACCTGTTGGCTGTGGGCGGCAACTCTGGTGGCTGAGCAAACCTAAGAGGAATTACGAGGTCGTAGGGAGCTCTTAATCTCCCGGTGGTCGGCAATTGTTCCGGACGAAAGAAGAAAAACAACACAATTGAAAATTATACACATATATTAACAAAGGTACAACATTGTTGCAAATTTTTATGGCATTTGCTACGAGACTTATCTGAGAGGTGAAATTACAGTTCGTAGGTGAAGTGGCTCTAGAAAGGATTTCTACTAGCCGTTGTTGGAGTGCAGTTGAGACGCGTTTCTCCTGGTGAAAGTTGTTAGGATAAGTAAAGTATTGGGGAGTGCTTTTTTTTGAGCGACTCGCCTTGGTAACTGCCTTTTTAAGTAGGTGGTGGATGGAGCCCTTGTTAAGGTGACTCCTCAGGTCGACAATCTTCAGATAAGTGATGGGGTTTGATTCTCCCACCAACCTCGTGTTGGTGATTCTCCCCTAGCGACAGGAGATAATTCTCTTTCGGATTTCCTATAAACCATGACAGGCAACGCTGCACTTTGGTCCTTACTGAGGCTAAACGGGCGGTCAAAGAGGCTTCCTCCGATCAATCGGCTGGTCACTTAAATACCTAGCACGTATATGTTTGTCCCATCTCCCAACCCTATTGTCCTCGTCACAAACCCCTAACTCTTTTTATTGTATTAGAAGTCGGTTTTGAGGGTTTTAGTGTACTGGGTATGAGGTTAAACTCTATCTGATAGTGTTCTAAGTCTGGAGCTTTGAGGAGTGTGGGGTACCGATTCATTAACATTACTCCCAGTCCAACCTGACCCAGAGTGGTAGTACCTATTAGGGTTCTATCTATAGACGAATATGGTTGCGTTTTACTTCGTGTTTATGCCCTTGAGAAAGGCATGGATTTATCTGTTCTCATCTATCTGATCAGCAATACTGTTATGACCTTTTAAAGGGTCAATAAATAATAACTCAACACGGCGATAAAATGTAGAGAACAGATGTATTCAGCAATATATCAATGTACAAATGAGGAGGGGTTCCTTGTTACAGCGTACACGAAGAACATGTATCTGCTACTTCTCACTTGAGTAGCTTTGCTCTGTTAAATATACCCTTTGGGTAAGTCCAATGTTCGTGTCATAGGTGAGTCACCTACAACAAATACTCTGCTTAAAAACTGACCTCATGTCACATCCTTTTCGTGGCGGGGGGTTGGGTAAATATATACTTCTGTCGTAAATGAGTTCTTCACTGGAAGTAAAAGTAAATTGACAGGGTGGCCTATGGTTGGTGTCAGTCGGATAGCGAAGAAATCTAACCCTTTTTTTAACTAGCGCTAGACCAGAGGGATCGTTTTTGCGTCCATGGTGAAGCGACACACAACCACCAGCGCCCCTCTTTATCACACAGATCAAAGCTGTGCTAATAATGGCATAGTTGGCGAGGGCCGGTATCGAACCCAGAACCTTGTTAATCGCACTAATTGCCGTGTTCTGTACTAATCCGCCCTGTCAGCTGCGGCGTTAGAATGCACCGACTGCACCTCTGCAGATTTCTCCAAATGGGGCCACCTGTTGGCCGTGGGTGCTGACCCGTAATGCTTAAGGACTGAGTCTTGGTGGATAAGCAGCCCATGACCTGCAACACTCCACTTAGAACCTTACTTAGGCTAGACGGGCGGTCGGAGCGGCCCCCTCCGATCAATCGGCTGGTCACGTCAAGCCCTAGCACCTGTATGATTGCCCCAACACTATTGCCCTTATGGCAAGCCCCAACACTTTTTATCATATATGTGCTAGGAGGCGGTGGTTGAGGGTCTACATGTCCTGGGAATGACGTTAAACTCTATCTGATGGTGAGGTTCCAGTTTTGGAGATTTGGGGAATGTGGAGCACCCCTTCATCACGATTGCTCCCTGGTCCACTCTACCCGGATGGTAGTACCTGTTATGGTTAAATATGGGTTAAATAGAAAAATGTATTTATAAAAAAAATTGTATTATCCATTAAGAATTAATTTATTTCAAAACTTTATCGGCATTAAATGACCCACCGAGGTTGATATGCCGTAAAACAAAACCAAACCAAACCAAACCTATTTTCTTTCTCATTTTGCAAAGTTACTCACTGTTTCGTCTTTATTGATTACTTCCCCTTGATTTTCTTTTACCGAACAACATCGACTTCATTGACAATGATGTGAATTCTCTCCAATATATTATTTCCTGATATCAACAGAATTGAAGAATCGGACAAATAAATAGATAAAACGGTTTCCTTCTTTTTTTTCCCGATCAACTTTTCTCTTTGAAATAAACCCACCCCCAAACAATAATTAAATAAAGAAAGAAACATCACTTGTTAATCTTTAGTAAACATCGATATATATATTTACCAACTCCTCCGCACGAGCAGGATACGACACAAGGTCAATTTCTTAAGCGGAGTTCAACAGTTTTAATTCAGAGTTTTCCTTCTCCTAGACTGGTTACTTAGCCATGGTTAAAGAACCCAGTCTGTCCTGTTATTTACCCATAGCTGGAGGGAGAGTAGGATTCATACCTTTCCCAAGGGTATTAGTACTAAGTGAAATGCAATTACCACGTCCAGGATTTGAACTCGGGGCGACGAGTCCATTTCCCATGACTTTAACCATTACACCACGCGATATATCGATGGATATGGAGTGGTAGTACATGTTAGGGTCCCATATATTGGTTAAATAGAAAACCATGAGTTTATAAACAAAATTGAGTATCCATTAAGCATTACTTTATTTAAAAACTGTATCGGCATTAAATGACCCACTGAGGTTGATATGCCGTAAACTAAACCAAACCAAACCGTTACAGCTATAGCGAAATAGATTTTCCACAGAGTGACCCCAATGCGTACTTACGATCAAGTGATCTAAGTCGGTAAATCACTTGTAAATATAGCTGCAGTCCTAAGCAGTATCCAGAGAACTTGGCCTCGATTGATAAGGAAAAGTAGATAAACGCATTTGTATCCTCTAAGCAACATAACACAAACAATTATCAAAGCGAAGAGAATCTTTTGAAACTTACATTTACTTTTTTGCCATGAGCGTCTTTGTTAATCTAAAGATCTTTCGATTTTCAGGATGAGAGTCCTTCATGACGTCACGGAGGTAAAGATCGCTTTACTTGTCGTGAAAAAGTAGTTTACTACATTTACTTCTCGTTGTTCATTGCTATTGCTGTAAGTTGAATATTTAACTTGGTGCTCCATACATTATGCCTTGTGTCAGACGGAGCTGAGGATTAGTATTTAAAAGCACTTCGTTGTGGGATAGTATCAAGCCAGATAATTTCGCTGTCCGTTAATACTGTGGTGTTTTGGATCGTTCAAGTGTACCACTCACATGTTGGTTTTAGGATGGGATCTATTCATCCGCTCTGCGCGGACACTTGATGCCGTCTAGAGGAATTTCCAAAGATGACAATAGGGATGAATAGTAAGGGAGATTCATTGGAGTACGTATTTTATACTCGCCTTTACAATGATGATTTTATTTGTCTCATACCCCACCTGTATGGACTAGGCACAAGGCTCCGTTTTAACGTGGGCCCATCCACAAGCCGAAGCTAATGGGTGGGAGAGAACAAAAATTGCGTCGATCTCATCGGCATTCCCCCTCAAGGGGGAGCCTCAGGCGCTGGGCAATAAACCCAACCCTACCCCTTTAAGTCAAGGGGGCAGGAATTGCCTGGAGGGACGGCCCTCTGGGATCGACGCTATTAATTTAACACCTCACCGGTCCAGTGGCCGAAGCGCACTGGACCCCTGTCCCGAAGGACGGGCCTTTACAATGATGATGATGATGACGAGGAGGAGGGGGTGGAGGAGGAGGAGCATCAAACTTATCTAACCGACTCATTATAACAAGATTAGAAAAAAATTTAAAATATCAAATTATGAATACTGTTACTTTAAGGTTTCATTTTGTGTGCACAATGATCAGATTTCAATATAATGTCCCTACGAATTGAGATCGCAAATAGGGTGCCTTAAGGTCATATGGTCCTCAATGTCTGACATTTCATAAATCCGTGAGGCGAGAACACATTTTCAAATATCTGGATGCAAGAAGCAACTGTTAGTTTCCGATATAGAAAATATTCACCTGCTCTAATGAGGGTTATTGTACTACAATCATATTAATCTATGTGTTAACAACAACAACAACAACAACAACAACAACAATAATAATAATAATAATAATAATAATCGAATGCAGCAAACTAGCATAAAGAGAGTAGCAGACTAGGCACGATTGGATTGGAAAGGTAATCCTCTGGGAATTGTGCAAGAAATTAAATCTTCGCCATATAACTAAATAGTCTATGTAAAAAACCTGAATCTGTCCTGGGGAATGAGACGCATAAAATTCTCTGGGATTTTAAGATACTGACAGTTCACCTAATCCCGGCCAAGAGACCAAATGTAGTGTTAATTAACAATATGAATAAAACTTGTCACCTTGTGGATTTTGCCGTCCCGGCTAATCAATGAAAGAAAGTGAAAGAAAACGAAGAAGTAAGACAAATACTTGGACCTTGCTAGAGAATTGAGGAAACTGTGGAACATGAAGTAAAGGTCGCACCTATTGTAATTAGGGCTCTTGGAACGGTCCCCATTGGTTTGGAAAAGAGTCTGGAGTGTTTGGAAATCCGAAAAATCTGAAGAAGAATGCACTGTTTAGATCAGCTAGAATATTCAGATGTGTCCTGGAGACATGTGGAGATTGGTGTCACTCAGCCAACAGCTTATGCGGATGTGAAAAGCCTTCATATTAATAACATCTGGACGTGGTTAAGAAAAGGAAACCTCAAGAGAGAAACTGAATCCCTCATAATTGCAGCACAAAACTATGCTATAATGTTACATAATTATTAGAGACCTAATATTTATGGCAATAGTGTAGAAATCAAAATGGCCGTTATAAGCTACAGCCCACGGCCTTGAAGGATGAGTGACAAGGCTTGAACTTAGTCCTAACCTTCCAGTGGATACCCTGAGAACCGGTTGAGAGGACCCTCTCTTCCGGTTTAGATAGTAAGTAAGTTTCAGTCAGTTAGAAAGTAGGAGACGAGCTCGTAGGATGTAAGTCTCACCTGCGCAGATGTCTGGGTTGGGGATTGAAAATAAAGTAACATCAAAGTAAATCGAAGTCTTGTGTTTATTACCTAAAAACTAACAATGACACAGGGCTTCTGATAAGGAGAAATCCCTAACAGAAACCAGACCCGAAGTCCCCAAGAAAGTCCAGAACTTAAAAGAGACCAGACCAAGATAGATGAAGAAATAGCAAAGCCGACCAGAAGAAAATACGACAAGAAGTAAGAAGTAAGAAAAGGGTATACAACAATAAGAACAAATTACATCAAAGCAAAAATAGACAAAACGCAACAGAACAGCACATGTAGGGTGTGTAGAGACAGAGAATGGACCACCAACCATGTATTAAGGGAATGTAGCAAACTACTATAATGAGAATACAAGTACAGGCACGACTGGGTTGGAGGGGTGACACGCTGGAATTGTGCAAGAAATTAAATTTTAACCATACAAAAAAAATCGTACATGCATTAAACATAATCTGTTCTTGGAATGTAACGCGTAAAATTCTCTAGGACTTTCACACAAAGATGGACCGCGTATATCGATTTCATTGTTTTTTCTCATTGATTTTGATGCGTTGAATTTACTGATGGAGGAAAAAGTGCTCAATTTGAAGTTTTAGGTGAAATTTGAGGCCCTGAGAGTGGGTTAAAATAGCCAATTTCATGTAAAATTAAAGTGCCAATCTAATATGATTTTCTGATAGGGTTCAATGAGGAGTATCACATAATAAAAGATGGTTGAATTCTGTTGAGAATTGGGGGAGATATGGGGCTTCAAAGATGCCCCCAAAATGTCATTTTTCAGTCTACGTATTTTGATGAAATCTTAAGATATCGATTTCATTGCTTTTTCTCATTTATTCTGATGTGCTGAATTTATTGATAGAGAAAAAAGTACTCAATTTGAAATTTTAGGTGAAATTTGAGGCCTGATAACCCCCCTCAGAGTGGGTAAAAATAGCCATTTCGTGTTTTGATTAACAAGAAAAAGAAAACTTGTCAACCAGTAGATTTTGCAGACCCCGTTGACCATAAGGTGAAAGTGAAACAAAATGAAGAGAAATACAAATACCAAGACCTTGCTGGAGAATTAAAAAATCTGTGGAATATGAGGGTAAAAATGATACCAATTTTAATTCAAGAAGGTTGAAGGGTCCCCCAAAATTTAGAAAACAGACTAGGGAGGGGAACTGTAAATCAGAGGAGGAATTGAGACCATTCAGACAACAGCATTGTTAGGATCAGCTAGAATAATCAGAACAGTCCTGGAGACCTGGGAGACTTGATGTCACTCAGACTCCAGTAAAAAAACAGCTGGTGTGGAAAACTCACATGGAGTGAAATAATAATAATAATAATAATAATAATAATAATAATAATAATAATAATAATAATTAAGTATCTGGCCGCCATCCTTGGCCAGTTGGAAAGAACTCAACGTAAATAAATAAGTCCCGAGCTATAAAATCCTTTGGTAAGTGAATAAGTCCCGTGATAGAGAATCCTTTGGTAAGTGAATAAGTCCTGTGATAGAGAATCCTTTGGTAAGTGAATACATCCCGTGATAGAGAATCCTTTGTTAAGTGAATAAGTCCTGTGGTATAGAATCCTTTAGGTCCGACGTCCAAGAAAATCCAAGTAGTAGTGAGCTAAGATTAGAATCAGCCAGTATAAATACAACAACAGCAAAAGAACACTGCCAGTGATCGGACAATAGTGGTCACGTGTTTATCGGCGAGTCTATAAGTAGAAGTGACCATTTACCACACGCCTTATATACAAAAAACGCCAATAATAATAATAATAATAATAATAATAATAATAATAATAATAATAAAGACCAGACCTAGTGTTGATGAACAAAAAAAGAAAGAACTTGTCAACTGGTGGATTTTGCAGTGCCAGCAGATCACAGGGTAAAGCTAAAGGAAAATGAGAAAATGGACAAATATCTGGACCTTGCCAGAGAACTGAAAAAGTTATGGAATATGAAAGTGAAAGTGATACCAATTGTAGTTGGTGCACTTGGAACGGTCCCAAAAGGATTGGAAAAGCGTTTGGAAAGTTTGGAAATCAGAGGAAGAGTTGAAACCATTCAGAACACTGCACTGCTGCAATCTGCCAGAATACTCAGAAGAGTCCTGGAGACCTGAGGAGACTTGCTGTCACTCAGACTCCAGTGAAAGACCATCGGCTAACGCTGATGTGAAAACTCAAAAGGAGTAAATAATAATAATAATAATAATGATAAATTTGTGGAAAGGAAAATCAAGGAATACAAGACCACGTTGAAACACCTAAACAAAGCAAAACACACAAACCTCCAATATAAACGTCTTATAACATATATTACATAACACATGAACTAACACAAGAATAAATAAACGATATAGAGCTGTTAAAACAAATTGTGACTGATAAGAAAAGTGCATTACCAACCCTAAGAAACATAGAATAGAAAAGATAGAAACTAAAAAGATAAACAAAATATTAGTGAATATCCCAACAGACAACATTACTGACCTAAATAACCTTATTTATGCAGGAGCAAAATTAATTTGTGACAGAATTGGAGTAACCCAAGGAAAACAAACAGAAACACAAAAACTGGGTGGGAAATTAGACTGGAAGGACAAATAAAAAAGCTGCAACAAAAACAAAAACATTAAGGAAAAAAAACGCTAATAAACATTCAACTAAAACATCAAAAAGACAACAACAAATTAAGATGGAAGAAGTAAATCAAAAGATATTAGCTAGAGAAGGAAGACTTAAACGATACCGAGATAGAACAAAACAGTACAAACAAAATAGGACCTTCCAAAACAATGAAAAGAATTTTAACGAACAAATAGGTGGAACAAAAACAAACGCAGTTGCACATCCAGATTAAATAGAAGCAAAACTGTTTTGGAATAATTGGTTTGGTTTGTTTTGTTTTGTTTTACGGCATATCAACCTCAGTGGGTCATTTAATGCCGATAAAGTTTTGAAATAAATCAATTCTTAATGGATAATACAATTTTTTTATAAATACATTTTTCTATTTAACCCATTGATGGGACCCTAACAGGTACTACCACTCCGGGTCAGAGTGGACCAGAGTGCAATGGTGATGAAGGGGTGCTCCACATTCCCCAAACCTCCAGAACTGGAACCTCACCATCAGATAGAGTTTAACGTCATTCCCAGGACATGTAGACCCGCAGCTACCGCCTTCAAGCATCCATATGATAAAAAGGGGTGGGGCTTGTCATAAGGGCAATAGGGTTGGGAAAATCATATAGGTGCTAGGGCTTGACGTGACCAGCCGATTGATCGGAGGGGGCATCTCTGACCGCCCGTCTAGCCCAAGATAGGGCCAAAGTGAAGTATTGCATGTCATGAACTGCTTATCCACCTGGGCTCTATCCTTAAGCATCACGGGTCGCCACCCACGGCGAACAGGTGGCCCCATTGGGGGAGTCTTACCCTTCTGCAGAGGTTCAGTCGGTGTATTCTAACGCCCCACCGACAGGGCGGTGGAATAATTGGGGGAAAAATCCCCCAAAACACAAGAAAGCATCAAAATGGATTAGCGATATTAAAAATGAACTGAAGGAAATCGAAGAGGGTCTTGTAGCAAGCATCTTATAATAATGGAGATTGTGTGTTTTTCTGTCTGTAACCGAAACTATATTCCTACTCAAGTCACAATTCTCTTAGTTATTGACATCACATTCTCCATGATTTTATTTTTATCTAAACCTCAATTATTAATAAAATTGTCTTACATTATTAATACTGTTAACTATGTCTACATACTAACAACATGCAATTATATTTATATATACAACAAAATAGCGCTTTACAATGTGAACGGGAAGGCTAATTTGCATATTAATATTAAAAAATCGAATTTAATAAATATGTGCTTAGTATTATTGATTTCTAACTGTTTGGTTTTATTTTAATGAATATAAGCAAAAATCTCTTCAATGAATCTTAAATGAAATCCATTAACAAGATAAAATAACTGTCATTTTATTCTTTACTTCCTCTTTTAACTAAATACTTAAATTAGAAAAAATAACAATGAAAGACGAGAGTGATGGAAGAGTAAGTTTCAGTTGTTCATTTTTATTATACTCCCTCTGTTTCAAATCTTTTTCTCTGTATTCTTATTTAGTTTCATTAGCCTTTCTAATTTAATACAATATTTTATTACATTAAAACTTAAATACTTGCACCCTACGGAGGGTGCATATATTTGCTAGTTCATATAATTACGCTCAGATCAACACTTAAGAAAATAGCAAACTGGAAAACACATGGCATACACGGATCAATAATGAACAGTGTTGTTAGTTCGAACAAAAAATCACTTGCCATCGCGAAACGCATGCAATTTGAAAGATGAAAGAATGAACGAAAAAAAAAATCATTAATTTTTTAAAATTTGGGCAAATTGTTGAAATCATAATTTCAAATAAAATTTGGACTCTCCAAATTGTAAAAGATGTGTTAGTAGAGTTAAAGCTTTTTTGTCTGAATATTTTTGCTAATATTTTCAATCAAGCAAATTTTTTCTTTATTTTTTAAATCCTAGAAAACCATTTTGATCTTCCTTTTAATTTTAATTGTGTTCGCAATTCTTCAGACTAAACGGATATTAATCATTATATGAATTATAACTTCAAATGGACACAACTCTATTTGCATTCTATTTTGCAAATATGCTGATGTATACGTCATAAATGTATGCCTTGCTCTTTCTATATTCAAAATACAATCGCCTTTTTGTCTCGTTCTTCAGGTTCTCCAACTACATTCTTCTTTTTCCTTTTATTCTTATCCTACTTTCCTTCTATTACTTCCTATAAAACAGTGACATAAACAGCCATCTTTTGAGTTGTCAAACTACGTTTTTTTTTGGACTTGGAAATAATTCCAGTAAAAGGGTACACCGACCCCCCCCCACCAGATCAATCCCTCTCAAGCGTAAAAACTCAGGCACTTTACAGAAACGAAATAAACAAAATAAGCAAAATAAACGAATATATTTTGTTGAATCAGTTATCAATGATTTTTGTCATTAAATATTTTAACATTAATGTTACAAATGTACAATTTAAAACATTAAAAAGTTTTCTACGTTCCATTTCTTTTTCGCTACAACGACGAGATGATATGGAAGTAGAAAAAAAAATGAACCGTATTACCTTTAGGCACCCCTTTTTGATCTCGGTTAAGAAAGGACATGTTTTTCATTTACACCGTCAATATCCGGTTGTTTTAACAGACGATTTTTAGATTTTGTTAAAAATTATAAAACTAACCCTAACCCTAACCCTAACCTCTAACCCTAACCCCTAACAAACAACCGGATATTGACGGTGTAAATGAAAAACATGTCCATTCTTAATAGAGATCAAAAAGGGGTGTCTAAAGTTAATATGGTTAAAAAAACTTGATAAATTGACGAACAAAAGACTGAAATTGAAATCGGACAAACACGTTGTAATCGGAAGTCGACATTTTTCAAATGTAAAGATATGAGAATTGTCTCCTTTAGTTTATGATTCGTTTCTTAAAACTAAAAACGAAATTGACAAGAACTATTAAAAAATCCAGCAAAACTGGATCCTCACAACAGATTGAGTTTATTGTCATTCGTTTGTTTTAGCAACGTTCTTCTCTAAAGGAACATATATAGATAGAATAGAGATTGAAAATCTTTTTCTTTTCGGTCTGTGTATATTCCAATGAAAAATTATGTCTACGGTAATTAGAGATGACATATGAAAATGTTGTCCTTATTGAAGCAGGTACTTTGACGTTGATGTCTAGACGAAATTCGATGTTTCACTGACGAATTGGCGATCGGATCATCAGACGTTTACTGACATTTTGGGGAACAATAATAAATTTACAACGGTCGGTTGAAAAGAAAAAATCAAAAGAAAAGAAAAAAAAAAAAAAAACAACAGAAAATTGAAATATCGAAAGGGAAATGATTTTCTTTTAGTCTTTTGTTATTTCTTTCTGTCTTCTTTTCTTTAAGTCTTTCTCCCCACTTCTCTCTCTCTCTCTCTCTCTCCCTCTCTCTCTTTCTCTCTCTCTCTCTCTCTCTTTCTCTCTCTCTCTCTGTTTTCAAATAAAAAAGAAAAAAAAAAACAGATAATGGAAATATAGAATAGAAAGGAAAATTATTTTCTTTTTGTCTTCTTTTCTTTAACTCTCTCTCTCTCTTTCTCTCTCTCTTTCTCTCTCTCTCTCTCTCTCTCTCTCTCTCTCAAACAAAAAAGAAAAGGAAAAATAGAAACTGGATATATAGAATAAAAGGGGATATAATTTTCTTTGAACATTAGTTATCTCTTTTTGTCTTCTAGTCTGTCTGTCTGTCTGTCTCACTCTCTCTCTCTCTCTCTCTCTCTCTCTCTCTCTCTCTCTCTCTCTCTCTCTCTCTCTCTCTCTATCAAACAAAAAAGAAAAAGAAAAACAGAAAATGGAAATATAGTATAAAAGGGGATACAATTATCTTTGAATTTTAGTTATCTCTTTTTGTCTTCTAGTCTCTCTCTCTCTCTCTCTCACACACACACCGACACTCCTCACACTCTCTCCCTCTCTGTCTCTCTTTCAACCCCCAACCTTGAATGGAGATCAGCTTTTTAAAAGCACGAATCTAGTTCAGTTTTGTAATTCAGAATATTTTTGAAATGTCAATGATCGAGAAAAAAATCAATCTTCCATTAAAATCTTAGACGTGTTCCTTTGTGTTTTTTTCACCCATTTTTGCTGAGCAATGAGCTAATTTAAAACCAATACATCGTACTACGTGACAGCATTTAAAAAATAAAATAAAACTTTGTGTTTTATAAAAACAAGATTTTTGTAATTCAGTGGTTAGAAGATACCTGCTTTTATTATTCAGTTATTTTTTTTTACTGGTGAAATTAACATCCAGAATTTAACGGAGACAAAGAAACGTTTCACTAAAGAGAAAGCTACGATTATCCTATTCTTCATCCTGAACACATGTCCTGCCCATCATAACTGGGGCCAAGATAACACTGTATAGAAAACTTTCTTCTACTGGCGATCATGACAGAAGCACTAAAGAAGGACTAGAAAAATATCCCTTGTTGCCTGTCACATCAACCATTGTAGTTGGTCTACCCCTAGCTGAGAATCGTGATGCCTGGCATCTCACCACTAACCATATTGTCCCCTTTCTTAGGAAGCGCGTGGTGTAATGGTTAAAATCATGGAAATGGACTTGTCGCCCCGAGTTCAAATCCTGGACGTTGGTAATTGCATTTCACTTAGCGCTAATACCCTTGGGAAAGGTATGAATCCTACTCTCCATCCAGCTATGGATACATAGTAGGGTAGACTGGGCTCTTTAACCTTGGTTAGGCAACCGGTCTAGGAGAAGGAAAACTCTGAATTCAAACCTATTGAACTCCGCTTAAGAAATTGACCTTGTGTCACATCCTGCACGTGCGGAGGGGTTGGTAGATATAAAATTGTCCCCTTTTTGAGAATTGGAGCTGAATTGTTTACCTTTTAAAACCTTTACTTGTTTATTTTCATTTTTGTCAGCGTTTCAGCTGAATCATTTTCTAAAAGAATCCAACCATCTGTGAATCGTATGTGATATTCACTGAATAACGAAAAAAAAAAAAAAACAAAAACAAACAACAAAAAAAATAAAACAAAAAAAAATTATCGAGAAAGCAAAATATTGAGAGAAAGAGAAAGACGAAAACAATATTTCCCAAAACATTAAACTTCTAATTTCTAAAAAGAATATCATTAGTTGTTTCTTTTTGTTTTTTTATCAATACTAGATTGATTTAATACCTTTCAGTCTATAAAGATCTAACACTATATGAAGAACAAACAAATTATAATTGCGTGCATTTTATCTTCTTTATAATAGGTTAAAATCTTTTGTGCATTTCATAAAATATAAAATTCTTCTAATGAATGGGGAATATATATATATATATATATATATATATATATATATATATATATATATATGTAAAATAAAAGGATATTTAATCCGACAATGTGAATTTGATATATTGAAAAAACAAATGATGTTTACAAATGCATGGGATCATGATGAGAGAATGTGCACCGTTTCAGGGCATTCCTCTCAACGGTTTTAACTGCACATCGTCCCCCCTCACTGTTGTGAGGTCCCTCGGAATATCTGTATCGACCGTATGTAATAGATCGGTCTTCAACTAAAGCAAATACAGGATGAAATGAACGTTAGAAGAAGATTGCGCAAACAGAACGCTGTTAGTCAAAGTTGGAATTTTTCAAAATATGCGTTATCTGTATTAAAAATAAAATGAATTTTATTTTTAATTTTAAAAAAATCAGAAGCATTACAGTATATAATAAGACTCCAAAGAGCCTGATGTAAAATTGTTTAAAAAAGTGTATAATTGTATAAAAAGTGTATATTAAGTATCAAAATTGTTCATAATACACTCCAACTATTAAATAAGTAACCAATATGTCCACAGTACAACTGAAAAAGTTTAGTTGAAGACCGATCTACTGCATACGGTCTATACAGATATTCCGAGGGACCTCACAACAGTGAGGGGGGGGGGACGATGTGCAGTTAAAACCGTTGAGAGAAAGGCCCCGAAACGGTGCACATTCTCTCCTGATGATCCCATGCATTTGTAAACATAATTTTTTTTTCAATATATCAAATTCACACACACACACACACACACACACACACACACACACACACACACATATATATATATATATATATATATATATATATTGGGTGATAACGATCATTCCATGTAGAGTTCAACTGTTACAGGTTAATCGTAGTGAGATCTCGACGTACTTAGTACCAGTAGACGAATATAGCAATATATATTTACCAACCCCTCCGCACGAGCAGGATGCGACACAAGGTCAATTTCTTAGGCGGAGTTTAACAGGTTTGAATTCAGAGTTTTCCTTCTCCTAGACCGGTTGCCTAACCAAGGTTAAAGAGCCCAGTATGCCCTACTATTTATCCATAGCTGGAGGGAGAGTAGGATTCATACCTTACCCAAGGGTATTAGCACTAAGTGAAATGCAATGACCACGTCCAGGATTTGAACTCGGGGCGACGAGTCCATTTCGCATGACTTTAACCATTACACCACGCGCTTTCTATAGAGCAATATAGTGAATAAATGAAGGGAAAAACAATGAAACAAATTTATAGTTTTTTTTTACTTTATTTATTCACTATATATATATATATATATATATATATATATATATATATATATATATATATATATATATATATATATATAGTGAATATGTCGATAGAGCATCCGCCTCGGCACTACAAGGTTCCGCAGATCGCTACAGGCCATCGACAACCCAACGCATAGGCTTATATATGTGCAGTAAAGTGGCGAGCTGATGGCACTCCCCCGGTCGAGCACTAGTGAAGAGGGAATAGACTCCCTCGCTGTCCGGCTGATACCGACAATAGGCCAATCTGCCGACTTATTTAGGAATTAACTTTACTAATTGAGCATTTTAAAAGAAACCTTGTGAGAAAAATCATCTGTATATTAATACTTGTATTGCCGAAATGTACGACCGTTATCATCTTGCAACACCCTCTGGTTAAAAATGAGACCGTCCAAATCGTCCAAGATGAAATGCAAAAATGTAAATCTTTATGATCTGGTATTGCTTATCTGCGGAATTATTATTTCATATGTGTGTTGTCACCTCATCTAAATAATGGACCATTCCGTTTTTATTATAAAGAAAGAAAGGGAAAGAAAGGACATGCGCTACAGAGATAATATGATAAGAAAGATAGAAAGAAAGAAAGAGAGTAGGAAAGCTAGATTAGGAATCCAGTTTGATTCGTTGCATTCGTCGTTGTTTTTTTTCTTCTTTTTCTTCCCCTGACACATAGTCTGTCTATACCATCTCTTGGGTCTAATGTATTGTGTATTGTCATCAAATTCCATGTCCTTTGGTGGATCTGTCGGACTTCCTGTCTTGTCCATTTTAAGAATGGACCGGAGAATATTACAAAGGGGACAAGATTTTATCCCTTTTAACTGGTGGTTTTCACTAAAAGTCAACTTATATCTCCAAGTCGCGTTTAAGCTTATTCGATCAATAAGGTGGTCTGGATTCTTCTTTTAATCACTGCTTTTTTCAATTTCTTTATCCAT
Organism: Doryteuthis pealeii; assembly: GCA_023376005.1. Taxonomy (NCBI): domain Eukaryota; kingdom Metazoa; phylum Mollusca; class Cephalopoda; order Myopsida; family Loliginidae; genus Doryteuthis; species Doryteuthis pealeii. Next base: position 89,474,617 of record CM042157.1, on the reverse strand, counting down.
GCCTTTAGGGACTGTCCCTAGTGCTACAACTACTAATGGTATCACCGTGATCTTCAAGTTCCATAACTTGTTTTAGCTACTCCAATCCAGAAAAGCAAAGTCCAACTCCGATTCCACCAAGAGAATAGCTGAATATATTATCTCAACAGAACAAATCTAGAAGGGTCTTTTTCTAGAATAATCCATCTCTTCCTAGAAGGAAAAGAATGGTCGATTCGTTCTAATTATTCGATTCCTTCTACGTGAGTTCACGGCCGTTTGGATCAAAGAACAATTCAGAGTCAAGAAGTCTGAAATTCTTTAAAAACCCGCCTTCATGTCTCCAAAAGGGGATAGAATTATAATAATTATTATTACAACCAACTCTTTTAAATCTACCCCATTATGTTACAATTGTTGTTTGCGAATTAAATCCGCAAAACTTTCGTTTTCTCCCTGAGATAAGTTTGTTTTTAAATCACTATCTTTCTCATGATTTTTATTTATTTATATATATATATATATATATATATATATATATATATATATATATATATATATATACATACATTTTTTTTTGGGTGCAAACTTTTATTACAGCTGTAAATAGACCACTTAAAAGATTCATTGTAAGGAGAAAAATAACAAGAAACAAATATTTATTTTTATGATGCACTGAGAAACACGTATGGTTCCTCTATAGGCGAGCATCTAATAAATAATCCTAATTGTGCCAACTTATTTAGTGCTGACTGGTTCTCGATTGAGAGCGGATCACACTCATTCTATCACCTCAAAATATTGGAGACATTATATATTCTGACCAGTAAGCCTTCTCTTTGCAAACAAAGAGACGGCTTACTTGGTTTGAATATATCAATATTTAGATCTTCTCCCCCCCCCTGTTTTGAGGTATAGAAAAGGAGAAAAAAAAAAGAAAGGAAAAGAAGAAAAAAGAGAAATTGTCCTTTTTTTGTACTAGTCCCATTTACATAATTTTTAAATTTTCATTATCCTCGATATTTAGCTCTGTTGAGCGAGGATCGAAACATATTAGCTAACAACTCGTTTTTACTCTCCCTTTGCCCCTTCTATAGTAAAACAAGAAGAAAAATATTTGTTTCTTGTTATTTTTCTCCTTACAATGAATCTTTTAAGAGGTCTATTTACAGCTAAATATATATATATATATATATATATATATATATATAATATATATATATTATATATATAACAATTTATTTTATGTTGTTTTATGTTTTTTTTGTAACAGTGCTTAACAATGTGCTTTATATATATATATATATATATATATATATATATATGTGTGTGTGTGTGTGTGTGTGTGTGTGTGATATTAATCTCTTTCTGAAATTAGAAATGGGACTTTTTCTTTTAATCTTTTTTTTTTATCATAATCGTAAATCGACTTCGGTTATCTGGAAACTCGGTATTTTTTTTGTTGGTAATCAATAATTCTAGATAAACAAAACAACATCTAGATTTTGAACTTAATCTTACAAGGATAAGTAAAACAAATTTACAATATTTTGATAACAGGAGGAAAATTTCGGATGTCTTTGGTGAAATCGTGAATGCGACGAATCAAACTGGACTGTGAGATGCCTATCCCACCTGATACTCCCCGAAGGATACGTGCTAAATTTCCCTTTATGGTTGGGAGAACAGCCAAGTAATTCATGGCTTTAGGCTTACAAGGCCTTACCTGACCGTCGGGGTTATTGCAAGGCGAGCGAAATTTCTTCAACCTTTTGGTTACTGAACTGTGATTAACTACACTTACACATTTCATACAACAAATGTTTTTGGTTGCTTCCGAGGCTTTATTTGTTTCTTTGTTTAAGACAGATCAACTATCATGGGTTATTTAATGCCAAATCCATCCTTGTAGAAGAACAGTTGTGGCACTATTTAACCCATAGCTAGGATTTGTGCTTTTGATTTTGTTTTATTTGTTTATCATATTACAAAAATAAAATGTTTGACGCAAAAAAAGATTTTTTAAAATTCGGTGAAAGAAGAACAGAAGAAGAATGAGAAAAAGGTTAGACAAACGATCAGAATTAGAAGAAGAAAAAGTAAACGAAATGAAGAATGAAAGAGAGAGAAAGAGAGGATAGAAAACTGAAAGAAGAAAGAGAGAATCAGGTTCCTTGTCCAACGAAAAAAAAAGTGTAAGTAACGTTTGCTTGCCAGCCTGGCGTGTCTTTTCATCTTACTTGGTGATTGTACAAGAAGTGCCTGTGCAAAAAGATTTGGCAAGTTGAGGTTGTAGTACTCGTTAGTAGTAGTCGTTAGTTCAGAAAACAACACACGAGAGCTTTCAGCTCGTGGGTTCTTTTTCAGACAGAAAAACAAGGGAACAATTCATAAATCACGTTCATGCGCGCTGTTTCTACCAGATCTGTCCCGACGGAGCTCCAACAAACGCATCCGACCTCCTAGGTCCGGCGAAAAAGAAGCCGAATTTTATTTACTTCCATATGTAGTCCCGGGGGTGGGGAGTCACATCCCTTTCCGCTCCTCAGCAGAAACTGGGATTTCCGTTTGTATTTTTAACTCTTGTTTAGGGTTCATTGGTCGTTCAATGGCTGCCCCCCCCCGTTGAGTGTTTACCCTTCCAAACTTTAACCTCTTTTTGTTATTATATCTTTTTCTTCTCTTTCTCCAGAAATCCGATTACTGTTTTCTTTTCCATCCCCAAATTCCCCGTAGACCATAATAATTACGCTTCACCCTTCTGTAACTTTCATCTATCTTGTTCTCTAATCCAAATGGTGCAGCCATACAGTAGCACTGATTCGGCTGCAACTTGGAATAATGCCAACCAATCATTTAAACAACAAGTGAATTCAATAAAAATATTAACAATGGAAAGGAATTTAATTTAGCGATTCCTTTTCTTTCTTTCATCATATTACAAAAATAAAACGTTTGACGCAAAAAAAGATTTTTCAAAATTCGGTGAAAGAAGAAAACAGAAGAAGAATGAGAAAAAAAGTGAAGTACAAAGAAGAAAAGGGAAAAAAACAGAGAAACGAAGTAAAGGGAAATAGAATGAGGAAAAGTGAAGAAAAAGAAAAAAAAAGAAATAGAAAGAAGAAAGTAGAAGAAGAAAAGAGTAGAAAGAAGAAAAGGGAAAACGAAAGGGAAAAAGAAAGTAGAAAAGGCAAAAAAGAAAGAAAGAAAAAGAGAAAGAAGAAAAGTGAAGAAAACGAGAAAAAGGAAAAGCAAAAAAGAAATAAGAAAAGGGAACAAAGAAAAAGTGGAGAAGAAAGAAGAAAAGAAAAACGAATGAAAGGAAAAAAAAAGAAAACTGAAGGAGAAAGAAGAAAAATGAAAGAGAAAGTAGAAAAAGAAACAAAAAAGAAACAGTAGGAAAAAGATGAAAAACTAATCAAATGGTTCAATAACGTTGAAAAAAAGAAAAGAAAAAAGAAAATTGGAGGTTAGCCGAAGGAAAAACCGAATAATAAGAAAAAAATCTTTATTTATAGAACGAAAGAATAAAACCATAAAAGAATCTATAATGTCGTTTCTAGCAGTTTTAAATGTTTTTATAGTCCAAATAGTTGCAGTCATACAGTAGCACTGGTACGGCTTCAGCTTGGATCAATTTCAGCTAATCGTATAAACAAATGAATTCAATTAAGATATTAACAATGGAAAAGAATATAATTTACCAATCAATATACAATCCATCACACATTTCAACCAGTTTCAAAGGTTTTAAAGTTTTAAACTTGAGAAGATCTTCTATATATAATGGAGATAGATTGCATTTCTGTCTGAAGCCGAAACTACGTCACGGCTTACCTCACAGATTCCACAATAATCTATTAATGTAACTGTAACACCTTTTTTTTAAACTTTGAAAAAACGTAAACCTACCAACTTATTTTTTGTTTACATCTTTTACGCTGGAAAAAATACATTTTGTTTAAAAACTGTATTTTTATTATTCAGTGTAGTGTATTATATATTTAATAAATAAAACACTGAATAATAATTTAAAAAAAACACCCTCCCTTTTATTTTAATAAATTTTATTACGATAAAAAGGAAGAGTGTTTTTTTTATTATCATTCAGTGTTTTATTTATCAAAATAAAAAGAAGATTTTTTATCATCTTCACTCTACAGATTTATCTATTAAAATAAAAGCAAGAATTTAAAAAAAATATTTTGGCATTGTTGTTTTTTATTACTTTAATTGATTTATTAATTTTACTTGGATACTACCCCTATAGCATTGAATTTTAACTCCCACTCCCATCAGGCTATATTTTTCAAAAGTTTATTTTTACACCGCCCGAAAAGCGTTTTTTTGTTTTACTAGTCTTCATAATGAACAGTTGTTATTGTCACTTGCGATTTCCAATAAGAAAATCTGCCTCAAGGAAGAAAACCTTTCAATCGATTTGTTATTCTATTGCAAGAACTAATATTAAAGTTTGAGGTAATCAAAATCCAACGGTTCATCGATGAATTGTATTTACTTTCTTGATTATAGATTGATTTTAAGAATCAATCAGGATTGGTTGAACCAATTAAACTGAATAACGATCAGCAAGACAATATTTGGTTATTTCCTAGTTGAGTAACATAATATTACAGGGTGACCCAGAAAAAAACAGAACCCAAATCATTTATTTATTTTCCCATTAAACTAACCTTAAACCTCAACCCTAACCCTAACCCCTAACCCTGACCCTACCCCCTCTAGTTGAGTAACATGATATTACAGGGTGATCCAGAAAAAACAGACTCAATTTATTTATTTATTTTCCCATTAAACTAACCTTAAACCTCAACCCTATCTAAAATCTACGCTACACATAGTGTACATAATTAATATGCTACCTATCAATTATATAACACTATTAAAAAGATCCCATTTCTCTTTTCAGGTCTTCACACTCGTAGCCATATGCAGATTGTCTCATGTGAAATTTCCTTAGTTTATCGCTTGAAGTATCCATACAGTTGGTTTTCTTCTCGTTTTTATTTACTAGATCTTTTGCTTGTCATTTTCATGTTACTCCTTAAGGCATGTCTGTTGTTATTGCTATTACAGGCTGCTGTGATCAAACTCTCATCCTCAAATCATATCAGTAGTGTCAATCTCTCTCTCTCTCTCTCTCTCTCTCTCTCCCTGTCTCTGTCTCTGACTGTCTCTGTCTCTATCTGTCTCTGTCTGTCTCTATATATATAGTTAATAATCTTATGATTATATATATATATTTATCAATCCCTCCGCACGAACAGGATGTGGCACAAGGTCATTTTTTATGCGGGTTTAACAGGTTTTCCTTCTCCTAGAATAGTCACCTAGCCAAGGTTAAAGATCCCAGTCTCCCCTAGTATTTACACATAGCTAGAGGGAGAGTAGACGGATGCCTACCTTTCCCAAGGCTATAAGTGCTATGTGAAATGCAAACATCCTCATCCACCCTTATGGTTATAACCCCCCCCCCCAAGAAGTACAACTTTCAGTTAACGTTGTTTTGTTTTCAATTTCATTGATGGAATTCGCAGAAACGTAATCCCCGACTGACGCGATTAACTAAATAAAATCATGGAGTTTTCACTCCCGGATGTTACACTCTCCCTTGGAAGATGTTGCCCTTCATCATCCATCATCCATTATCCAGCCTTTCCTTTTTTTCTCTCTAAATGACGTGGATCACATTTTCAAAATACCAATCTCTCCAGAACTGTACGTTCCGAAGCTGACATGTCTAGACGAACGGAGATTGTGTCTCCGGACTGTCAGTTTGCATAAAGATATTAAATCTTTCTTTCTTCTTCGTTTGACGTTATGGAAGAACTTTTGTGTCTGTCTGAATCCGATACCAAATTCCCTTTACTTTTCTGTTAGAAAAGAAACAGTTTCCACTTAGTGGCAATATAGAGCAATGTTAGGTAAATATTTGGATCTATTTTCCCGAGCGGATTCATCTAAAGAGAAGCGGTCGTTTGTTTTGTTTATTTAAGTATGCGCGTGTGTCAACAGACTGCTCAACCAGATATGCACTTGTGGTTTTTATAGTGGGATATTTGCAGGAAATAAGCTATATGTGTGTCCTTGACTGTTCACTCGTATTTGCCGCCAATGAATATGTATGAACACAGAAGTAAACATTCCTGTTTTTTTCATTATTTATTGAAGAGAATTATTCTTTGTTTCATTCACGTAACGTTTTCTTTACTAAAAAAAGGGCTTTAGTGTTTTGACAAAAAGAACATTTCTGCTCTAAAATAATGAACATTTTAAAAATCCAAAGCTTCGTAGTCGAATATAAGTCTTAGGGAATAAATAGAACAAATAATCTTTTAAAACTCTTACAATGAAGAATAGTTGTGTGATGGATTCAGACATAGTGTTGCGTACTGTCATCATCTAATCGTATATATTATATACTGGCATCAAATTATATATGTTATATAGCGGCTTCTTCAAATTCACGTTGCTAAATCATGTATCTGCATACGTAGCGGGTATCGTCACTAACCCTAAACGATATATGTAGTAGTCAGCTACTACCGACTACTGGACTTCAATAAACAACAGATACGTATGTACAAAGAGAGGACCTTTCTTTATTTTCTTCGGTGTGTGGGTGGTGAAGGCGCAGAGCTTACAATGAGTGCCCAAGGGTTGACAATGACTACTAGTACTGCTGGGAAGGTGAGGCAAAGGGGTGGCTGGTGGCGTCTCACCGCCCTTGGCCGCGACGGACCGTGAGCGTCGGTCACACACTGTTCGCCGTCTCCTGTCTGACCCTCTAACTCTCTGTCGGCTCGACCCTCTGGCTTTTGTATTGACGACACGCCTACGCATCTTTATCTTTTGATCTGATAACGGACGTTTGTTTTACCTTCTCCCTGCTTCCTTGACCGGAAAGACTCGCTTTCATTTTCCCCTTTTTTTAAATATATATTTTTATATTTTTCTTTGTTTTTTGCCGGAAGCTTTGTTTTCCGGCAGAGGACAATACAACAATAGCTGTCTTCCATGGATCCGTTCACTGTAAATTCTAAATAGTCTTCCCCTTAACTGGACCACAGTTAAGTTAAATTGAATAGAGGTTGAGTAAAGCAATTAACTTCTTTGTCTTTTATTACACTCTCTGTTGCAAAGTCAAACAGAGTTGTCTCCTCCTGTTTTAGTTGACTATAAGTACTACAAGACTAAGGAATCTTCACATCAACTGGATCCCAGTTAAGTTATATTGAATAAAAGTTTAAGTTAACTAATTACCTTGTTCGTCTTTTATTACACTATATGTTGCAAAGTCATACAGAGTTGTTTTTTGTAGTGAGAGAAGAGACATACCTCGTGCAACACGGTGTGACAGAGAGAGTGGCGGGCCTGAAGACTTGCCGTATTCTCGAAGGAAGCATTCTCGGCTTTGCCTGGCGTGTAGAACTGACCTAGAGTCGAACCCGCTTCCTTCAGAATGTGAGAGCTGCGGACGATCAGTGAAATAATAAATAGCATAGTGGCCCGGATGTAGGTGGTCGCACCATGCTGACGAGTGTCGCACGTGCTGCACGGACAATTATGAGTGACGAGCCCGGATGTGGGGAAATTGAGGTGTATTTAAAGGACTTATTCTCACAGACCAGAGAGAACGACTTCAGTAGTATTTTGTGTTGGATTTTGTTGATATAAGGCATGAAGTAAATGGTCACTCCTAAATATAGACTCATTGACTACCACGTGACCTGGGGTAGATTTCTATTGTCCAATCACTGGCACTGCTGCTGCTGCTTCTGCTGTATTAATAGAGACACCATTCTGAGCTTATTTCATTGACATTTGGATTCTCTTGGACGACGGACTTACAAGGAATACGTTAACACCGGATTCTTATTGGCTTGCTTACTTACTTATTACATCTGGAGCAAAGGATGCCGACCAGATACTTAACATTTTGTTGTCGAGACGAGTGGGACAAAGAAATAATTTTGGATATTGGATTTTGGAGCGAGATACAGTTTGGAGTGTTTAGACTGCCGATTGGAACCTTGAGTCAGACTTGCCTGTGACCCCCCCCCACTAATTAGAGTTTTATTGAATAAAGCTTAAGTAAAGCAATTCATTTCTTCGTCTTTTATTATAACACTGTTTCTAAACACAGTTATCTCCCCCTGGATTAGTTCACGATAAATACTAAACTGGACCACAGTTAACTTATATTCGAATAAAGCTAAGTAAAGCAATTACCATGTTCGTCTTTTATTACACTATCTGTTGCAAAGTCAAACAGAGTTGTCTCCCCCTGTTTGAGATCACTATAAATACTAAAGAATCTTCACCTTAACTAGATCAGTTATATTGAATAAAGTTTAAGTAAAGGAATTACCTTATTCACCTTTTATTACACTCAAGACAAAATGAATAGATAAAACCAGTTGAACAATCTTTTATTACTGTCTTCGGACCATATGACCTTTAGGCACCCCTTTTGCGATCTCGATTCATAAGGACATTTTTTCCATTTACACCGTCGAAATCCGGTTAATTGTTAACAGACGATTTTTAGATTTTTAAAAAAATTATAAAACTAACCCCTAACCATAACCCCTAACCATAACCCCTAGCAATGACCCCTAACGAACAATCGGATTTTGACGGTGTAAATGGAAAAAATGTCCCCACGAATCGAGATCGCAAAAGGGGTGCCTAAAGGTCGTATGGTCTCTGTCTTCAATATTATTAATAGTGTGGTGAAGTCAAACATAATTATCTCCCCCTGGACCAAATACTTTGAATACTTAATAATCTTCACCATAACTGGACTACAATTAAATTATATTGTTTTTTTTTGTTTTGTTTTGTTTTACGGCATATCAACCTCAGTGGGTTATTTAATGCGGATAAAGTTTTGAAATAAATCAATTCTTAATGGACAATACAATTTTGTTTATTAACTCATGTTTTTCTATTTAACCCATAGATGGGACTCTAACAGGTACTACCACTCCGGGTCGGAGTGGACCAGGGAGCAATGGTGATGAAGGGGTGCTCCACATTCCCCAAACCTCCAAAACTGGAACCTCACAATCAGATAGAGTTTAACGTCATTCCCAGGACATGTAGACCCGCAGCCACCACCTTCTAGCACCCATATGATAAAAAGGGGTTGGGGTAAATTATATTGAATAATCATAATTATAGTGAAAGCAATATTATAGTATGTTTGGGTTAGTGTGATGAAATCAGACATGGTTGTCTCCCCTGGATCATTTCACTATCAATACTAAAGAATCTTCACCTGAACTGGACCAAAGTTAAGTTATTTTAAATAAAGCTCGAGTAAAACAATTACGTTGTTCGTCTTTTATTTGAAGGTGTTTACATTTTCAAGGAAACAAAAATAAAGTCTGTTTAAGTAAAAATCCAACCTGTATACATTGCGAAGCGATATATACAGGGAAGCGAAGTGTAACGGTTATCCTCTTATGAAATGGAATCTGCCACTCAAGTTCAAATCTTGGACGGGGCTGCTTGCGTTTTCAGTTATGCCCCCCCCCGAGAAAGGCATGAATCCATATGTTCTTCCTATTCACAGCTATAGGTAAATCATAGGCCAGACTGAGTTCTTTAGCCTTGGTAAGGCAATCGGTCTAGAAGGAGATATCTGAATTAAAACCAGCTGTACACCACTTAGAAAATTGACCTTTCTCACATCCTGACCATTAAGGAGGGGTTGGGTAAGTAAATACAAGATAAAAGTCGACGGGGCGGCCTAAAGTCGGTATCAGCCCGACAGTGAGGGAGTATATCCCCTTTTCACTAGCGCTAGACGAAGGAGATTATTTTTAGTGTCTGAGGTGGAGCGCCACACTTACCATCAGCTCCTTACTTTACCGCACAGATCCCTGTGCTACTCATACGCTGAGATGTCGAGGGCCAGTATCGAACTAGGAACCTTGTGGCTTCTAGTCGAACGCTCTACCGACTGAGCTAGATACCTAATCCCAATTCTAAAGAAAGTTCCAGGAATAGATCAAAAGCCGTAGAGAATGGAACATAATAAAAGAGGGGTTGGGTAAGTAAATACAAGATACCTAATCCCAATTAGTATTATCTTCGTTATTCGGACTATTGTTCCATCTTCATTGTTATCTGTACAACGTTTCGGTCGATATGCCCCCGGCCTTCTTCAGGTATTTCTTGTCGGACTCGGGAACCTTCTCGGACTCGGGAACCTTCTTTTCGAACTCGGGAACTTTCTTGTCGTAATCGGGAGCCATCACGGAACTATGAACCTAACCCTTTATTTATTCCACGGGGGTATCCTGTTCTCATTTCGCTAACCATGATACTATCTTCATACTAATCAATAATAATAATACTAATCTTCAAGCCTCGTCTCAAACATTCAGAGAAATAACCTAATCCCAATTCTAAAGAAAGTTCCACAAATAGATCAAAATCCGTAGAGAATGGAGCATAAAAGATAAATGTTGATTTTTGCGATATTTCGAGTTAACCCTATACAGTCCTCTGACGGTGAAAATAAAATCATAAAACAGTCGTTTTGAAGAGGAAGTAAATCCGTTCTGGAATTTTGTCTTTGTTACTATTTTTGCGATATCTGGATTGTCGATTGTATCCATAAAGGGAATATTTTCTTTTTTATCATTATGAGTCTTGTGGTGTTCTATGTATGTCTTCTGAAGATGTTTGTAGAAAAATCTTCAATTTAAAATCCAAACTCTATTTTCTTTGAATAAATTCCACAATAAAAAAGAAAGAAAGAAAAAAAGGAAGAGAAAGAAAAGTAAATTTAATAAGAAAAGCAAATGAATAAAATATAATCCATGCGATAAGAAAAACAAAAAATAAAAAATAAAGAAAAATGACAGAAAAACGTAAGGAAAAAACGTAAGGAAAATACAGTTACTGATGAATAATAATTGACGTTATTAGAATCACGATGAAAAGAAAGAAAGAAAGAAAGAAGAAGAAAAAAAAAAAAAAAGAAAAGATAAGATAAAAGAAGAAAAAAAAGAAGAAAAAGAAGAAAAAGAAGAAGAAAAAGAAAAGAAAAAGAAGAAGAAGAAAAGGAAAAAGAAAAAAGAAAAAAAAAGAAAAAGAAAAAGAAGAAAAAGAAGAGAAGAAAAAGAAAAAGAAGAAGAAAAAAGAAGAGAAAAAGAAGAAGAAGAAGAAGAAAAAGAAAAAAGAAAGAAGAAGAAAAAGAAAAAGAAGAAGAAAAGAAGAAGAAGAAAAAGAAGAAGAAAAAAAGAAAAAAAGAAAAGAAGAAAAAGAAGAAGAAGAAGAAGAAAAAGAAAAGAAAAGAAGAAAAAAAAAGAAAAGAAAAAGAAGAAAAGAAAAGAAGAAAAAGAAGAAAGAAGAAAAAGAAGAAAGAAAAAAAGAAGAAGAAAGAAGAAGAAGAAGAAAAAAAGAAAAGAAAGAAAAAGAAGAAAAAGAAGAAAAAAAAAGAAAAAGAAGAAAAGAAGAAAAAAAAAGAAGAAAAAAAGAAAAAAAGAAAGAAAAAAAGAAGAAGAAGAAAAGGAAAAAGAAAAAAGAAGAAGAAAAAGAAAAGAAAATGAAGAAGAAAAGAAAAAGAAGAAAAGAAAAAAGAAGAAAAAAAAAACAGAAAAAGAAAAAAAGAAAAAAAAAGAAGAAAAAAGAGAAAAAAAAAAAGAAAAAAAGAAAAAGAAGAAAAAGAAAAAGAAGAAGAAAAAGAAAAAAGAAGAAGAAAAAAGAAAAAAGAAAAAGAAGAAAAAAGAAAAAAAAGAAGAAAAAGAAAAGAAAGAAAAGAAAAAGAAGAAAAAGAAAAAAAGAAAAAGAAAAGAAGAAGAAAAAAGAAAAAAAAAAAGAAGAAGAAGAAGAAGAAGAAGAAGAAGAAGAAGAAGAAGAAGAAGTGCTATTCAATATTATTAGAAAACACAAGATTTTAGCACTTCCAACTGGTTTTGTGCTATTGATTAACTTGTATAAATGAAAGATGAAGGTGAAACCCCTTCATCAAAATAGACAAAAGAAACAACCTTTTATCTCAACATTCAATCTTGCCTAAAACCAAAGAAGACGAATAACAATGGATGAATTATTAATCGACAATGAATCGGCAATCGGTAAAATTAGAAAATGACTTTCCATTGACTCTAATGAAAAGTGAACTTTTAATTCTCCCGATTGATAATTATTTATTTAGGAAAGGCTATTAAAAAATAATCTACTTTAAATTGTTTGGGAAATACACCAACTTCATTAGTACTATCTTGATTGACTTTCTCTAGGATTTATTTTTCTTAATCATGAATGAATTATATTCTCACAGTAAGCACCTACGTGTGTATAGGTGAATCCAGGAAGACGTTGGTATGTAGAGAGAGAGAGAGAGAGAGAGAGAGAGAGAGAGAGAGAGAGAGAGAGAGACCAAAACACTTATAGAATTTAGGAAAGAGAGTCCATTGCCACGCGGAGATTAGCGAGGCGTGTGTGTGTGTGTGTGTGTGTGTGTATGTGTGTGTGTGTGCATTTATTTGTTTGTGTCCGTGGGTGTGGGTGTGCGTGTTTGTATATTCTCACTATAAGCATACATTGGCATTTCAGTCTCGGAAGACTATGATAAAGTTTTTATGTGTCCCTGAAGATACAGCGCCTCCTGTGACTGTGAAGTCTGATGTTTGAAAAACATTCTCGACCACTTATGTATGTGTGTGTCTATGTGTGTGCGCGTGGTGTGTGTGTGTGTGTGTGTGTGTGCGTGTGTGTGAGAGAGAGAGAGAGAGGGAGAGAGAGAGAGAGAGAGAGAGAGAGAGAGAGAGAGAGAGAGAGAGAATCGGAGTATTGAGAGGTCAAACATACTAATATATATTTTTGTACGTTCGCTTTGGCCATTTTTATTGCTTCCTTTTGAAATAATGCTAAAAGAACGATCTAAATGATGGCCAAAAAAGTTCCTACTTCTTTGACAAATACTGAATCAATTTGATGAAGAGGCAATTAATATCAATTGGAATCCAAATCCTCATGTTATTTTCAGATGATATTAAGTCTTCATTATTCTGACTAAATCCTCACATCCCCACAATGAAATATTGGTCACTTATTTGATTTTCGAATTGGCTCAAATTAGATTTGATCTTTTAATCCATTCACACTTTTTGTTCATGGCGGCAAAATATACAAAACATTTCTTTTTCTTTTTCTTTTCTCCTTTTTATTGCACTGATGTCTTTTAAAGAACGGTTTCCGATTTAAATGTGAGACTGAAAATAATTTCGAAATTGCAATAAGAGAAACAAGGCATATTAACCTTTTTCATATCATTCAATGCAGAATCAAGTAATTTCTGATAAATTTTTACACAATCTATGCATAGATTATTGTCAACCCCTGTATTTCTGAAGGGATGGCCCCTTTTCATATCACGGGTGGGACTTTCCATGGAATATTACAGAAAACCGCGAAATACGTGAATTACGTGGGACCTATTGGGTCCTCAGTTTCAGCTTGGACGTCAGGCAGATAAGATATATCTGCTTTAGCTGTGGCTCACCTGCACACGCGCGTTGTGTTTAGTTAGAGAAACATGTTTAGTTAAGTAAATAAAGGTTTAAATAGATAATATGGTTTTGTGGTTGATGAATGTATTGGCAACAAGACTGACCTAGAAGAAGAAATGAATCAAGGACGACCAACCAGCAAGAACAAGAGACGTTAGAAGAGTCGCAGGAAGAAGAACGTAAAATATCAAAGATGAGCAGAAGAATAATAGAAGTAAAGAAAGGGTATACAACATAATAAAGGACTCAAGTTGCTTATAGTATTTGCTGTTGCTTATGTGGTCGCCCAATTAAGATTTGAACAGCCTAATCGCTGCTTAACTTCGACGATCTTGTGGGAACAGTTGTTTTCGGAGTAACTTGATCATAATCACTGTGAATGGAATTGGGTATTTTATCCCTGAATTTGGAATATGATGCCACTGAATGATCATCAAAATGTTGTCCAACGATTTATTCCTAAAGTTGTTCCAGACATCTATCGCCATTAAGATTTCATTGTGTTGGAATATAGTTATTTAGCTTAGATGTGGCACAAGGCCAGAAGTATGGGGCGCCCAATGAGAATCGAACTCACTAACAATGGTCTGCAAATCTAGCTTGCTAACCATTACACCACATGAGGTGCCCTATTGTGTTGAATATAGTTATTTACTAAGCTTAGCTTAGATATGGCACAAGGCCAGAAGTATGGGGCACCCAGTGAGAATCGAACTCACTAACAATGGTCTGATCTAGCTTGCTAACCATTACACCACGTGAAGCGCCCATTGTGTTGGAATATAAGATGTGCTCTAAATACCCACCTAGATTTGTAGACTAGCAAAGGTCATGTGGTTGACACTTGCAACCTATCACTAGCAATA
>CM042157.1:89437719-89450219 GCA_023376005.1 Doryteuthis pealeii | reverse complement strand
AAACAGAAAGATGTTGACAAAAAATAAAATAAAAATAAAATAAAATAAATAACATCTTTTTGTTTTTCTTTTTGTTTTCTTTTTGTTTTTCTTTTTGTTTTTATATTCTTGTTTTTCTTTTCTTTTTGTTTTTATTTTTTATGTGCATTGTAATTGCCTTCAAATCAATAATATATTATAAGATACTTAACAATGCTTCAAGCAAATTACCAATTACTTATACATACACACACACACACACACACACACACACACACACACACATATATATATATATATAATATATATGTAAAAGTGGAAATTGGAAATGAATCCGACAATATGAGGAAGAATGAATAAAGAAAAGAAAGAATAGAATGGATAATAAAAGATGAATTTAATCAATATCACTTACACATGTGTTTCGGTCAGTTCATCTGTGTGAAAATATTTCGCACAGATGAACTGACCTCATATATATATATATATATATATATATATATATATATATATATATAGAAATGCTGTAATTTTGCATTTGAATCAAGGATCTTTCTTGGGATCAAAGCAATTAATTTACTACTAAACCTTTTCACGGGTGTGTAGAGTATAAATAGACTGTCCCATTAAGTAAAAGGGGCTTCTACAGGGAGCACTAAACTATACAATTTACCTCCTCCAATAGTATATAAGAGTCTGGCTTTTGGAAACCAGGGAACTGATTTTCCCGTTGAATGCTGGAAAGTATCTTAGTGTAACTACTACTACTACTACTTCTACTACTACTACGAATAATAATAATAATAATAATAATAATAATAATAATAATCTGCGAATGTAGTAAACTAGCACAACGAGAATACAAAGCTAGACACGACTGGGTTGGGAAGGTGATCCACTGGGAATTATGCAAAAAATTAAATTTTGACCACACAACAAAATGGTATATGCATAAACCAGAATCTGTTCTTGAGAACAAAACGCACAAAATTCTCTGGGACTTTGAGATAAAAACGGATCACCTTATCCCAGCAAGAAGACCAGACCTAGTGTTGATAAACAAAAAAGAAAGAACTTGTCAACTGGTGGATTTTGCAGTGCCAGCAGATCACAGGGTGAAGTTAAAGGAAAATGAAAAAATAGACAAATATCTGGACCTTGCCAGAGAACTGAAAAAGTTATGGAATATGAAAGTGAAAGTGATAACAATTGTGGTTGGTGCACTTGGAACAATCCCAAAAGGATTGGAAAAGGGTTTGGAAAGTTTGGAAATCAGAGGAAGGATTGAAACCATTCAGAACACTGCACTGCTGCAATCTGCCAGAATACTCAGAAGAGTCCTGGAGACCTGAGGAGACTTGCTGTCACTCAGACTCCAGTGAAAGACCATCAGTTAACACTGATGTGAAAACTCAAAAGGAGTAAATAATAATAATTCGTTATTGTTACATCCAAAGGATCTGTCTCCCCATCAGGTTAACGGGCAATTGCTTTCATGGTTTGTAGAGCATCATTATAGCGGTGATAGTTTCTTTGGAGAGACCATATCTTAGTAGTGTTTGCCTGTGTATGGAATCAAATGTCTTGGAAAAATCCACAAACAAAAGCGTTGCCTCTAGAATTTCTATTCAAACCTCATCAATGATTCGTTGAATAGTCAGAAACTAAGAATTCGTTTTGTGTTTTCTTCAGAATTTTCCCGACTTCAGGTTGGATGGGATCAAGAAGTAAAAAGTTGTTGGCGCTGGAGTACTTTAAATATACGCTCCTACATTTGGGGCGCTGGTGGTTGTCGTCAGTGATGTAATCGGCAGGGTTCATTGGGAAGTTTCGGGTCTTCCAACATCAGACTTCCTTCGCCCTGCTGACCCTTTCAGAGGTGATCAAACTCTGGTACAACCACCGTTGGCACTGGAGTGGTTTATTATCGGTATCAGCCAGACAGCGAAGGAGTCTATTCCCAGTTCCCTAGTGCTAAACCATAGAGATCTTAGGAAATGGGAGGTTGCAGCATTTCGTCCATTTCTCAATTATGTTTTGTTTATAAACTGCATTTCATAATTGAATGTGTGAGTCGTCAATTTTCCTTGTCTTCATTCTTCAGATCGTTATAATTAATTATGTCATAGGAGAATCACTGATAAGAAAATTAACTTTTTATTTTGTGGGGACAGATTTATTGGGTTGCTAAGAAAGTTCTTGTAGCAATCTATTTCTCTAGAATTAACAAAAAAATCTAATGAGTCTACATATATGTGTATATATATATATATATATATATATATCTTATTATAATGGAGATTATGTGTTTGTTTGTCTGTAACCGAAACTATATCACTACTCAAGTCACTATCCATTTAGTTATCATACATCACATTCTCCATGAATCATTTTTATTTAAGCCTCAATTATTGATAAAATTGTTTTTCATTATTAATACTGCAGGTCATATCTACGTGCTAATAACATACAATTGTATTTATATGTATAACAAAAAGCGGTTTACTGTGTGAATGGGAAGGCTAATTTGCATATTGATATTTAAAATTTGATTTTAATAAATATGTGCTTGGTATTGTTGATTTCTAATTATTTGATTTTATCTTAATGAATATGAGCAAAAATCTCGGAGATAAATCTTAAAAGAAATCAATTAACAAAAAGAAATAACTGTAATTTTATTCTTTACTTCCTAATTTAACTAAATAGTTAAATTAGAAAAGTTTAGCAAGGAAAGACGGGGATGATGGAAGAGGAAGCTACAGCTATTATATTTTTCGATTATACCCTCCTCTGTTTCAAATCATTTTATCTGCATTCTTATTTAGTTTATTTAGACTTTCTAATTTAATATGATATTTTATGACATTAATACTTGCACCCGAAGGGTGCATATATTTGCTAGTATATATATATATATGTTGTACCGGCCGTTCCTACAGTGGAGAATATACACCGGTTCTCACTATAAATAGTGAGACACCGAGTGAAAAGGTTGTACTGTTACCGTTAACGACAAGCTAGTCGTTCCTGTACCATTATTGTAAATACACTTGTCTTATTTTACCCTATCTCGACTTGACTTCTTTTTTACTGTTGGACTAACATCACAACAATATATATATATATGGTTTGACTGGTTTGTGTCTGAATGTACATCTATCTATCTATACATATATAAAGGGCAGTTGGGTTTATATATATGTCCGGAGGAAACTTCGAAAATAAAACAATTAATGACAAAGTAAATATATATACACATTAAATATCACCATGGCTTGGCTTTTGAGCAAAAATAATAGAGATTTGATTTATATTCGTGAAAATAATTAAAAAATAAAATTTAAATGATAACGGCATATATAAAATTTAAATAACAGTAACTGGAAAAAAGAAAAAAAAGAGACATCAACCCAAACAAAAAGAGTCCGTCATTTGTATTGATCGCTTCTCTGCGAATGCATAGACAAATCAGATATTTCCTTTGTGTGAAAATGGCGTCGGTAGGCGAATTAACTTTTATAATTTGTGTCATTACACAAGACACAAGATCTGATTATTCATAAGATAACTAGAGAGAGAGAGAGAGCAAATAAAAAGAAAGAGTCAATGAGAGGGAGAAATCAAGGAGAGAGCGAACGAGCGAGAGAGAGAGAGAGAGAGAGAGAGAGAGAGAGAGAGAGAGAGAGGGGGGGAGAGGGGTGGAACATAGAAAGAAATACAAAGAAAGAGAGAAAGAGTAGAAGAAAAAGTAGAAGAAAAAGAGGAGAAAAGAAAGAAAGAAAGAGAGAGAGAGAGAGAGAGAGAGAGAGAGAGAGAGAGAGAGGGAGAGAGGTTAACGGCGGCCATTATGTTGAACAAGGTCGCTCGGTGCAACAGAAATTCCGTGATAAAATGCAGCTATTCCCAAGGAATTTTCTTTATAATGTGTGCTTTAGTAATTTCGTTAAATCAAGGTGTTTTTCTTTTCGACTGTGGACTTCTTAAACTACACTTTGAATGCACGTACAACATATTTCAGCAGTAAAGATCTAGGCATATTATAGATAGAAGTGCTTTAAATCTGTCTCCTTGTAGGACTCCAGCTCCAGTGTCAAAGAATCAAGTGCTTTCACCTAACCAATATTCTGTATGTTCTTACAGTTAGATTAACAAGGTTAAGCAGCGATGATCCTGTTTAATACTTAATTGGAGGATTACAGAAGGTTCTGTAATCAACCTGGGTCCGTTTAAAAAAATGCAAAATGACCTTATTCGGCATTAAATGACTCAAAGATTTTGAAATGCCGTAACGCTCCCCCCACCCCCGCAAAAAACCCCAACCATATACATTTCCTATGAAAAATAGTTTTGCTCAGATCAAGTGGCCTCTTCAAACCAATACGCTTAAACGTTCTTCCCGCTAAATCACCAATATTAAGCAGTGAGGGGTCAATCCAATACTTGGGAGACCACTTAACCAACAGCAGGTACTGTAATCGGCATTAAATGACCCGAAAAAGGTTGATATGCCGTAAAACAAAACAACCAACCAACCTGAGTCCTTTGTTTATCAAAATGACTTAATTCGGCATTAAATGACCCGAAAAGAGTTAATATACCGTAAAACAAAACAACCAACCAACCAACCATTTACATGTTAGATGAAGAAATGCCTTTTTCAAATTAAGTGCCTCCTCCTAACAAACAATTTTCATGAACAATTTTGATGTTTCGGACTGTTGTACTCATTATTATTGTGTATAAACACAACATTCAGGTCACTGTAACCTCGGGCTCTGTTTACGTGTTTTTTTAATTAGCTTAAAATAAGTCATCTTCAGACGATTACCTCTATGAATTCAAACGTGGTTACAGAACTAAAATCGATACCACTAGTTCAAGGGGATTCCAAGCAGCATAAATACCAAAGGATATATTGAAAAATAAAATGAAAGAAGTTACTTATTCTAAAAAAGAAAGTTCAAAATGTCATAAAGAGAGCTATCACTTGTTTAACCGCCTTAATCTGACCAGGAACATAAAATGAGAAGGCCTCAAAATGCAGCATTGCATCTTACTACCTCCTGTTAAAATCATTCCATGCACGCTAGTGTGATACTATGACTGAAGACGAACATGGTCAGAATAAATAAATAAATAAATGAATAAGAAAAAGAATAGGTTAAAGCCAGGCATAAGTAAAAGGGTTTTTTACGAATCCAAAGATTAGGCCGTAAAGTTTAAGTGACTTGTACGACCAACATGAAGTTAGGCCACTTAGTGATAATATCTTATGCACCCAGGTATTAAAAGTAAAAGGGATTTTTGTGAGAAAATCTCTTTTGAAAAAATTAATGGTCGGTTATTGATGACGTAATGTCTGAAAAAATATTTAATTACTTTAATTTTAAGGGTTAAAGACGACTAAAAGTCTGCGATTCGATTTAAGTGTTGGCCATCTGTGTGGTCCGGAGAAGATGGTTGGGGAAGGGGAATTTGACATAAATACAGCAAACTCGAGCACTAAGCAGTTAGAGCCCGGACCGTTGGGGTGTTAACGTCGCCGGTAGAGATAGCCAGTAGCAGCCAGTTGGATAGACAGCGAAGTATCTCACACACCCTTCTTCCATCCGCGTCTTGTTTACAAACACTTGTAGTTGTTGTTTGTTTTTATTTTTATCCTTGTGAACCTGTTTCTGTCCCGTGCAAATACGGCCAGCGCAGAGTGTTACAACGTCTGGGGTCTAGACATCGTGCATTGAAGGTGCAGAGCGCAGAACAGGTAGTCTCACACTAGCCGTTAAAAAAAATCTAAAGTAAATAGGTCTAAAAAATGTTAATTAAACTATTGTTTGAACAGATATTCAGTGTTTATGAAAATAGATAAAAAATTTAAAAAAATCTAAGTTAAAGTATAAGTAAAAAAAAAAAAAGTCGTCGGGGTGGCCTAAAGTCGGCATCAGCAAGACAGCGAGGGAGTCTATCCCCTTTTCACTTGCGCAAGACCAAATATATTGTTTTTTTAGCGTCTAAGGTGGAGAGCCACACCTACCATCTGCTCCTCGCTTTTTTCCGTACAGATCCCTGTGCTACTCATACGTTGATTTGGCGAGGGCCGGTATCGAACCAGGAACCTAGCGATTACTTAGTCAAGTTAGTGGAAACCTATTCAAGTAAAATATCTTTTTAAAATGCTAAAATTGTGTTCACTGAATCATCCATAATATAATTTCTTCATCTCATTTTGTTTTAATGATTGTATTAAATCTGAAATTCATTCATTTTGGTTTGGTTTGTTTTGTTTTACGGCATATCAACCTCAGTGGCTCATTTAATCCCGATAAAGTTTTGAAATAAATCAATTCTTAATGGATAATACAATTTTTTTATAAATACATTTATATATTTAACCCATAGATGGGACCCTAATAGGTACTACCACTCCGAGTCAGAGTGGACCAGGGAGCAATGGTGATGAAGGGATGCTCCACATTCCCCAAACCTCCAAAACTGGAACCTCACCATTAGATAGAGTTTAACGTCATTCCCAGGACATGTAGACCTGCAGCCACCGCCTTCTAGCACCCATATGATAAAAAGGGGTTGGGGGTTGCCATAAGGGCAATAGGGTCTGGAAAATCATATAGGTGCTAGGGCTTGACGTGACCAGCCGATTGATCGGAGGGGGCCTCTCCGACCGCCCGTCTAGCCCAAGATAGGGCCAAAGTATTGCATGTCATGAACTGCTCATCCACCTGGGGAATGACGTTAAACTCTATCTGATGGTGAGGTTCCAGTTTGGAGGTTTGGGAATGTGGAGCACCCCATTCATCCACCATTGCTTCCCTGGTCCACTCTTGACCCGGATGAGTCAGTACCTGTTAGGGGTCCCATACTATGGGTTAAATAGAAAATGTATTCATAAAAAAAATTGTATTATCATTAAGGAATTGATTTATTTCAAAAAACTTTATCGGCATTAAATGATACACTTATGTTGATTATGCCGTAAAATACAAAACAAACCAAACAAATAGACTTTCATGCTCACTTTACAAATATAGCTTTCCAAAAATAAATAAAATGTTGCAAACAATTTTACAGTAAAAAATAAAAATTATAAAATGAAAATTGCCAATTTTTGAGAAACTCAAAGATTTACAATGGTGATTTATGTTAAAAAAATATTTTTATAAAAAACAACATAATTTGAAATAAGCTTATTGTTTTTTGTCACTGTTATAAAACAGATGCCAAATTTACCTACATGTGCCACGTCTGTTTGTATAGATGTGGGTGTCACCTGAAAGCAGTTAAGGGCCATCAAATAAGTTTAGATAGGTAAGCTATTACAAAATATATATGAATAGTTTGGGCTTGTTCCCAGGAAATATATTACCGCACAGTTTGTAGAATCCTATCCATAATGGTGGATGTTCCTGCTTCTATTTTTAATCCCCTGTGATAATCCACCTGCTTTAACACATAACTTCAAATCTTGCCACCCGATTTTATCAATAAATACAACCCTAAAATAATCAGAAATACTAAATTTTTTCCCCTCAGTCTATTGTGTAATAAGTTCTCTAAACAATTTATATTTCCAACTTTGTTACACCAAAATAAATATTACTTTTAAAAAATAAACATTAAAACATATTACAGCACATAATTATTTACATTCTATTTTTTATATTTTTATACACACATATATATTTTTATATACCTCTCTCTATATATATCTCTATATTCTCTATATATCTCTCGATATATCTATATCTATATATCTCTTATATCTCTCTCTCTCTTCTCTCTCTCTCTATTATTATATATATATAATATATATATATATATATATATAATATATATATAATATATACTAACATATATATATATTTATATCTTCTACTCTCTCTCTCTCTCTCTCTATATATTATATATATATTATATATATATATATATATATATATTACATATATATATATATATATATATATCTTACCTTGTGTCACATACTTGTGCACAATCACTTTACCTATACAATAAATCAACTCACGCATTTCCTGTTTTAATTCACTGCATTTGCACATTTGATGCACTCGTACACTCACTTCACTTATAAAGCACTGCACTTGTTCACTGAATGCACTCGCACACTTAGAGCCGCCGTGCAATCAATGCAGGTCGTGCAATCACTGCACTCGTAGAATTACGTACGGCCTTATTCAAATTACACAACTTGAACACGTTTACGTTAATGTAAAAACTTCCGGGTTCAGTAATTCTTAATTGAGGAGACCGGAATTCATGCTAGAAATGTCCATATCACACTCAGTTCACATTAAGTGTATTATAAACATCAAATTATATATATATTCACACGAGCATAAGTTTTCATATTCCGCGATTTAGAAAATATTCGGATAATATTTCTCTAACTGTTTGAGATGAGCTTGATGATTAGTATTATCTGCGTTATTCGGACTATTGTCCCATCTTTATTGTTATTTTGTACAACGTTTCGGCCGTATGCCCCCCGCCCTTCTTCAGGTATTTCTTGTCGGATTCGGGGAACCTTCTTCGGACTCGGGAACCTTCTTCGGACTCGAGAACCATCTGTCATAATCGGGACCTTCTTGTCGTAATCGGAGCCATCACGGAACTTCGAACCTAACCCTTTATTCCTATTGGACACATGGCTTAGTGGATAAGTAGTTAGGTTAAGACAGTTCTAAGTGACAGTTAACTCGAGATTCCGGGTTCAATCCTAAGTAGAGGCAGAAACATAGAAAAATAATTAACACAACTCCTACCCAGCTATGGTTAGCGGAATGAGAACAGAATACCCCCGATGACTGAATAAAGGGTTAGGTTCGAGTTCCGTGATGGCTCCCGATTACGACAAGAAAGGTTTCCGAGTTCCGAAAAGAAGGATTTTACAAAACAGTCCTTCTGAACTACAATTCAGGTACATGAAATGAGTAAAAAAACAACATCCCAAAGACCATAAACGTGAGTTATGGTACCCTAGATATTGGTATTATAGCTCGCACAAAATCTATCTTACAATTTAAAGAATATAGGAAACCTTAAGACTAAATTTGGCTAATAAAACCATCAAGTTCACCGTTTCACAGCCTTTTTAGAGATCAATTAAATTGTACACTATAGCCGGTAACAAAAGAAGAAGACATGATAAAGGAAACAAACTTTATATACATAAATACAATTAATATAGTTTCATTGTTCTTTCAGTGGTGTTGCCAGTTCTGATTGTGTCTGTGTATAGTTGTTGGTGTGACAACTGTGACATGGTGTTTATATTAGTGTGATTGCTTGTGTCAAACATATTAGTAGTTTGTCTGTGATTGGAACTTGTGATTGAAAGTTGTTGTTGTTGATCGAGAGAGAGAGAGAGAGAAATAGGAGACGAAAAGATAGACGGACCTGTTGAGTCGTATTTGATGTTTTCGGACGTTCCACTGTCGAGTTAGGAGGCATCCTCTCCAACTCTGTTGAGTCAGGAAGAGCAAAAAGCTCCTTACTGTCTCTGTGTCTCCTTATCTGAAGTTTTTTCAGCTCTATGGGCCTTTTTATAATTTTCTTATTTCATTGTCTATTTGTGATCATTAAGCTAAAATATTCTCAAATATCAAGGTGATTTGCATATGATGCAATATCGAATGAATTTTGATACATGTGGAATTCTGGTGACGTAAATTATTGGATGAATTTAAAACCATTGTTTCTATGTGTTTCTAAAAATATTTCTAAACTAATATTCATTCGATTTCTCTTTTGTTTACCTAATCTCTAAACTCATGACATACCATTGTAAATCTAGTTATTTAAGAAAACTTAATTTTTTAATTTGGTCAATTCACATGCCGTAAAAATATAGGACCAATCCCTATAACACCTAAACTTTAGAACTTGTTCCTCCAAGATATTTTTATAAATACATTTTTCTATTTAACCATAGATGGGACCCTAACAGGACTACCACTCCGGATCAGAGTGGACCAGGGAGCATGGTGATGAAGGGGTGCTCCACATTCCCCAAACCTCCAAAACTGGAACCTCACCATTAGATAGAGTTTAACGTCATTCCCAGGACATGTAGACCCGCAGCCACGCCTTCTAGCACCCATATGATAAAAAGGGGTTTGGGGCTTGCCATAAGGGCAATAGGGTTGGGGAATCATATAGGTGCTAGGGCTTGACGTGACCAGCCGATTGATCGGAGGGGCCTCTCCGACCGCCCTCTAGCCCAAGATAGGGCCAAAGGAGTATTGCATGTCATGAACTGCTCATCCACCTGGGCTCTATCCTTAAGCATCACGCGGTCGCCACCCACGTCCAACAGGTGGGGAGTCTTACCCCTCTGCGAGGTACAGTCGTGTATTCTAACGCCCCAGCCGACAGGGTGGTTTAAACTGGTGTTAAATTGATTTAAGACGATACAACGTAATTAGAAATCATTCAAATAAGGAACTATCAAGATTTTAATGAACGAATCATTTGATATCATTGAACTTGGACTCTCGATAATACACACACTAAGAGTTGCATTAGAGTGAATGATGCCAAGTAGCGATTGCCCAATTGACAATTAATCGTTCAAGAAATGAAAGCGTGCTTAATTGCACTCACTGCACAATCTTGTATTATTTGGTGCATTTCGTTACTGAGCCAGAGAAATGATGCCGAACAAAGAAACGTGCAGTCAATCTATTACTATACCAAATTTAGAGTTGCAAAAGAAAATATCCTGGACGAAGCTGTTGGCATTTTACATTGCGCTAATACCCTTGGAAAGGTATGCATCTATCTACTCTCCCTCCAGCTATGGGTAAATAGTAGGGTTAGACTGGGTATTTGCCTCATACCCACTTGTATGGGCTGGGCACAAGGTCTCGTTTTAATGTGGGCCCACCCACAAGCCGAAGCTCATTGGTGGGAAAGAACAAAAATTGCGTCGTTGCCTGGGGGGATAACCCCCTGGGGTCGACGCTATTATCAAACTCTCGGCAAGTCCAGCGGCCGAAGCTCGCTGGACCCCCGGTGTTAACCGGAAAACCGAAGTGTGCAATGAGTTTATAATATTTTTAAAAAAAGATTCATAATAGTAGGTTAGACTGGACACTTTAACCATGGCTAGGTAACCAGTCTAGGAGAAAGAAAACTCTGAATTCAAACCTGTCAAACTCTGCTTAAGAAATTGACCTTGTGTCACTTCCTGCTTGTGCTGAGGAGTTGGCATATATATATATGTATATGGAATGAATAGAGAATTAATGAGAAAATTATTGGCATAAAAAGGTGCTCAATGCTAATGTTGTATACCCTTCATTACTTCTTTACTTCTTACTTGCTTCTATATCTTGAACATCTATTCTTCTTGCCGGCTTTGCTTCTTCTATCATCTATCTTGTCTGGTCTAGCGTCTCGGATCTCCTAAGGCCTGGACTTTCTTGGGGATTCCGGTCTGTTTCTGTTAGGGATTTCTCCTTATCAGAAGCCCTGTGTCATGTTAGTTTTAGGTAATAAACACAAGCTCTTATTTACATTGATGTTATTTTATTTGTAAATCCCCAAACCAGACATCTGCGCACATCCTACCGAGCTTGGCTTCTAACTTCTAACTGACTGACTGACTTCTATCCTTAAACCGGAAGACAGGGTCTTCTATGCCTTCGCGGTTTTCACGATTTATCCCCAGAAGGCAAGGTGAGAGTGAGGTCAAGCGCCGTCACTCACTCTCAAGGCCATCAGCTGCACTAATCGCCATTATGATTTCTACACTATGCCATAAATATTAGGTATCTAATAATTATGTACACTAATAAAGCAGAACAGATCTTACAATCAATAATTCTTTTGGCATCTCTTACTTAACAGCTAATAAACATCTATTTAAAATAAAATGTCCATTTTAGGCAGTATGTATGTGTGTATCAAGAAGTCCGCAAGGGTTGAGTTAAAGTGCTTGTTTCTGTGGGCATCTGTTTACTGGGGTTTCGGGGTCTCGAAAAAAGTTGGGCGTGAACGAAAACACAAATTTGATTTCATGGTAAGCACATTTCATTTGACCCTATTAAAAAAAAAGATAAAATTCTAGATTTAACCCTATCATTAAAATAAAATAGATTTAGTCAAATTATTAAAATAGAATTAATACATTTTATTTTTAAGCAAACTTTTAAATAAAAAAATAAATTTCGTATTTACACATAATCAAAAAAAACTAATCATTTTAGATTTAACATAAATAACATGAAATAAATAAATTTTAGATTTAACATAATAGTAGTAGTAGTTCTGATAATTGTATTAACAGCAATGGGGTCATTAATTCCAATAATTGTAGTTGTAGTAGTAGTAGTTCCAATAATAGATATAAAATGAATAAACGCCCTGGTCGGTGGGGCGTTAGAATGCACCGACTGCACCTCTGCAGAGGGGTAAGACTCCCCCAATGGGGCCACCTGTTGGCGCGTGGGGGAATACGACCCGTGATGCTTAAGGATAGAGCCCGG
>CM042157.1:89411747-89431747 GCA_023376005.1 Doryteuthis pealeii | reverse complement strand
ATGGTCCATAACCACGATACCCATGGTATTAAGGCCTTTTATTCCCAAATAACTTTGCTCTGTTTACAATAATTAAACATTGAGCTCTCATACGGAACCTGATTCTACAACAAACTACTGGTAGAGAATTAGGACCCACCTAGAATCACCTTGTACCAAGAAACTTGGTACCTCACCAAAGTATATATATATATATATATATATATATATATATGTATATATATATATGAGGTAGGTAAAAGGATAGTGAACAAGAAATGATAACTCAAAACACTTTACCCTCCTCCCTTGACCTACACCTGTGGCCATCTACTCCTAACCTACTCTCTGCTTCCTGTAAACTATCCCCACACTTCATTCATGTCAGCCCCTATCCTCCCTACCCTTCTCTTCCGCTACTAACTCACCCCCTCACCAAATCATATGTACTCGCACGTAATTTTGCTTTCAATAAAAATCTTTCGACTGAGGTTGTCCGTGTACATCGGACAAAATATTTCAACTCTTAGATTTGTTTTGAGTTATCATTTCTTGTTCACTATCCTTTTACCTACCTCATACTGTCGGATTCTACTACATCCATCCTATCTTCATATATATATATATATATATATATATATATATATATATATTATATGTTTGTGAATAAAAAGGCCATAAATACCGTGGGTATCGTGATTATGGACCATTTCCACTCGTGGGTATCTAGGGTCCACGAGCTTTTTCAGACCACGTATACGCGGTCCGAAGAAGCTCGTGGACCCTAGATGCCCACGAGTGGAAATAGTATATAACCACGATACCCATGGTATTTATGGCCTTTTTATTCACAAATAACTTTGCTCTGTTTTCAATAATTAAACATTGAGCTCTCATACGGAACCTAAACTCTACAACAAACTACGGTAGAGAATTAGGACCAGCCTAGAATCACCTTGTACCAAGAAATTTTGGTACTACACCAAATATATATATATATATATATATATATATATATATATATATATATATATATATATATATATATATATATATATATATATATTAATAGTTAGACTGATGATTAATTCTTGATGAGTAGTCAATCTTTTTTAACTCAATTTTTTAAACACGATTCTGTCTATTTAACCCATAGATGGAACCCTAACATGTACTACCGCTCCAGGTCAGAGTGACCAGGGAGAAATGGTGATGAAGGGGTACTACACACTCTCCAAATCTCCAAAATAGGAACTTCACCATTAGATGTAGTTTAACGTAATAGATATATATATATATATATATATATATATATATATATAAACACCTTTACACGAGTTGGATATGACACAAGGTCATTAAGCGTTAATTAAGCGTTGATTAAGCGTTAATGATTAATGAATTTAGGCGGGCATATATGCCCGCCTAAATTCATTAATTATTAAATAATTAATTTCAAAATTAGGTATGACTTCAACATATATTCCCGTTTCAATTCATTAATTATTAACTAATTAATTTTCAAAATTAGGTATGACTTCAATTAAGCACATATCCTCCAATATATATATATATATATATATATATATATATATATATATAAGTATATATTCATTTCCTTACTCTTAACTTATATATATATATGTATACACACACACACACATATATATTATATATATATATATACGCATAATATATATGTATGTATACACTCACGCACACACATATATATATATATATGTATATATATACATATACATATATATATATATATATATATATGTGTGTGTGTGTATCGTATACATGCAAAGGGTATGATAATAGGTTTCTCTTTAAGAGTTATTTGGATATGTTGGCCCAATGATTGGATGACAAATCTAAATATATTGAAATTACTTTTGATCTCTCAAATATCTCATTTCTCACAATGCCAGAAGAAAATATGTAATATTTAATAAAGATAAAAAAAAGCACCAAATAAAAAGCGAAAATAATCCAAGCAAAGCTGAATTGAAGAATCCACCTGCAATTCTGCCCGCGGATTCAACAATAAACATCAACTAAAAAAAAAAAGAAAAGTATTTTAAATTTAAAATGAAAGTCGTCAAGGCAAATCAAAAATAATTAGGAACATAATGAATGAAAATAACTAAACTACCCAAGGGGCAGTTATTAAGATTATTGCCGGTGAGAATTGTAAAAAAAAATCGGTGAAACTAAACAAAAAAAAGAAAAAAAAAAAGAAAAAAACATTCCAGCAGGTTTATAGTTAAAAAAAGGGGCCGGGTTAGCTCAGTCGGTAGAGCGTTCGGCTAGAAACCACAATGTTCCAAGTTCGATACCGGTCCTCGCCAACTCAGCGTTATGAGTAGCACAGGGATCTGTGCGGTAAAAAAAGGAGCTGATGGTAGGTATGGCGTTCCATCTCAGACGCCAAAACAATCTCCTTGGTCTAGCGCTAGTGAAAAGGGGATAGACTCCCTCGCTGATTGGCTGATACTGACATTAGGTCGCCCCGACGACTTTACATACTTTATAGTTAAAAAGGGGAATACTTTAAATACACTCGGTGTGCATCAAGTTAAAATAATAATTTTAATCCCTTTTTTTAAATTATAAAACTAACCCCTAACCCTAACCCCCCTAACCTAACCCTAACCCCTAACAAACAACCAGATATTGACGGCGTAAACGAAAGACATGTCCTTTCTTAATCGAGATCAAAAAGGTAATATGGTCCATGTTTTTATATAGAAATAAAATACGGAGCACTGAATGAAAACGCAGAAACAAGTTGTTGGAAATCACAAGGTTTTATTTAACACCTGGTAGAGAAATGATTCTACACTATAAGTGACATAAGAACTCAACGTGTGTGTGTGTGTGTGTGTGTGTGTGTGCGACCAGCTAGCTCGTATACCAATCCATGTGTATCATGCCCCATTTCCGGTTCTAGCCTCCTACAATGCAACTTTCAAGGGAGGCAACTGTCTCCTACTAATCAAGGCGAATAACTACAATATCCTTTGGTCTGTTAACAAGTATCGCCTTTTCTGAAAAAGAATATTTCACATAAGTTGATATAATTAAAGCTTTACCTTTAAGCACCCCATCTGTGATCTCGATGCATAAGGACATTTTTTTCATTTACACCGTCAAAATCCGGTTGTTTGTTAACAGACGATTTTTAGAGTTTTTTTAAATTATAAAATAACACCTAACGTAACCCTAACCCCTGACCCCTAACCATAACACCTAACAAAAACCGGATTTTGACGGTGTAAATGAAAAAATGTCCTTATGAATCGAGATCGCAAATGGGGTGCCTTAAAATGGTCCTTTTTATAGCATCACAAATTTCTGTATTATTCAATTAGAATTTATTACTAACAATAATTTACTCCACATACAACAGTAACCTTTTCATATAATTTGATTCATGGCTTAAATAACAATTTAAGAGGAATCTTTCTTCCATCTAACTTCTCGTAGAAATAGAAATATATTTTGGATAACTTATATTAAGCTTTTTTTATGTTTTAAACACTGAATAATTAGCCTCAGAAATTATTAGACCAGTTCACATACCTAGATAGTAGTATCTCATCTACAGACATCGATGTCAATATTTGCATAGTAAATCCATGGACAGCTATTTACAGATTATCGATCATATGGAAATCTTATCTGTGATAAGATAAAGCGAGAATTCTTCAAAGCTATAGCGGTGTCAGTGCTACATATATATATGTGTAATATAATATATTGTAATATAATTATAAATTATAAAAATAAATTATAAATTTTAAAATATCTTCAATAATTTACATAATAAACATAAATTAAAAATTATAAATTATGAATTATAAGAAATATAATATATATATATATATATATATATATATATATATATATATATATATATATATATATATGTATATATAATATAATGTAATATAATATATTAAAAATATATATCGAATATAATATATAAAAGTTATAAATTATAAAAAATATAATATATATATATCTATATCTATATATAGAATATGATATATATATATGTATAATATAATATAATATAATATAATATATATATATATATATATATATATATATATATATATATATATATATATATAATATAATATATATGTATATATATATATATATATGTGATATAATATATTATAATATAATTATAAATTATAAAAATAAATTATAAATTTAAAAAAATCTTCAATAATTTACATAATAAACATAAGTTAAAAAAACAATCTGATGAAGCTTATACAAAGGGGAAATGTCATGTTAAGTATATAATCCTTCGATCAAATTTGCTGTCTCATTATATTTCTCATTCACCCCCCCCCACATATATATATGTATATGAGTGAAAAATATCAAGATTCAAGATTCAACCAAAGAAGGTGAGAACCCAGACCTACATATAAATAAAGTTCACATACATGCATACATCTATGTATAGATGTGAAATATATATATATATATATATATATATAATATTATATATATATATATGTTTGTGTGTGTGTATGTATGTGTGTCTGTGTATGTGTGTGTGTGTGTTTACACATTTATTGATATCTACGGAGTAAAATATAAATGAATAAATGAAAATATTCAAGTAATCAGATATAAATTTATTTCAGTTTACTAGCTTTTTCAAATAATTAAAATAATATTTGAAAAACCAAGGAAGCTGATATAAATTTATATCTGATTACTTAATGGTTTTCATTTATATATATATATATATATATATATATATATATATATATATATATATATATATATAAATATATAAAGATAAATCTAATGAGTCAGGCGAACCTACTATTAGTTTCGCATAAAGCTCTTCAGGGCTAAAATCTGACAGTCAGATTTTAGCCCTGAAGAGCTTTATGCGAAACTAATAGTAGGTTCGTCTGACTCATTAGATTATCTTTATTATTGGCTCTACTTAGGTATTGAGCACTCTTTACTTATTAGCTATTCTCCTAGCGGTTATATGAATATATATATATCTTATATACATATATATACATATAAATTGTTTTTTCTTTTGGCCAAATACTGTACCGATAGATTATTTTTTGTTGGTACGAATATCTTGGTCTTTTCTTTTTTTTCAAAAATTTTTTTCTTCCTCGTTGATGTTTGGTAGTATATTTTTACAATCAAACTTTCTGCTGGGTTTTTTCTCTCCGCAAGGATCTACCAACACGCTTGGTATATTAAATTATATATATATATATATATATATATATATATATATATATATATATATATATATATGTGTGTGTGTGTGTGTGCGTGTGTGTGCCCTATATAATACAAAGTAAAACCATGGTGATTAGAGTAATCCAATATGTAATTGTAGAAAAAAGAATGGATGCCCTTTGGAAGTTGTAGGCTTAATTAGAAATGTGATTTACAAAGCTTCTGTCAAATGATATCGTCTCTAATATGATTTATAAATAGCTCCACTGAAATATCATGGAAGGAAAGATAAAATAACCACAAAAGATTTGTTTTAAAATAGTCGTTATAGAAACAATACAATGTTCTCTAAATCTGTAGGGGAACATAAAGATAAAAAAAGGCAAACCAATCTGAAATTGAATGGTATATTGTAAAAATAGTATTTGCATGAAAAGAAGGATCGAAACTTGTAACTTTTGCTTGAAAGACAAAAAAAAAAGTCATTATTGGTTTCCCTGATTGTGGAACAAATGCGAAACAAAAGCAGAAGAGACGCCATGAAGCTAAAAATACTTTCTTTGTAATTTGGCGCCAGATTATATATCACGTGACTTTGTAATAGAGCGCCAGATTGGACCAGATGACTCAGTTCTTATGACCTCCAAAAGAAAGTCCTATAAATAAATTCCTGAGTTTGTTTTGCCGTTCCAGCGTTTCAATGATGTCGTCACGTGGTCACGGAAATACTTACAAACCCGCGTACTAAATTGATTTTAGTTAAAGTTTGCAACGTAACTATTTGAATTAGTCATATTAACTACTAATAAAATTAAATTTCATTTTTATCCGAAAATTCGTTGGTGGAAAGACAAAAACAGGTCTTAGGTAAGTAAAAGTAAGTAAAATTGGTGGAGTGGTCTAATTTCAGAATTAACCGGACAGCGAGGGAGTCTATTCCGTTTTCGCTAGCGCTACAACAGGGATATTGTTTCTGTTGAGGTGGAGCGCCACACTTACCGTCAGCCCTTCACTTTACCGCACCGATCAAATTACCAAATCTGTGATACTCATGCATTGAATTAGGAAGGGGCCGGTATCGAACCAGGAACCTTGCTATTTCTAGGCGGGTGTTCTACCGCCTGAGAACAATTCAAAACAAATTCTAAAAATCATATTAATTAATCTAATGTTAAGTATCTGGCCGCCATCTTTGGCCAGTTGTAAAGAACTTAAAGTAAATAAGTCCTGAGTTATAGAATCCTTTGGTAAGTCCTGTGATATAATCCTATGTTCCGTCGTCCACGAAGATCCAAGTAGCTATGAGTAGGTATGACCAGAACAGCCAGTATAAATAATAATATCAGTAGCAGAATACTGCCAGTGGTTGGTCAATAGGTTGGTCACATGGTTATCGGTGAGTCTATAAGTAGAAGTGACCATTTACCACACGCCTTATATATTAAAATTCTCAACACATATTAATTAATCTTTTTTTTTCTAATTAGTTGCTGTTTCCAATCAAAGTGTTTTAAGAAAACTGAAAATAAATAAATAAATAATCTTTAATGATTTATAAAAAAATAGAGCGTAAATTTTATATTAGCTTATTTATTAATTCCTTTAATTTCCTAGACTTGGTCGGCAACCCATCAGTCAAGGAAAAGTCCAACACAAAACCTCTGCTGCCTTTCAACGAAAGGTTAGGGGGAGTAAATCCCGAAAACAAATCAGGAGCCGGAGCCCTTAAAGGTGGTGTGATGCTGAAATCCAGTGCTACTCATCAACTCCTGTGACACTACCGTTGCCAAACCGCATTGTCATCTTACCATTCCTTTAGATCACAGCGGCAGTGTGGAGAGGGAGGAGTTTACTGCATGGGCAACAGCTTATCCTCCATGTGAACCCGCCCAGGCTATGCAGTTCAAAGAAAAAAAACTCTGTCACTGTTCCATCTGTCACATTTTCCTCACATGTTTCTATGGCTGAACTTGCACAAAGATGTCAAAATTAATGTGACCCAGAAAAAACAGAACCCAAATTATTTAATTAATTTCCCATTAAACTAACATTAAACCCCAACCCCAACCCTAACCTTAACCCTTAAGCCTAAGCCTAACCCCTAACCCTAACCCTAAACCCCCATAGTTAAAATTAACAGTTCTATTACAAAATTTGTGGGTTCTGTTTTTTCTGGGTCGCCCTAATTTTTACACATTTGTGCAAGTTCAGCCGTTTCTATTTTGAGCTTGTGTGTAAGATAGGGAGAGTGTTTAAGCACTCAGAAGCGATAACGCTAATCTGTTTCAATCGAACATAATGAAAAGAAGAAAAGAGGGACGGAAAGAAAAAAGAGTGAGATAGAGTTAAATCATCGTTATTATAGTTTTTACATATTGAACTATTTAGCAATAGTTCTTAAGTAAACGTTGTAATAATTAAAATATTATATTGTGGTATATCCATAGATTCTGCTAGTTGAAAAAATATTTACTCTATTTTTCTTAAAAAATACACTTTTCATTAATAGATTCATCGAATTTATACATAAAGAAACGAACACAAAATATGTACAGGTAGAATGTCACTTACCACTCGGCCTTTACTTTTATCACTCTCCCATTATACAATTATTTGCTCCGTAGCATATAACCTAATGCAACTATCTGTGGGCATATGTAAAATTACATCAGAGCAACTGTCAAAATATTTAATGACGAAGGACAGAACAATTATTTTTCCTATTATAATCAAGGATTACATTATTGTGTGAGATTAATAGTTATGATGAAATTTACAACGTTTATCGGTTGTGCAACACTTCACCCAGCACATCCAGAATAGACGCCCCGAGCTGAATTATGAATGATTAAATAAATGTTCCTGTCAGAAACACCTGATAACTTTGGGGGATTAAAACTGGAAACATTAATCAACACTGACATGTGTTGAAAGTACTTTCGTCAGAGAGGAAGAAGAACCCCCAAAAATATTTCGACAGAATATTTATTTCTAAAAAAAAATTAAAAAAATGAATAATACAACAAATACAAAAGAAGAATAGGAGGTGACGACATTCATAAGAAATAAGAATTCGGCGGATAAGCAACACCAGATAATCAGGATTTACATTTTTGCATTTCATCTTGGACGATTTGGATGGTCTCATTTTTAAGCAGATGTTGCAAGATGATAACGGTCGTATAATTAAGGAATATGAGTATTGATATATGGATATGTTATAGAGAAAATACGGATAATTTTTGACTTTACCTCGTATCTGTTCATTTTGAAGTTGAAGAAGTGGTTATTTTTGTAGCGAATTCTCTAGTGACGTTTTGCACAAAAGAGCCATCAGCGTTTTTTCTTTGAACATCTTAAAGTGGAAGAATTCTTGACCAAATTGATCTTAGGAATTTTTTTTTTCAGCTTTAGAACTTTTTAAAAATTTATTTCATTACATATATATTTATAATATGCCCAGACTACGTACTCCGAATATCATTAGATACCATAAAAGAAAAAGGTTTCACACTAAAAAGGGCAAGAAGCAGGCGATATCCCGCACAATCACAGATGCGGACTATGCTGATGACCTTGCACTTCTTGCAGATACACCGGCACAGGCTGAATCACTGCTACATAGCTTAGAGGAGGCACCAAAAATATAGGCCTCTATGTGAACTCCGGTAAAACAGAGTTCAAGAGTTACATCAATTGATAAATTTAAAATCAAATCAAGTCTATAGGGTGATTGTAAAGTAGCCCCACATTAAAAAAAATCTTATAAATTATTTATGAATAATCATTATTACAAAAGTTGAATATGCGAAGAACAAAACATAACATGCAGTCTCGAATTCTATATGCGCACAAGAAGCGCGTGGTGTAATGGTTAAAGTCATGGGAAATGGACTCGTCGCCCCGAGTTCAGTTCCTGGACGTGGTAATTGTATTTCACTTAGCGCTAATACCCTTGGGAAAGGTATGAATCCTACTCTCCCTCCAGCTATGGGGAAATAGCAGGGCTGACTGAGTTCTTTAACCATGGCTAGGTAACCAGTCTAGGAGAAGGAAAACTCTGAATGCAAACCTGTTGAACTCCGCTTAAGAAATTGATCTTGTGTCGTATCCTGCTCGTGCGGAGGGGTTGGTAAATATATATATGCGCACAAGAATTCGCCCCCAGCCTCCCAAACCGCTCGGAGATCAGCTGATCTAGCTGATCTTCCCATGAACTCTTTGTGGAATGGCAAAAATAAATTCTCGTATTTGTCCTTCAAGTTCTTACAAAGTTGTTGGTTTGTGTATACATTAAGAATTAATTTATTTCAAAACTTAATTGGCATTAAATGACCCACTGAGGTTGATATGCCATAAAACAAAACGAAATAAAACAAGAAAAACGTAAACATTTCATGATAAAGAAGTTCAGCAATTCTATTGGGTGCGACACGTGTTTCAGATTGTTTAAAACCCTTTTCAAGTTAATAAAGAGATTTTAAACAATCTAAAATACATGTCATGCCCAATGAAATAAAAAATAAAAAAATTAACCATTTTACGGATCTTCTTTATATAACTAGCAAAAAATACTTCCCTCTGAGTGATGTAAAAATTAATTTTTGAAAGATATTGTCTGAGGAGGGTGGAAAAAATTAAATAAATAAAATAAGATATTTAGTATTTTAAAAAAAATTACTTAAAAACATCATATTCTCTCCACTCCACTGAGATGTTTGTTTTGTTTTATGACAGATGACAATGTTTTTGTAAAAAGAAAAAAGTAACTGTGTGTTAATTCAGGGCTTTTGACAGGCCAGTCATGTGGACCACATCTACCCATCCATCTCTCTGAAAAATGGTTATTCAGTCATACACGTTCAACAATATCGAAATGCGGAGGAGAACCATTTTGCATAAAAATCAAGTCTTCAATATTCTCCCAAATATTGAGAACTAGCCAGATTTAGTATTGCAGCATAATGATAATAGTTTGAAAAAATAGCTTAATCAAATTCAGAATTTTCTATTTTTGAGACTGATTACGTTACCGAGGCTATAAAACCCAGTCTGCCCTATTATTTTCCCATTGTTGGAGAGAGCGATTCTTGCTTTTCTGTTGCGAGGTGAAACGCAAAAATCATCGAGTAAGATATTAACTCGATTTCTATTTCCTATGTGAATAACCGTTACGCTATTCGCTCCTCCAAATATTGTTGTGAAGCAATATGTAGATATCATTATTTTAATAGTAATATCATTTTTAATATATGAACATGAAAACATATAATAGCAATAACAACTCAAAACACTTTTATTAATTCCTGACCTAATCACCCTGTATATAAAGATAAATAAAATGTACAACCCCAAACTTCAAAAATATATATCTATGTCGGTGTGAGATTTGTCACTTTGAACAAATGATTTTAGAAGGTCTATGTTGGTTGATATTAACAATTGGGGCGCAAGAGATCCCCACACATAAACCCTTGGATTAACGTTGTTCCTTTCGAGTATTTATTATTATTATTATTATTATTATTATTATTATTATTATTAGAAGAAGAAGAAGAAGAATTTTGTTTTTGTTTGACGGCGTATCAATTCTTTTCAGGTCATTCAATGCCGAATAAAGTTATTTTGATATTCGGTTTCTTACACTTTTGCATAAATGGTCACCCATCTAAGTATTGATCAGGCTAATCGTTGTTTAACTTCGGTGATCTAGCGGGAACCGGTGCATTCAACGTGATTTGACAAGAAGAAGAAGAAGAAGAAGAAGAAGAAGAAGAAGTTTGTCTGGTTGTTTTGTTTTACGCCATATCAAGCCTTTTCGTGTCATTTAATCCTGGATCACCTTCTGTTGATATTCCTTTCCTTACTGTAACTGCTGTTGCTTAAGTGGTAACCCGTCTAAGTAATGAACAAGCTCATCACTGCTTAACTTCGGTAAAATAGCGGAAACCTGTGCTTATATTGTGTCTTGACAAGAAGAAGAAAAAGAAGAAGAAGAAGAATTCTGCCTGGTTCAAACATCAGTGATATCCATTATGGTCATCCTTTATTGCTTCTGCATCATTTGTTTTGTCCATTCGACACGTTTCATTGTATTTTCTATGGAATGGTTATTATCCCCTTTTGCTTTATAGACCCAACAATTTACAGGTCTTTCTAAAGTGTCAGGTTCGCTTGATTTCATCACCAGCAAATTTGGTCCAAACATTTTCCAACTCATCAAATCGAAGCATAAGGCATACAGTCTCAGATGTCAGTTATTTGCTTCGTTAGTTTTTGTCTTTTATAACTTTGGTGTCAAAACCAAATAATTATCAAACATTGTGAAGCATCTTGAAATTACAGGTTAAAGTTCTTCTGGAACTTAATAGGCAGAGAATACAGTTTTTTTTTGTTTGCGGGGGGGGGGGGTGAAATGAAAATATTTGAAATGGATCGATGGTGTTGGATTATAATTGCCAGTTAATCTTGATTGTTTCGGATTTTCAATGAATTTCTTTTGTAGAATAATTGGGAATACATTCTTGCCTAGGAATCACAAGATTCCTGGTTCGATATATATATATATATATATATAATATATATATATATATATATATATATATATATATTCTCCGCTACATTTTCTATATCAACCTTGGCCTTCATATTTTAACTTATTCCCGCTAACTTTTGTAAACAAAAACGTCAGATTTTTTTTCACCTCTTCTGTTTTGAACAAAAAAAAAAATGTTTTCGTTTAAAACAATATTAAATGTCAGGCATTTTTGTCTACTTGCCTCTGGGGTTGCAAGGCGTTAATGTTCCTCTCTTAATTGGTGATTTGTTATTTCGCCACACATAAAACAAATAGATAAATAAATGAATGATAATGTAAAATATGTTTTTAAAGTTTTTAATTTTTTTTATTACTTATTATTTTATTTACTTAATATCGTTTTTTCGGATTTTCAATGAATTTCTTTTGTAAAATAATTGTGAATACATTCTTGCATAGGAATAACAAGATTCCTGGTTCGATACCGGCCCTCACCAATTCAACGTTTGAGTAGCACAGAGATCTGTGCGGTAAAGTGAGGAGCTGATAGTAGTTGTGGTGCTCCACCCCAGATGCTAAAAGATAACAATCTCTTTGGTCTAGCGCTAGTGAAAAGGGGATAGACTCCCTCGCTGTTTGGCTCATACCAGCATTAGGCCATTCTGACGACTTTACTTATATATATATATATATATATATATATATATATATATAATCCAAAAGTCCAGAGAAGAAATCTTCCTTACGACACAAGAGTTTTTTTTAATAACCTGTCGCAGTTTGAGAGCTCAATGTGTGCTCTTAATGTTAGAGTCACAGAGCAAATATATAAGTAAAGAAATAACAAAAGACTTAGAGATTTTGCGTTATAGTCTATTTCAGGGAGCTTAGACAAAGTTTCTAACTCTCCCGACTCATCAGATGTGAATGATGAATTCTTTATTACTTTAAAGGCATTTGAAAACAGATTTTTTATTTTTTTATTTTTTTTATTTTTTAAATTTTATAGTCCTGTGATATTAATTCCAAACGAAATCCTTGATGATTTTTTTTTGCAACATCAAGGATTTCGTTTGGAATTCATATCACAGGACTATAAAATTTTAAAAAATTAAAAAAATTAAAAAATTAAAATCTGTTTTCATATCCCTTTAAAGTAATAAAGAATTCATCATTCGCATCTGATGAGTCGGGAGAGTTAGAAACTTTGTCTAAGCTCCCTGAAATAGACTATAACGCAAAATCTCTAAGTCTTTTGTTATTTCTTTACAACAAATATTCTTCGACCATGAACGTTTTGGCAAAATCAAACCAAACATCAATGTTTACAAAGGCTGGGAAGAAGATTATGTCATCGTCGGTTTCCATTTCTATTTAAACAATAAAAATATTGTACGATTATTTACGTTAATACCCATTGTATCTAAACGTTTGGCTATGTCTTTCAAAAGAACACTTGAGTTCCTATTAACCCCGTGGAACAGGTTTTGCACAGTTCTCAATAAAATTGTTGCTTTTTCTTGACCACCACAGTAAATATCTGCCAAAAGCCTATGAAATACAGGAACATTGCTATTTTTATTTTTATCTGTGCGTATTAAAGGTTACATTAAGAAAATAATTCACACTAGCAGGGATTGTGGACATACCATAGTTTTATAATTTGATTATTAAAACTTTGAATAAGTTTATTCAAGAGCTATTGGGATAGTTCAATGTGTAAAAATCATAATAATCTTGATTTAAGTCTCTCTCGCTCATGCAAATTCTCTTTCGTGCTAAACTCTTTAAACTTCTTTTATAACGGACTGTATCGTAGGGTTAGTTATAATTACTTACTGTTCATCGTATCCGATGATAACACAAAGGTGAATCATTTTCCTCCAATTTATTGAATAGATGAAGGAAAGAATTGCATTATTGTAATAATTTATTTCAACTTCACCAATGCAGCAGCATCAGACAAGAGCAAAAACAGGGTTATTACTAAAAAAAAAACCACAATAAAAATAAAGATAAATAACACTGATACAGACAAAAACAAAATTCAAATTCAAATAATGTTCACAGGTCACTCCATGCTATATGGGTGGGTCATCTTCTATTTTGCCCATTTTTTTTACTGTGTTTACATTCTTTAAAACCATCCTATTTATATTTTGATCTGTGTGTTAGTACTTAATGGCTTGTCCGTGTGTTTCCATTCTCATTGTTTTTCATTTGTCTCATTAATCTCCGAAATATGGCTAAACCTGTAATTAATAATGTAGCTAATCATTTTTCCATGTGCAGTATTTTCCATTTCAGATTTGGCGTACATATATTTTATTACCCTCCTCAAACACACACGTATATATATAAATATACTACTACTTGCTGTCCATCGTATCCAATGATGACACCACGTGAATCATTTTCTTCCAGCTTAATCGGTCTCGGTTGCGTCTTGCCAACTGCCTATGGGGATGTTA
The DNA here is from genome assembly GCA_023376005.1 of Doryteuthis pealeii. Classification (NCBI taxonomy): domain Eukaryota; kingdom Metazoa; phylum Mollusca; class Cephalopoda; order Myopsida; family Loliginidae; genus Doryteuthis; species Doryteuthis pealeii. The sequence goes on along the minus strand of CM042157.1, from coordinate 89,417,515 downwards.
AAGTCATTCAGCTTTCTCTTGACGTTGTCTTTTTACCTGAGCTTTGGTCTACCGATTCCACGTGAGCCCTCTCTCAGTTGGGAGTACAGAATCTACTTTGGTATTCTGTCATCCCCAAGTCTGTTTAAGTAGCCAGCCCATCTTTGGTTGCGTTGAAGAAGTATTTCGTGCATGCCAGGGAGTCCAGTTCTCTTCAGGATGGTCCTGTTGGAAATATGTTGCCACCACTTGACATTTAATATGCTGCGCAAGTGCCACATGTAGTAGACACGTAGTATATGGGCATTCGCTTTGTATATCGCCTAGGCTTCCTCATTGTACAGTAGGGTTGAGAGAACTATGACACGGTATACTGCACAAGTAGTTTTCAAGGAGATGTCTCTGTTGAACCAGACTCACCTCCTTAGCCGACCAAATACTTTAGAAGAATTTGAAATTCGGAGATCAATCTCTGCATTGAGTCTATTGTTGATGGCAACTGTGGAGCCCAGGTACCTGAAGGTATTTACCTGAGCTAGAGTCGGAGCTTCTATCCTTATGTCTTTTCCAGTGTCATCTGATGTTGGAGGAGACTGATGCATAATTTCTATAGCTAACTCTAACTAGGGATAGCTAACTGGTTTAAAATAGTGCTGTACCTATTTTCCGACTTGCGGATATTAATAATTCTCTGTCTGATGTCAACGCTAAGCACCTTTGTCTTCATCATCGTATAAGAAGAAGAATTGTGAAACTATGCCTTACGGAGTATTTTTTTCTGGAATTATCCCAAATATTCTACTGAATAAATAGTCTAGATGGCTTCACAGATAAAATAATTATGTTAATCACTTATACGTACACGAACCAATAAATTTAAAACGATGTCTTCTGTTGTAGGAATTATTTTGTCTTTTCTATTTTGCATAATTCATCTGTCATATTTGTTTTAGTTAACCAATTGTTCTGCCAATTGAGTTTTATATTTCTTTTTTGTGTGTATTAACATATAAAACATTTGGCATCATACAGGCATTAGATAGTGAGAAATCGACAAAAATATTCAAAATTGATGGTTGTACGAATAACTTCGTTGTTGATTAAATATATATGTGTGTGTGTTTCCACGATAGCTTAATTCAAATATGAATGCTCTATCAATGATATTGAGCACTGTTTACTTATAAATGTTGCACCCATATATATATATATATATATATATATATATATATATATATATATATATATGTTGTAAACACGGTTTGTTTTGAATGGCTTTTTGCCGATAACTCTTGGGAGAATAAGTGCTTAATTGGAGTCGTACCTAATTTTTGAAAATTAATTAATTAATAATGAATTAGGCAGGAATACCTATTAAATGTATGGCTAAACAAATCGAGAAAAATCAATCTCTGTATGTACATTTCGGCCTATTAGCCCTCATCAGCAGAGCTATAGATCGGAAGACCGCCCTGTGCGTGATTTGAAACCGGACTGCCAAGCTGACAGGCCGATCCCATAACCTCTACACTAAACGGACTTCTTAGATTTTATGATTTGTTTAGAGTAGGTTAATATTCCACTTCTAGTGACTTTTATTACACGACGATATGATAAGTTGTAAACACGGTTTGTTTTGAATGGCTTTTTGCCGATAACTCTTGGGAGAATAAGTGCTTAATTGGAGTCGTACCTAATTTTTGAAAATTAATTCATTATTAATTAATTAATTTTCAAAAATTAGGTACGACTCCAATTAAGCATATATATATATATATATATATATATATAATATATATATATTATATATTATTAGTTGAATGAAGTGACAAATAAAAGTTTTAGCTTTTATTCATTTATTTGGGAAGGATATTACTACCAATGGTTTCCTTCTAAAAGCATTCATCAGGTAAACGAAATAGTTTTTTTTTAAATGACAGAAATAGTGTAAATGGTCAAATGTGTGCGTTTTTTTAACTGTATTCTCGTGTTGCGTGTTTGCGTGTTTACGTGATGTTGAATGCTCTTTTTGTTTGTACGTGTGCGTATTTTTGTTTGTGCGTATGTGTATGATGTCATGCGCGTGCGCGTGGAAATGCATGAAGGCTGTGATGATATAATTGTCTCCACGCGCGTGTGCGCGTATGAATACGCGTATTTGTGCTTGGTATTCTTGGTTACGTATGTTATGTGCAATTAATATAATGTATTTTTTAATTATGCTGTTAATAATAATTACTGTGTTATATATTGCGTTGGTGATGTAATGTGAACGTTATATTTGTATGATATTATTGTACAATGTAGACAGGTAGAGGGAAAGATACTTACAGTTTGGCGGATCTGTTGCAGTGTTTACTATCTTTTTTTTAATAGAATAATTGGGTAGAAGAGGTGTGTGTGGGTTATGTATATGGATCGAAGTGTGATAGTAGGTGTTTCTTTTCATGTCGGCATTTCGATAGGATTTCCGATTTTTTGTTTAGTAGGGTGTGTTGTGATGGATGAGTGATAATATATTTTGAAAAAATTTATTTTTAGTAGTTCTGGACTATAACAGCGTCCGTAAAACTAACCGACGTTATTTACAATCCAAAATGTGACATTGAGTAAAGAACTCCAACAAACACCATAGGATCTTGCTCCACAGCCTGATGATTGCTATTTAGCATGAAACCGTGGTCGCTGTTAATAATGAACATTGATCTGTGAAAACTTTGTAATATATATATATATATATATATATATATATATATATATATATATATATCGGAACAGACTGGGCTTTTTAGTCTTGGTTGAGCAACCAATCTACGAGAAGAAAACATCTAAATTCAAACCAACTGTACATCACTTAAAAATTGCATTTTGTTGAACAAATCATTCCGTGGCAGAGGGGTTGGGTAAATACATACACTGGGGGTAAAGCGATTGCAAATCTCAGGTTTCCATTGTAATGTTCATCCTGTTATGGTGCCTTCCTGTTACTTCTCATGTTTTCTATGCCTGCTATCTTCCTCTGCTGGCCATGTAGAGTTCTCTTCGGCTTTCTCCCTGTTCACTGTGTGTTATATCTCTCCCCGCTTCCATCTTTGTTCTTATAAATCGGGAACATTGATACTTAAATTGTGCACAAATAATTTTTATTACCCGATCTCATCTGTGTCCTAGGTATGACGCTAAACTGCCTCTAGTAATGAGGGTCCAATTCTGAACCTCTGGAGAGTGGGAATTAACCCATCATTGCCATTACTCCCAGGTCCATTCTAATCGTAGTGACTGTTAAATAGATACAACAATGAGTTTAAAATGTGTTTAAAAACGAGTGAAAAAATGAAAATAAAATGAGTTAAGATACCCAACAAGAATAAATAAAACAAACGTTTTCGGCATAAAACAACACAAGGGTTCACATGCCGTAATATCCACCCTCCAGCCGCAACCAACCAGCCAACCAACCAACCAAACCAAAACGTTAAGTCGCACACGCGGGAGAACTACACAGAACGCAAATATGCACATGTCAACTACTTGATTCTCAGTAAACTAACTCTAACTTCAAACTTTCCCAGGAATTGCTCGATCACGTGATTCAATCAACCAATCAGAATACCGTACGAAGTCAATGTGAAATGAACACTTGTCGATTAAGTGCCTAGTGATTTTTCCAAGGCTTATGTTGTGAATTTTGGTGATATAAGGTGTGTGCTAGATCATCGCCCATACTTATAGACTAGGCGAGATCATGTGATCTATTCCTTGGCCAATCACTGGTAGTACTCTGAGGCTGATACAATACTTAATGCATCCTACTGGTCATAATTACTGCAACATTCATGGACGACGGACATAGGATTAAATCACTGGACCTTTACCAATACGCAGGATAGGACTTATACGCTTACCAAAGGATCACAAAAAGATCCCATAACATAGGACTTTCTTTAAGCCCCTTTCAACTGGCCTTAAAATGGCACTTAAAAACTTTACAGTTTATCTGCTAAATTCAAATTTAAGCAACACTTCATTATACAAATGATAGGCTATGCCAATTCATTATCAAAACACTCCCTTGCATTTCCAATTATTCTGACCTCCTTACAAGGATCTTTGTAAGGTTTCGATTGATTTTGGTTTGTCTGGTTTGTTTTGTTTTACGGCATATCAACCTCAGTGGGTCATTTAATGCCGATAAAGTTTTGAAATAAATCAATTCTTAATAGATAATACAATTTTTTTATAAATACATTTTTCTATTTAACCCATAGATGGGACCCTAACAGGTACTACCACTCCGGGTCAGAGTGGACCAGGGAGCAATGGTGATGAAGGGGTGCTCCACATTCCCCAAACCTCCAAAACTGGAACCTCACCATCAGATAGAGTTTAACGTCATTCCCATGACATGTAGACCCGCAGCCATCGCCTTCTAGCACCCATATGATAAAAAGGGTTGGGGCTTGCCATAAGGGCAATAGGGTTGGGAAAATCATATAGGTGCTAGGGCTTGACGTGACCAGCCGATTGATCGGAGGGGGCCTCTCCGACCGCCCGTCTAGCCCAAGATAGGGCCAAAGTGGAGTATTGCATGTCATAAACTGCTCATCCACCTGGGCTCTATCCTTAAGCATCACGGGTCGCCACCCACGGCCAACAGGTGGCCCCATTGGGGGAGTCTAACCCCTCTGCAGAGGTGCAGTCGGTCCATTCTAACGCCCCAGCCGACAGGGTGGGGTTTCGATTGACTCTTTCAAACACTTCACAATGATGAAAACAACCACTCACCGACAACTACTCTTAAATTGCTTCAATTGTCCCTGACAAGCTAAAGATATATTCAGTTTTTTCACTTTCATTCAAAAGGCGACATTTACAGCTAAACAAATTTCCTTGTAATTTATAACGAGTTCTCTTGAGAATTTGATTAGATGATCTGTTTGAATTGAGAATTTGAAGTTGTTTTTCGTTTCATTCATAACAATTTCTGGATTGGTCTTTGTTATTATTGTTACGATGATTAAAATAACAGTATTTGTAGAAATCACATTTACAGCGGTCATCATCGGAACGTTTCTGTCTAGACTTTTATAATTATATAGTTTTGTCTCCTCTGAGAAAACAGGGTTTGGTGAATGAGAGAAATATAAACGAGGAAAGGAGGAGAAATAATTGACAATCAAGAAAAAGAGACAATGGACAGAAGAAAAAAAAAAGATTCATAAACAAACATCTATATTCCACATAGACAAATTTGAACTAAACAGAGGAAAAGAGTGAATTACATATCTATATATAAGCACATTTATCCTACATACTGTGTTGTTTGTTTAATGGGATATAAACCTTTTTGATATGCCATTAATACATATATACATATAAGAGAGTTTTATAATTTGCTTGAAGCATTGTGTATATATTGGTTAGGAGGTTGATTTAGAAGGCTATCACAATGCAGGCGTAAAGAAAAAAAAATAATAATACGGTAACAATGATGTGTGTTAACCTGTATTTTATTCTTGAATTTTCGAGATAATATCTCTTTTTCAAAAGATCACTGGAACTGAAGCAGTCTAGTTATGGCATTTCCTTTTAAATGAATCAGTTCCAGTGATCTTTTGAAAAAGAGATTTTATCTCGAAAATTCAAGAATTAAATACAGGTTAACACACAACACCATTGTTACCGTATTATTATTTTTTTCTTTACACCTGCATTGTGATAGCCTTCTAAATCAACCTCCTAACCAATATATATATATATATATATATATATATATATATATATATATA
>CM042157.1:89396747-89409247 GCA_023376005.1 Doryteuthis pealeii | reverse complement strand
ATATCAAAATTAAATTAAAATCAAAAGAATATGATCTGAAAAAAATGAATGCTGTTCCGATTGTCATGAGTCTAATAATATATATTTTGTATTACTATTTGTCAAAAAGATAACTCATGATTTTAAAAGAATGATATGCACAAAAATTATTCATTAATTTCTCTAAGTTTGAATCGGCACAAGCTAGTGGAAGCAGATGACACTAACAACATTTAAGACAATCGCATTTTAGGATTTCGGAACGGTAAGGTTTAACACAAAATAATTTGGCTCAGTGTCCTAACTTATGGAGGGGAACATTTGTGCCAAATTTCAAGTAATTCGGTGTCAATGGGTGTAATGCCCTGGTGAATTGACATGGAATGTCCCTTATGTAGGATTTTTTTTACCTTTACTCATATCTAGGCAAGTATGTATTTCTTCCTTATTAATTAGTGCTGTTTATCATATTTAGAAACTAAACATTAACAAGACTTTTCCTATGTACTTTTTGAGAATTAACATTTTTTATACCCCTTTGCTAAATTCGATGAGATTGCGAAAGACAACTGACAATCCAGATCCTAAATATACAAATTTAAAATTAAGATTGCTTTATGATTCTGACATAAAGCATTGTCATTATTCCATTAATTATTTAGACTAATATCTTTTTCCCATTTATTGTTTCTGTCATTATTTTGGCTCATGTATTGAACTACGTATAGGGTTTGATGTGAATATTTTTGATGTTCGGATTATTGTCCTTATCATTATTGTGGTATATAAAAAATGTTGTTCTGGTTCCAACGGGAGAAAATTCAATATTTTATAAAAAAAGAAGGTCCGCAAAATGTATTTTGTTCTCAGAAAAAATTTTTTTTTAAATTCTTTTTGTTTTACATATGCAACACGTGTTTCAGATCTTCTGGTATCTTCTTCAGGCTTTGATTGATAATATTATCAATCAAAGCCTGAAGAAGATACCAGAAGATCTGAAACACGTGTTGCATATGTAAAACAAAAAGAATTTAAAAAAAAATTTTTTTCTGAGAACAAAATACATTTTGCGGACCTTCTTTTTTTATAAATTATTGTGGTATATATAGACATGACATTTCAGCCACTGTATCTTCCAGCCTTCCTTAGGTGTTCCCAATGACACGATTTAGAGTAGCGAAGAAGGCCGCTATATAACATTCTCTGCTACAACGATTACTCTCTTGTTGTACCTACGATTTTAAGGAATACTAGACTTTCAAATACTGAGACAACACCCTTTTCTACCATTAAATTTACGAATAGGAGACCTAAACACCTAAAAGGGTCACCAGAACCGTAACATATGTTCCACGTGTCTTACAAATAATTTCTTGTCGTTAAATTAGGCTTAACTTTACATTATTTTTGAATAAATTGTATATTTTTGCTACTAACATTTGTAGTTGATAATTTAGGCAGTTGCACCTTATTGCATTTTTGACTGGGTCATTTGCTTTCCATATTGACTTTATCATAATGGCTGACTCGTAAAACTTATTGTATCTTGTACAGCACGTAATTCACATAGAATTTCTCGAACCTGCCGGACGCTTAATATAGCGTATTACTCAGATTAGGATGGGTAATAAGAACGGGCTTGTTGGATGGTATCAGTAGTGATAGTAAGCGTAGAGAATTAACCAATACGAAAAGAAAAAAAATGAAAAGGTGAGAATTGTTTTAATACAGAGTTTGACCTCTCTGTTTTATTGTCTCGAAGACATGCAGCTCCTGTTGCTACACATATACGGCTTTGTTAAAGAAGCGCGTAGTGTAATGGTTAAAGTCATGGAAAATGGACTCGTCGCCCCGAGTTCAAATCCTGGACGTGGTAATTGCATTTCACTTAGCGCTAATACCCTTGGGAAAGGTATGAATCCTACTCTCCCTCCAGCTATGGATAAATAGTAGGGCAGACTGGGCTCTTTAACCTTGGTTAGGCAACCGGTCTAGGAGAAGGATAACTCTGAATTCAAAACCTGTTGAGCTTCGCTTAAGAAATTGACCTTGTGTCGCATCCTGCTCGTGCGGAGGGGTTGGCAAATATACATATAGGGCTTTGTTAATTGTAATTTTCTGTCCCAGTCAAAAAGAACCCCTACATATCTACGTATATATATATATATATATATATATATATATATATATATATATATATATGAGAAGTATGCCCGCCTAATTAATTAATTATTAATTAACTATTATTATTAAGTATGCCCGCCTAATCAATTAATTATTAATTAATTAGCTTTCAAAATTAGGCACGATTTCAATTAAGCACATATTCCCCCAAAATATCTATATCTATCTATCTATCTATCTATCTATCTCTCTCTCTCTCTCTCTCTCTCTATAATATATATATATATATATATATATATATATATATATATTATATAGGAACGAATTAAACTCGTAAGTCAGGGTACCACCATATACACAACATTTTAAAATTGTATCGTCCGCTTCTTGCTTCTTTTTACATTTCCACCTTTTTCATTTCCCAAGCTTTTGTTAAATTCTAAGTTTTAACTTAGTATAAGTTCACGGTGGTAATATCATGAAAGCACCGGTTCCTATCCAACTGAGTCGGTCGGTTGGTTGGTTAGTTGTTTGATTTTACGGCCTGTTAGCCGGTTGAGTCATTTCATTCGAAAGACATTTTGTTTGATTCATTCTCGATGAGTACTCAAATTCTTTAAACTAATTTCTAAACACAATTTTTTTTAGAAATCATTTCCTTCTATTTCACCAATATGTGAAACTCTAAAAGGTACTACCACTCCGGGTCATGGTGGATCTAGGTTTAATGGTTATGAAGGGGGTACTCTACAATCCCCAAACTTCATAAATGGAACTTCACCATCAGATAGAGTTTAATGTAATACCCAGGACATTAAGACCCTCAAAGTGGATCTGGGAGTAATGGTGATGAAAGGGATACTCCACATTCCCCAGAACTCCAGAATTGGAACTTCACCATCAGGTAGAGTTTAATATCATACCCAGGACAATAAGACCCTCAAAGTGGATCTGGGAGTAATGGTGATGAAAGGGGTACTACACATTTCCCAGAGCTCCAGAATTGGAACTTCACCATCAGATAGAATTTAATGTCATACCCAGGAAATTAAGACCCTCAAAGTGGATCTGGGAGTAATGGTGATGAAAGGGGTACTCCACATTTCCCAGAGCTCCAGAATTGGAACCTCACCATCAGATAGAGTTTAATGTCATACCCAGGAAATTAAGACCCTTCAAAGTGGATCTGGGAGTAATGGTGATGAAAGGAGTACTCCACATTCCCCGGAGCTTCAGAACTGGAACTTCACCATCAGATAGAGTTTAATGTCATACCCAGGAAATTAAGACCCTTCAAAGTGGATCTGGAGTAATGGTGATGAAAGGAGTACTTCACATTCCCCGGAGCTTCAGAACTGGAACTTCACCATCAGATAGAGTTTAATGTCATACCCAGGAAATTAAGACCCTTCAAAGTGGATCTGGGAGTAATGGTGATGAAAGGAGTACTCCACATTCCCCGGAGCTTCAGAACTGGAACTTCACCATCAGATAGAGTTTAATGTCATACCCAGGAAATTAAGACCCTTCAAAGTGGATCTGGGAGTAATGGTGATGAAAGGAGTACTTCACATTCCCCGGAGCTTCAGAACTGGAACTTCACCATCAGATAGAGTTTAATGTCATATCCAGGAAATTAAGACCCTTCAAAGTGGATCTGGGAGTAATGGTGATGAAAGGAGTACTCCACATTCCCCGGAGCTTCAGAACTGGAACTTCACCATCAGATAGAGTTTAATGTCATACCCAGGAAATTAAGACCCTCAAAGTGGATCTGGGAGTAATGATGATGAAAGGGGCACTCCACATTCCCCGGAGCTCCAGAATTGGAACTTCACCATCAGATAGAGTTTAACGTCATTTAAGCCAGGACAATAAGACTCTCGGCCATCGACATCAGATTGATGTTAACTAACAAACTAATCTGTTTAGTACTCGATGACCAATGAGTAACAGCTGTAAATATAAGAAACGAAACAGGATTTTCTACCTGGTTTCTAACACCGAGCTTTATTATTGTTATGAATTATGCAGCTGTCACGACGAGCAAAACAAAAGCCAAGAGACTTGTTATCATTATCGTATTTTTCATTCTCAATTACAAAATGACAATGTCTCTTCAGTTATTTATGAGGAACAGGTCGTAAGACATTTAGCAAATAAATATTTATGTCGGATGATGTTCAGAGATTGACTGTAAGCGATCTCTGCCCCCCCCCCGAAAATCATTTAGCAGAATAATGAAATATAGGTTCATATACATACAGGGGCATAAACAGACAGTAGGAAAACACACACACACACACACACACACACACACACACACACACACAACACACGTGTACACACAAAATACTCGCTTAATCAAATCAAGTTATTCATATTCTTATAAATTCCTCTATACATATATAAGGATAGTCAGTGTGTATGTATTTTTTTGTTTTGTTTTGTTTTACGGCATATCAGCCTCAGTGGGTCATTTAATGCCGATAAAGTTTTGAAATAAATTAATTCTTAATGGATAATACAATTTTTTTATAAATACATTTTTCTATTTAACCCATAGATGGGACCCTAACAGGTACTACCACTCCGGTTCAGAGTAGACCAGGGAGCAATGGTGATGAAGGGGTGTTCCATATTCCCCAAACCTCCAAAACTGGAACCTCACCATCAGATAGAGTTTAACGTCATTCCCGGGACATGTAGACCCGCAGCCACCGCCTTCTAGCATCCATATAATAAAAAGGGGTTGGGGCTTGCCATAATCAAAATCAAATCAAGTTATTCATATTCTTATAAATTCATCTATACATACATGAGGATAGTCGGTGTGTATGCATGTCCGGAGGACAATCCGAAAATAAGACAATTAACGACAATGTAAATATATATTGTGGCGTGAGAAACCACGAACGTAGTAGTTCGAAGCGTGCACGACTGTGTTTGGCATGCAGAATGAGATCAGAGGCGAGTGGGGAGATTGAACTCGCATTCTCCTGATCGTGAGTCGTGGCCTGACACATGGGAATTGCTAAACTATCCAGAGTGGCCCGGATTTGGAAGGATTGACGCGTGCTGATTAGTGTCGCACGGGTAGGTCAGAGTAAGGAGCCCGGATGAACACTGTAATTGTGTATTTATTGACTAGCTTTCACAAACCGGGAGGAAAGCTTACAGTAGCATTTTGGTTGTGACGACGAGTGGACGAGAGACAAGATATTTTGATAGTGTTGGTGAGAAGAGTGCAGCATTGCTGGGAGAGTAAAAGCGTCGGACTTAACTGAGCACCCTCCCCCCAGAGAACATTCTTATTAGATATATACACATTCACTACCACCAGAGCTTGTTAAAAAATAATGAAGATGTTATCTATATCTGAGGAGATATTAAAAAATATGGATTTGAATAGTCAGAGAAAGGAATATTATTGGTGGTGTTCGTGATTAAAACATAAAATCAATTATGTAGGAACAAAAATATCAATGGATCTGCGAGACTAAATTAGTATTATCTCCCCTTCACCCAGGCGCGTCCGAGTAGCCGCTTCTAGTATAGAAATAAATTAAAAGTAACTCTGCACAACATTTTTATACATTTGCTTTCGACACTTTTATAAGTAAAGTTGGCAGAGTGGCCTATTGTCGGTATCAGCCGAACAACGAAGGTGTCTATCCCCTTTTTCGCTTTCGGCTGGGGCTTTAGAATGCACCAAATGCAGCTCTGCAGAGGGGTACCCCCCCCAATAATAAGGTCATCTGATGGCCGTGGGTGGCGACCAATGATTCTTAAGGATTGAATCCTGGTGGCTAAGCTATCCATGACATGCAACACACCACTTTACTTAGGCTCGACGTTTGATCGAAGCGAATCAGCTGATCGCTTCAAGCCCTAGCACCTATATGATTGCCCCAACCATAGTGCCTTTATGGCAAAACCCATCCCTTTTTATCATATATGTGCTAGTAGGCGGTGCCTGAGGTTCTTAATATTGTTACATAATCCATGCGGTTGCATAAGATTATTGTCAATCCCCTGTATTTCTAAAGGGATGGCCCTTTTCATATCACGGGCGGGACTTTCCATGGAATAGTACAGAAAGCCCGCGAAATACGTGAAGTCACGTGGGACCTGGTTGGGTCCTCAGTTTCAGTTTGGACGTCGGGCAGAGATGTACTGCCTTAACTGGAACTCACTGCATACGTGCGGTATGTTAGTCAGATGTTTAGTTACATGAAATATTTAGTTAAGTAAATAAAAGCGTAAGAAAATAACAAGGTTTTGTGGTTGGTGAATGTCTTGTTAACAAGACTGATCTAGAAGAAGAAATGAGTTAAGTGCGACCGAACACCAAGACGAAGTCCAGACGTTAGAAGAGATGTTAGAAGAGACGCTAGAAGTATAGAAGAAGTAAGAAGTAAAAAAATAAGTAAAGAGATGCAACAATATCCTGGGTATGACGTTAAACTCGATCTGATAGTGAAGTTCCAATTCTAGATATCTGGGGAATGTGGAGTACCCCTTTCATCACCATTACTCCCAGATCCACTTTGAGGGTGTTAATTTCCTGGGTATGACATTAAACTCTATCTGATAGTGAAGTTCCAATTCTGGAGCTCTGAGGAATGTGGAGTACCCCCTTCATCACCATTACTCCCAGATCCACTTTGAGGGTCTTAATGTGCCGGGTATGACATTAAACTCTATTTGATGTTGAAGTTCCAATTCTGGAGCTCTGGGAATGTGGAGTACCCCTTTCATCACCATTACTCCCAGATCCACTTTGAGGGTCTTAATTTCCTGGGTATGACATTAAACTCTATCTGATAATGAAGTTACAATTCTAGATATCTGGGAATGTGGAGTACCCCTTTTCATCACCATTACTCCCAGATCCACTTTGAGGGTCTTAATTTCCTGGGTATGACATTAAACTCTATCTGATAATGAAGTTACAATTCTAGATATCTGGGGAATGTGGAGTACCCCTTTTCATCACCATTACTCCCAGATCCACTTTGAGGGTCTTAATTTCCTGGGTATGACATTAAACTCTATCTGATAATGAAGTTACAATTCTAGATATCTGGGGAATGTGGAGTACCCCTTTCATCACCATTACTCCCAGATCCACTTTGAGGGTCTTAATTTCCTGGGTATGACATTAAACTCTATCTGATAATGAAGTTACAATTCTAGATATCTGGGGAATGTGGAGTACCCCTTTTCATCACCATTACTCCCAGATCCACTTTGAGGGTCTTAATTTCCTGGGTATGACATTAAACTCTATCTGATAGTGAAGTTCCAATTCTGGAGCTCTGGGAATGTGGAGTACCCTTTCATCACCATTACTCCCAGATCCACTTTAAGGGTCTTAATGTGCTGGGTATGACATTAAACTCTATTTGATGATAAAGTTCCAATTCTGGAGCTCTGGGAATGTGGAGTACCCTTTCACCACCATTACTCCCAGGTCCACTCTGAGGGTCTTAATTTCCTGGGTATGACGTTAAACTCTATCTGATAGTGAAGTTCCAGTTCTGGCTCTGGGAATGTGGAGTACCCCTTTCATCACCATTACTCCAGATCCACTCTGAGGGTCTTAATTTCCTGGATATGACATTAAACTCATCTGATGGTGAGGTTCCAATTCTAGATATCTGGGGAATGTGGAGTACCCTTTTCATCACCATTACTCCCAGGTCCACTCTGAGGGTCTTAATGTCCTGGTATGACGTTAAACTCTATCTGATAGTGAAGTTCCAGTTCTGGGCTCTGGGGATGTGGAGTACCCCTTTCATCACCATTACTCCCAGGTCCACTCTGAGGGTCTTAATGTCCTGGGTATGATGTTAAACTCTATCTGATGGTGAAGTTCCAATTCTGGAGCTCTGGGGAATGTGGAGTACCCCTTTCATCACCATTACTCCCAGGTCCACTCTGAGGGTCTTAATGTCCTGGGTATGACGTTAAACTCTATCTGATAGTGAAGTTCCAGTTCTGGGCTCTGGGGAATGTGGAGTATCCCTTTCATCACCATTACTCCCAGGTCCACTCTGAGGGTCTTAATATCCTGGATATGACATTAAACTCGATCTGATAGTGAAGTTCCAATTCTAGATATCTGGGGAATGTGGAGTACCCTTTCATCACCATTACTCCCAGGTCCACTCTGAGGGTCTTAATTTCCTGGATATGACATTAAACTCGATCTGATAGTGAAGTTCCAATTCTAGATATCTGGGGAATGTGGAGTACCCCTTTCATCACCATTACTCCCAGGTCCACTCTGAGGGTCTTAATTTCCTGGATATGACATTAAACTCGATCTGATAGTGAAGTTCCAATTCTAGATATCTGGGGAATGTGGAGTACCCCTTTCATCACCATTACTCCCAGATCCACTTTGAGGGTCTTAATTTCCTGGGTATGACATTAAACTCTATCTGATAATGAAGTTCCAATTCTAGATATCTGGGGAATGTGGAGTACCCCTTTCATCACCATTACTCCCAGGTCCACTCTGAGGGTCTTAATGTCCTGGGTATGACGTTAAACTCTATCTGATGGTGAAGTTCCAATTCTAGATATCTGGGGAATGTGGAGTACCCCTTTCATCACCATTACTCCCAGGTCCACTCTGAGGGTCTTAATGTCCTGGGTATGACATTAAACTCTATCTGATAGTGAAGTTCCAATTCTAGATATCTGGGGAATGTGGAGTACCCTTTCATCACCATTACTCCAGGTCCACTCTGAGGGTCTTAATGTCCTGGGTATGACGTTAAACTCTATCTGATGGTGAAGTTCCAATTCTAGATATCTGGGGAATGTGGAGTACCCCTTTCATCACCATTACTCCCAGGTCCACTCTGAGGGTCTTAATGTGCCGGGTATGACATTAAACTCTATCTGATAGTGAAGTTCCAGTTCTGGAGCTCTGGGGAATGTGGAGTACCCTTTTCATCACCATTACTCCCAGATCCACTTTGAGGGTCTTAATTTCCTGGATATGACATTAAACTCTATCTGATGGTGAGGTTCCAATTCTAGATATCTGGGGAATGTGGAGTACCCCTACCTGACAGGGTTCCATCTCTAGATTAAATATAAAAATGAGTTTAAAAATGTGTTTGAAAATTGAGTTTAAAAAAATTAAGTGCCCATCAAGAATGAATAAAACAAAAACGTCTTCAGCATAAAATAATTCAACAAGGGTTGACATGCCATAAAATCCAACCAACTAACTGACTAACCAACCAACAAAGCTTAAAAAATAACGAAAAAAAAGGCATTAAAAATCACAGAATTTACAATACAATATTTTATTGATTCAGAAAAGCAATTCATGAGAATTTACCGGAAAACGATAATTTGCTAGTCATGAGAAGAAAAATGAATTTATTTGATACTTTTAATAATAGTATGCCAATCTTTGAATATAAATTGGAATCTGTTGTTTCTTTGTATGAGAAAATTATCTGCAAGATTTTATGTTGAAGGAAAATGTCAGAATTATCCTATAGAAACAGTGAAAACTTTCTGCTGGGATATAATCACGACTGGAAAAAATGGTTGGAAATTTAGAAAAGCTGCAATTCTAAAATGGCGGAGTGACCTCATGAAATTGGGAAATTACGGAAATGTAAACTGATTTTTATGCCATAACAGAAATAGACAAAAAAAAAAAAAAAAAAAAAGAAGAAAAAAAAAAAAAAAAAAAAAAAAAAAATTGAAGAATAAAAAATAAAAAAATAAAATGCTGTTTTCTTTTTATTGGGTATTCTAACATTTTTCCCTTTTTTAATAAGGTGTGATGTTAACAGGAATATCGTAATAGGAAATGTGGAGGGATATTTTGTAATATTTTTTTTACTAATAAAAAAAAAGACACTTCTTTTTTTTTCTTTTTAAAATTGCTTCCCTGTGTGGACGATTCGGAAGGAAGGAAAAAAATGAAAGAAAATGATCGAAATGAAAATGTTCATGTTAAAATCCTTTCAATGTATGATTAATTACATTTGGAAATCCCTACACGATTCCACAGGAATGGATTTATGGTACCGGTTACCCTAAAGATGAGTGACAATACGCATAACAGGAAAAAAAAGAAAAGAGGAAATGAATGGAAAATTCCAAGAAAAAAGGGACAATAGATGATTTCCATTGTTTCTGGTGTTCAGTTTTAGTGTAAGCATTCTCCACACGGAAAACAGAATCAGAAAACAACATTCAAATTATGATGACCTTTAGAGGTCATAATGGAGTAAATCTAAGTGTCAGAAAAATTGATACAATTTTGTTATCTAATAAAGAGAAAAGTCGTCGGGGCGGCCCAAAGTCGGTATCAGCCAATCAGCGAGGGAGTCTATCCCATTTTCAATAGCGCTAGACCAAGGAGATTGTTTTGGCATCTGAGGTGGAGCGCCACACCTACCATCAGCTCCTTACTTTACCGCACAGATCACTGTGCTACTCATACGCTGAGTTGGCGAAGACCGGTATCGAACTAAGAACCTTTTGGTTTCTAGCCGAACGCTCTATCGACTGAACTAAACTGACTAATTCTCGTTCAAATAATTTCAAAATGTAGCAGCATGTGTAGAAGCAAGTCAAAATACTACGTTTAATATTTAATCCTTTTTTATATTTTAATATTTAATCTTTGGGTTTTCGGGAAAAAACGTCCTAAGTTGGTTTTTTTTTTGGCAAGTGACACCGCTTCGGCTACGGACTTCAATCGTAGCTGGTGTTTTTTTCAGCAGCCACCGGCTAGCGATCTTTGAAGCAGAAGGCCGGGACGGTTCTCCGCGAAGATTACCAAAAAAACAACAAACAAACAAAGTAATTGCTTTATTCAAGCTTTATTCAATATAATTTAACTGTGGTCCAGTTAAGGCGAAGTTTCTTTAGTATTTATAGTGAACTTATCCAAATGGATACAATTATGAGTGACTTCCCACACTCTATCTGTTCATATCTATCTATTTATCTACGTCTATGTAGAAAAGGACACGCAAGTTAATTGCTGTACTCAAGTTCTATTCAATATAACTTAACTCTGGTTAAAGTGAAGATTATTTAGTTGGAACTTACAATTTATGACCTCATCTATTAATAATGGAGATTCGCTTCCGTTTTTTGTCTATAACAAAAACTACTCCACTGCTTACGTCACATTACCCAAAATCGTCATAACATAGAATAAATACACTCAAAATTTGAACAGGCAACATTAGATAGTCCACATTGTTTTTTAAAACAAGTTTTAATAAATACATGACTGGTATTATATATCTATATATAGTTTGTTTTATTTTAATACATATTTAAAGTTTACATTTCAAATTGTTTTATTTTTTAATCCTTTAATGAATTTGATGATTTTACTTACTCGCTGACATTGAATCTTTTACTCCCACCCCTCAGGGAATATGTTTCAAAAATCTATTTTTACATCGCCCGGAGGGTGTTTTTTATTTTGTACTAGTATAAATGATATACAAAATTCATATGAATATTAAGATTTAATTCCATGCGTTATTAATAAGAACAACCAAGTCTTAATGAAATATATTTTGTATTTATTCTTTTTGGTTGTTTGTTTTGTTTTACGACTTATCAACACTCTTTCAGGTCATTTAATAGCAAATCAAGTCATTTTAATAAACAAAGAACTCTGGTTGCTTATAGTAAATGCTGTTTTGTAGGAAGCCGTTTGTTTTGGTCGGCCATTTTCATTTCACCGTAAATCTACATTGAACATACGATTTTTTTCGAATCAATACAACTGAATGTTTTCACACGAAAACATCATAAAAATTGTACTTGCGCATTATTTGAAATGGACTTGTTATTAATTTCGTGAAATCTACCGATTACGACAATAAGTTTCCCTAATTCAAAGAGAAGGTTCCCAAGTTCGATTTAGGGGTTCCCAAGTTCTGGAAGATTCCAGAGTCCGACAAGAAATACCAAGGCCGGATCAGATATATATATTCCAACCCCTCCGCACGAGCAGGATGTGATACAAAGTCAATTTTTTAAGCGGGGTTTTACAGGTTTTAAGTCAGAGTTTTCCTTCTCCTAGATTGGTTGCCTAACCAAGATCAAAAGCCCAGTGTGTCCTGTTATTTACTCATAACTGGAGGGGGAATGGAATTCATAGCTTTCCCAAGGGTATTAGCGCTGTAGCGTTAGTTTCGTATTTGCCTGGGAGAGTTGTCTGCCCGGTTTAGTTTGCTGGTGCCCGCTAGGGGATATAGTATTTAAGCGGCTGGTTCAAAACGCTTCTCCCTCTTTTCCTGTTCCTGATACTACGAGACACATGGGTTAGTTAAGGTATAACCCTTCTCGTTGGGGCTTCGCCTCCCTTACATTACTGTAAGTGAATT
>CM042157.1:89371747-89391747 GCA_023376005.1 Doryteuthis pealeii | reverse complement strand
AAGACTAGAAAACAAAAATGGGAAGAAAAACAATTATATGGACGCTTCAAACGACAAATAGAAGAGGTTGGACATGAAAAGACTTGGACATGGTTAAGAAAGGGAAACCTCAAAAGAGAAACAGAATCACTTATAATTGCTGCACAAAATAATGCCATAAGGACAAACTACATCGAAGCGAAATTGATAGGACCCAACAAAATAGTAAATGTAGACTTTGCGGTAATAGAGATGAGACTGTAAACCATATACTCTGCGAATGTAGCAAACTAACACAATGAGAATACAAAACTATACACGACTGGGCTGGGAAGGTGATCCACTGGAATTATGCCAAAAAAATAATTTTGACCATACAACAAAATGGTATATGCATAAACCAGAATTTTTGAGAGAAACGAAACGCATCAAATTCTCTGGGACTTTGAAATAAAAACGGATCATCTTATCCCAGCAAGAAGACCAGACCTAGTGTTGATAAACAAAAAAGAAAGAACTTGTCAACTGGTGGATTTTGCAGTTTCAGCAGATCACAGGGTAAAGCTAAAGAAAAATGAAAAAATGGACAAATATCTGAACCTTGCCAGAGAACTGAAAAAGTTATGGAATATGAAAGTGAAAGTTATACCAATTGTAGTTGGTGCACTTGGAACGGTCCCAAATGATTGGAAAGGGTTTGGAAAGTTTGGAAATCAGAGGAAGGATTAAAACCATTCAGAACACTGCACTGCTGCAATCGGCCAGAATATCAGAAGAGTCCTGGAGACCTGAGAAGACTTACTGTCACTCAGACTCCAGTGAAAGAACCATCAGCTAACTGATGTGAAACAACTCAAAAGGAGATAATAATAATAATAATAATAATAATAATAATAAATAATATAATAAAAGTCGTACCAATTGTAATTGGTGCCCTTGGAACAATCTCCAAAGCTCTGGAAAATAATTCTGGGTGACTTAGTCAGAGGAGAACCGATTCGCATCTAAACTAACTACGGAACTGTTGGGTTTTGTTAGAAATAACGGCAGAAGAGTCCTGGAGACCTTGAGGAGACTTGCTGTCACTCGCTCCAGTGAGCACCAGCTACGGCGGGTGTGAAAAAACAAAATAATAAATAATTGGAAAAGGGTGATCCATTGGGAATGACCATACAATAAAATGGTTCTTGAGAATGAAACACATGAAATTCTCTGGGACTTCGAATGACGGATCATCTTATCCCAGCCAAAAGATATCAGACCAAGTATTGAATAACAAAAAAAAGAGAATTTGTCAACTAGTAGATTTTGCAGTTCCAGTAGATCACAGGGGGCAGATGAAATAAAACGAAAAGATAGAAAAATACCTAGACCTTGCCAGAGAACTGAAAAAGACTGTGCAATATGAGAGTGAAAGTGATACCAATTGTATTTGATGCACTTAGAACTATCCCCAAAAGTTTGGGAAAGTGTCTGGAGGAATTCGATATCAGAGGAAGAATTGAGACCATCCAGACAACTGCATTGTTGAAATCAGCTGGAATACTCAGAAGAGAATAATTCTCAAGAATGAAAATGATTTTACCTTACAATAGGTGATGCCCTTTCAACAAACCATAGAGTAAAAATTGAAAATAAAGTAATACCAAGAATCTGCGCGAGAAACTCAAAAGTACACTCTTCAAAATGACCGTGTCTCTCAGGAGGAAATAAATAAATGGATCTGTCAAATAAGATAGGTATATACGGCTGGGGGCATTAGAATGCACCGACTGCACCTTTGCAGAGGGGTAAGACTCTCCCAATGGGGACACCTGTTGGCCGTGGGTGGCGACCCGTGATGCTTAAGGATAGAGCCCAGGTTCAGGACTTGCAATACTCCACTTTGGCCCTATCTTGGGCTAGACGGGCGGTCGGAGAAGCCCCCGCTGATCAATCGGCTGGTCACGTCGAGCCCTAGCACCTATATGATTTTCCCAACCCTATTGCCCTTATGGCAAGCCCCAACCCCTTTTTATCATATGGTTGCTAGAAGGAGGTGACTGAGGGTCTACACGTCCTGGGAATGACGTTAAAACTCTATCTGATGGTGAAGTTCAGTCTTGGAGTTGGTTGGGGAATGTGGAGTAACCTCTTGATCATCATTGCTCCCTGGTCCACTCTGACCCCGGAGTGGTAGTGCCTGTTAGGGGTCCCATCTATGGGTTAATTAAATAGAAACATGAGTTTTTAAATAACAAATTGTATTATCATTAAAATTGAAATTATTTCAAAACTTTGTCAGCATTAAACTTTTTTTTATATAGAAATATTCGCAATAAAAAACCCAAGGGGTTGACATGCCGTAAACCCCAACCAACCATCCAACCCATACAAAGTTACATCATATATAGAAAAGTTTGTTCGTGGATAAAAGAATTCAAATTTTAAAAGTAATAAATAGGGAATAGCGGATAAAATAGAAAAATCGGATACAGACGAGACACGAAACAATTTTTGGAACAATTTGAGATCGCAGGAAGGAAATAAAATAGGAAAAAATTGAACGGTTGACTCACTTAAAGAAGAAGAAAAGGAATACAGAAATTGAGGGGAAGATTTCGGTAAACATCAATGGTGTACTTTGCAAGAAACAATCCTGCAAAGTAACCAAGCGGAAAGTATCAAGCAACGATGATATTTATGGTTATTGATTTATCTTCGATATCAAAGAATTCTCGCCAATTGTATCGATGGAAGCAACGCTACACGATAAAAGCAAAATAATATCTAAATAGTAAATAAAAATAATAAAATAAAAAGACGATTCTTATTTTGAAAGATCAGCAAATGAAATACAAACATTGCAACTAAAGTAAGGACCATAACATTGCCTACTCTTAATGGAAAAAGTCTCGATAAAACAAATTACAGAAGAAAATTTGATAGATTATAAAAGCAGTCTTCCATCTGAAGTAGAAATGGTGCAAAAATGGAACCGGAAGATCAAATAAAAACATGTAAAAGGTCCAGTGATTGGTTGTGGAATTTTAAAAGATTTAAACTGAATTGAAGTTTAGACACCCAGGAACAGACGGATATTTTAAATCTGCAACGTGGCTTAATATATCTAAGAAATAAGGTTAATATAATATAAAGTAGAGTCGACGGGGCGGCTAAAGTCGGTATCAGCCAGTCAGCGGAGAGAGTCTAATCCCCTTTTCAATAGGCTAGACCAAGGAGATTGTTTTTTTTAGCATCTGAGGTGGAGCGCCACATCTAATCAGCTCCTTACTTTACCGGGGACAGATCCTTGTGCCTACATCATACGCTGAGTTGGCGGGGACCCAGTATGGAACTAGGCCTTGGTTTTAACCGAACGCTTCTAACATAAAACGACTGAGCTAACCCGACCCATTATATTGTGTGGTTAATTTGCATTTGATTACAAACAAAACAGAGTTTAATAAATAAATTACGTGGTTCGTTATTGATCTTATTATAAACTAATGTTATATTTTTTCTCCAATATATTAAAAATCATATGATGTTTTTTATATTTGGAACAAATTAAATATAATTAGAATAAGTGTAATCTTTTTATATGTATTCTTATTTAATTTCATTTGCCTTTCTAATTCCATATATTTCATTACATTAAAACTTGAATACTTATGCCTAGAAGGCACATATTCTTGCTCGTTTTATTTTAAAAAATCGGTTGGGGTGTACTTATTCATGGACAATACTGTATAGTATTTAAATTTTTAACACTGAAAATTGACCAGCTAAAACATTATATTATTACAACATCCATCCAACCACCTCGAGCATCACATGTGGTATAATGGTTAACAAGCTAGGCTAGCAAACCACTGTCAGTGAATATGATTCACATAAGTATTATGGGGATAATGAGATCTTCCCCTATCCATTGTGGCAGGGTCTTCGATTTATGAAAGGATGAATCTTTCCTCTATCGACTGTACAAATACTACCTCATATATATATTTACCAACCCCTCCGCACGAGCAGGATGCGAAACAAGGTCAATTTCTTAAGCGGAGTTTAACAGGTTTGAATTCAGAGTTTTCCTTCTCCTAGACCGGTTGCCTAACCAAGGTTAAAGAGCCCAGACTGCCCTACTATTTACCCATAGCTGGAGGGAGAGTAGGATTCATACCTTTCCCAATGGTATTAGCGCTGAGTGAAATGCAATTAGCACGTCCAGGATTTGAACTCGAGGCGACGAGTTCATTTCCCATGACTTTAACCATTACACCACGCGCTTCCTCATATAAGATTTTTTTTGTTAGGAGACCGTTGTAAAAAGGACTTGTAACATCCAAGATAAACGTGAATGGAATTTTGTAACAATGTATTTGACTGTTTTTTTATTACTACGGGATCAAGTGACAACCTCTTGATCTTGTCTAACGGTTACCTATCTATCTTTTTCAAGACTAAAAACAAACTTGCGTGAGACCCGCACAGTGATAATATCAGAAAATACACCCCCAACAAACAACACATACTACTGACATGCCCTTTTTAAAAACTTACGGTCAAGTCACACCTTAAGCACCTAGGCAGTTGCTAGTTTGTTTATTACTCAAACATGGAGGATATTCTCTCTTTTTTGAGGGAAATAAAATTATAACATAGAATATAGACATGAAACAAATCAATACCATACAACATAATCCCCAATAATGCTAACACATTGTTAAAACCAATTACTAAAAAGTATAAATATAAATACACGATATGTATAACTTCCTAACCGTTAGGCATGACATAACCCTAGCCGGGTTGATATTCCATAGAACATAGACATGAAATTAATCAATACCATACAGCATAATCCCCAATAATGCTAACACATTGTTAAAACCAATTACTAAGAAGTATTAATATAAATACACGATATGTATTACTTCCTAACCGTTAGACATGACATAACCCCAGACGGCTTGATATACCATAGAATATAGACATGAAATTAATCAATACCATACAACATAATCCCCAATAATGCTATCACATTTTTAAAACCAATTACTAAAAAGTATAAATATAAATACACAATATGTATAACTTCCTAACCGTTAGACATGACATAACCCCAGACGGGTTGATATACCATAGAATATAGACATGAAATTAAGCAATACCATACAGCATAATCCCCAATAATGCTAACACATTGTTAAAACCAATTACTAAGAAGTATTAATATAAATACACGATATGTATTACTTCCTAACCGTTAGGCATGACATAACCCCAGACGGGTTGATATGTCGTTAAAATCAATAAACAAACAAATAAACAAACAATTCATTACTTAAGTGGCTAACCACTTGATAACAGAAGGTACTGTAAGACCTGGGAACCAAATTCAATAATAATAATAACTAGCAGGACCTGTGGATATACCACAGTATGATAAATTAATTATTATGTCGTCTAAAGGATTTTTTCAAAAGGGAAGTCCCGAAAGAGTCAGGGGAATCTGTGTTGTCAGCACTCCTTGCTAATGATGATGATGATGATGAGGATGATGAGTTAAATAAGCTTATCTGCATAAAAGATATAATTCATTCAATATAATCCCTTTTCTATATGGTTGTTGTTGTTGTTGTTGTGAAGCCATTCACCCTGGGTCAGTTGAGCCGACTCCATCCACTAAATTCAGAGTAACCCGATTGAACGAAATATGATGATGACGATGATGATGATGGGTTAAATATGTTTATCTGCTTAAAATATATAATCCCTTCAATCATCATCAGTCTAACTAAACTTTGTTGCATATTCCCTTTTTTTCTTGTAAGCACCCTGAGTCAGTTGAGCCGGCTCCATCCACCAAATGCAGAGTTACCCGAATGAACGAAAGATGATGATGATGATGATGATGATGATGATGATGACGATGATGATGATGGTTTAAATAAGTTTATCTGCATAAAAGATATAATTCCTTCAATCATCATCACTCTAACTAAACTTTGTTGAATATTCCCTTTTTTCTTCTAAGCCTTTTCTAGATGGTTGTTGTTGTTGTTGTTGTGAAGGCACTCACCCTGGGTCAGTTGAGCCGGCTCCATCCACCAAATTCAGAGTAACCCGAATGAACGAAAGATGATGATGATGAGGATGATGATGATGAAAACAGACAAAAACCTACCCTTCAATTTGTGAATGCTTTGAAACTTACCGAAGAATTGCTAACTAGACAACTCTTAGTGTTTATGACTTCTGTTTCATTTTATGAGAATTGCTGACGGCTTGAAGGATTTTTGATTATGGTGCTTAGTTGCCGAAACTTTGGAGCATATTTTTTTCTGAGATGTTCTTCTTTCACTTTTATTGGTAAAAGCGGTTAACATAAACCAACTAATTTGTGTTGGGCAGTTGAAAACAAATGGTCGTTATTTTTTACGATTATTCTTTCCCTTGTCTATTTCAATTATTCTAATTCACTTAGAGTAGAACATCATCGCTGTTTATTAAACGCATCAAGAATAGAAAAGAGAGAATAACTCGCATAAAATGCCTTTACGAACGAGAAGTTTTGCTAAAGATCTAGTTTAGTTCTATAAAGAAAGTTTTCTTACCTTGGTTAGGGGAGGATTAAAGTGTAGTATCTGTTCCAGATTCTATGCTTTGAGACTTACCTTCCATACCCGGCCTCGGCTGGGGGTCCAGTGTGCTTCGGTCTCTGGACCGGTAAAGTACAATTAATATCATCGATCCAAGGGGGCTATGCCCCCCAGATCGTTGCAATTTTTATGTGCCCACGTAAAAACGAGACCTTGTGTCCAGCCCTCATAAGTGGGATGAGCAGGCAAATACCCTTACCTTCTATACCCGGCCTCGGCTGGGGTCCAGTGTGCTTCGGCCTCTGGACCGGTAAAGTACAATTAATAGCATCGATCCAAGGGGGCCATGCCTCCCAGATCGTTGCAATTTTTATGAGCCCACGTAAAAACGAGACCTTGTGTCCAGCCCTCATAAGTGGGATGAGCAGGCAAATACCCTTACCTTCTATACCCGGCCTCGGCTGGGGGTCCAGTGTGCTTCGGCCTCTGGACCGGTAAAGTACAATTAATATCATCGATCCAGGGGGCCATCCCCCAGATCCTTGCAATTTTTATGTGCCCACGTAAAAACGAGACCTTGTGTCCAGCCCTCATAAGTGGGATGAGCAGGCAAATACCCTTACCTTCTATACCCGGCCTCGGCTGGGGGTCCAGTGTGCTTCGGCCTCTGGACCGGTAAAGTACAATTAATAGCATCGATCCAAGGGGGCCATGCCTCCCAGATCGTTGCAATTTTTATGAGCCCACGTAAAAACGAGACCTTGTGTCCAGCCCTCATAAGTGGGATGAGCAGGCAAATACCCTTACCTTCTATACCCGGCCTCGGCTGGGGGTCCAGTGTGCTTCGGCCTCTGGACCGGTAAAGTACAATTAATAGCATCGATCCAAGGGGGCCATGCCTCCCAGATCGTTGCAATTTTTATGAGCCCACGTAAAAATGAGACCTTGTGTCCAGCCCTCATAAGTGGGATGAGCAGGCAAATACCCTTACCTTCTATACCCGGCCTCGGCTGGGGGTCCAGTGTGCTTCGGCCTCTGGACCGGTAAAGTACAATTAATATCATCGATCCAGGGGCCATGCCTCCCAGATCGTTGCAATTTTTATGAGCCCACGTAAAAACGAGACCTTGTGTCCAGCCCTCATAAGTGGGATGAGCAGGCAAATACCCTTACCTTCTATACCGGCCTCGGCTGGGGTCCAGTGTGCTTCGGCCTCTGGACTGGTAAAGTACAATTAATATCATCGATCCAGGGGGCCATCCCCCAGATCCTTGCAATTTTTATGTGCCCACGTAAAAACGAGACCTTGTGTCCAGCCCTCATAAGTGGGATGAGCAGGCAAATACCCTTACCTTCTATACCCGGCCTCGGCTGGGGGTCCAGTGTGCTTCGGCCTCTGGACCGGTAAAGTACAATTAATAGCATCGATCCAGGGGGCCATGCCTCCCAGATCGTTGCAATTTTTATGCGCCCACGTAAAAACGAGACCTTGTGTCCAGCCCTCATAAGTGGGATGAGCAGGCAAATACCCTTACCTTCTATACCCGGCCTCGGCTGGGGTCCAGTGTGCTTCGGCCTCTGGACCGGTAAAAGTACAATTAATAGCATCGATCCAAGGGGCCATGCCTCCCAGATCGTTGCAATTTTTATGAGCCCACGTAAAAACGAGACCTTGTGTCCAGCCCTCATAAGTGGGATGAGCAGGCAAATACCCTTACCTTCTATACCCGGCCTCGGCTGGGGGTCCAGTGTGCTTCGGCCTCTGGACCGGTAAAGTACAATTAATAGCATCGATCCAAGGGGGCCATGCCTCCCAGATCGTTGCAATTTTTATGAGCCCACGTAAAAACGAAGACCTTGTGTCCAGCCCTCATAAGTGGGATGAGCAGGCAAATACCCTTACATTGATTAGAGGACACAGTGATCACATAGGCTGTTCCTCCAAAGTGAGACCCAACCATTGCACTGCAGTTCGGTTGACCTTTGCGATCGTCTCAAATGTAGACGACTCGGAATCGCTATTTCTGTGGTTGAGTGTTTCTGCTTTGTAAAACTACGAAGGCAAATATGTTATTGTTATGGTTTAACGATCGTCGCATTTATTTTGGCGCTAAAAATTCGAAAGGTAACAAAGGACTTTTCCGAAAGAAGTTAAAAAGCGGAAGCGAGGACGTCCGGTCGGAGAGACAAAGTGGTTAAGATGCCGGAAATAGATTTGATCATTGATAAAAACGCGAAAAAAGGAGGCGCGTAGGCGTTTGAGATATACAGAAGGCAAAACGGTTCGACCCGACGAAAAACAGTCAGGAGGAGACGGCTAACGGAGTGACCGACGCTCACGGTCGTTCGCTGCCAGCGGGCACTGAGGCGCGCCCATCACCTTCCACCTCCCGATCGCCAGCCTGCAACATTAGTAGTTCCCATTGTCAAGCTCACTACCCACACGCACCACGAGAAATTAAAGAAATAAAAAGTTCAATCTCCTATTACATACAGCATGTCTTGTGTCTTCGTTAAGCGACACCTACATATATCTTCTAATGGTTAGAGACGATACCCGCAGTATACCAGCAACGTATACGATTCAGAGTAGCGAAGAAGGCGGTACGCAACATTATATCCGAAAATCTGAGTTATAAAAGCTGAGAAAAAATCAATAGAAAAGACAAACAGAAAACTAAAAACAAACAACTAACAACATCAGTGCAGTCTAAACTTGGATTTTATCCACCAGACAATACATAGAAAAAGATCCAGGGAAAAGCTCTAACCGCATCAGCGTGGATATGGCAGTCCTATATTGTGACAGCAATATAGGAAGCGCGTGGTGTCGTGGGAAATGGACTCGTCGCCCCGATTTCAAATCCTGGACATGGTAATTGCATTTCACTTAGCGCTATTACCCTTGGGAAATGCATGAATCCTACTCTCCCTCCAGCTATGGATAAATAGTAGGGCAGACTGGGCTCTTTAACCTTGGTTAGGTAACCGGTCTAGGAGAAGGAAAACTTTGAATTCAAAACCTGTTGAGCTCTGCTTGGGAAGTTGACCTTGTGTCACATCCTGCTCGTGTGGAGGGGTTGGTAAATATATATATATATTGTGACAGCAAACCAACAAAGTCTGGTGGTATCGTGAGGTACTGCTGGGGCGCTCTGGGTTAGTGGTAATGATGTTTCGGCCCCGAAACCATGCCTGAACCCAGAGTCATCATCTAATGAAGGCTTTGTTGGTTGCAATGCTACGGTGTAAATAGCAGTCATTGTATGAAGATTATTGACCGATCTTTATATACACCAGCAAACCTATGCAACCTTTCTTGGGTGAAAGTATCCGTATACTAATATTTGTGTTCCTTAAAAGCACAACCGTTATCATCATGCATCACCATCTGGTTAAAAATGGGACCGTCCAAATCGTCCAAAAGTAAATGAAAAAAAATGCAAATCCTGGTTATCTGGTGTTGCTTAATCAGAGTCATCATCTCTGCTAAATAATCGACCATTCCGTTTTTATCATAAAGAAAGAAAGGGAAGAAAAGGGACAAGCTACACAGAAAAAATATAATAAGAAAGAAAGAAAAAAAGAAAGAATGAGCGTTGGGGAAAATATATAGAGATGGTGAGCGCGCTGAAGCGATGATGTTTATCTTTTCAATAGAACATAATGAAAAGAGGAAAAGAAACAAAGAAAAAAGAATGAGAGAGGGTAAAATCAAGATTATTATACTTTTTTACAAATTGAAATATTGTTGTATATTGTACAAACGGAAATAGTAATTTCCGGTTAAATTAAACAAAGAAAAGACGAAAAAAAATGACAAACGACTTTTTCCCGGTAAAAGCGAACAAATAAGTTAGAAAACGGAAGCGAGGCTTTCCAGTCAAAGAAGCAGGGAGAAGATAAAGAAATATATAACAAACGCCCGTTATCAGATCAAAAGATAAAGATGCGTAGGAGTATCTATCACTATAAAAGGCCTGAGGGTTCGAGCCGACAAGAGCCAGACAGCGGACGGCGAACAGAGCACAAGGAGCGACCGTTGACACGACCCGTCGCGGCCAAGGGCGGTGAGATGCCGCCTGCCCCCTTTACCTCACCACCCCAGCAATAGTAGTAGTCATTGTCAGCACTCGCCACCCACCACGTACAGCCGAGAAGAAGAAATAAAGTCAAAACTCCTACTATACGATATGTGGTGTTTTTATTAAGCGACTACTCCATATATCGTCTAGGGTTAGTGACGATACCCGCTACGTATGCAGATACACGAAGTAGGGCCGTGAATTTGAAGCCGTTATATAATATATAGAGATTTGATGCCAGTATGCAACAATATTTATAAATAATATCATTCTTTTGGGTTAGAAATTGGGAACTTAAATGTTTTTGAACTTATCAACATAAGTGTATCTGAAGATCGCTTGTACCTCAAATTGTAGGTCTCAACATTAAGCAAAATATCCATCGAGAGAAAGCTCGTAACTCGGAAAACTCGTAAGTTTGGACAATTCTAAGTCAAGGTACCACTGTATTTCCCTTTCCACTAGGGGCAGTATGAACTTTGGCACATAGATAATAAACTCTTCAACCAATGAGCGACTCTAATTGAAGAAAGGTACATCGGTTATAAACCTAAACCTCTCAACTAATATTCAACAAATGGATAACAAAATAATCTATCATCTGCAGATACAAGAATGTCTTGGCCAGCGGTGGAATTAGAACCCTAGACCTCTCAACTAATCTTCAACTGAGTAACGAAATAATTTATTAACTGCAGATACAAAAGTGTATTGGCCAGTGGTGGAATTAGAACCCTAGACCTCTCAACTAATCTTCAACTGAGTAACGAAATAATTTATTAACTGCAGATACAAACTGCGAAATAATTTATTAACTGCAGATACAAAATTATACGGCCAACTAATCTTCAACTGAGTAACGAAATAATTTATTAACTGCAGATACAAGAATGTCTTGGCCAGCGGTGGAATTAGAACCCTAGACCTCTCAACTAATCTTCAACTGAGTAACGAAATAATTTATTAACTGCAGATACAAAATGTAGAACCCTAGACTCTCAACTAATCTTCAACTGAGTAACGAAATAATTTATTAACTGCAGATACAAAAGTGTATTGGCCAGCGGTGGAATTAGAACCCTAGACCTCTCAACTAATCTTCAACTGAGTAACGAAATAATTTATTAACTGCAGATACAAAAGTGTATTGGCCAGCGTGGAATTAGAACCCTAGACCTCTCAACTAATCTTCAACTGAGTAACGAAATAATTTATTAACTGCAGATACAAATGTCTTGGCCAGCGGTGGAATTAGAACCCTAGACTCTCAACTAATCTTCAACTGAGTAACGAAATAATTTATTAACTGCAGATACAAAAGTGTATTGGCCAGCGGTGGAATTAGAACCCTAGACCTCTCAACTAATCTTCAACTGAGTAACGAAATAATTTATTAACTGCAGATACAAAATGTCTTGGCCAGCGGTGGAATTAGAACCCTAGACCTCTCAACTAATCTTCAACTGAGTAACGAAATAATTTATTAACTGCAGATACAAAAGTGTATTGGCCAGCGGTGGAATTAGAACCCTAGACCTCTCAACTAATCTTCAACTGAGTAACGAAATAATTTATTAACTGCAGATACAAAAGTGTATTGGCCAGCGGTGGAATTAGAACCCTAGACCTCTCAACTAATCTTCAACTGAGTAACGAAATAATTTATTAACTGCAGATACAAGAATGTCTTGGCCAGCGGTGGAATTAGAACCCTAGACCTCTCAACTAATCTTCAACTGAGTAACGAAATAATTTATTAACTGCAGATACAAAAGTGTATTGGCCAGCGGTGGAATTAGAACCCTAGACCTCTCAACTAATCTTCAACTGAGTAACGAAATAATTTATTAACTGCAGATACAAAAGTGTATTGGCCAGCGGTGGAATTAGAACCCTAGACCTCTCAACTAATCTTCAACTGAGTAACGAAATAATTTATTAACTGCAGATACAAAAGTGTATTGGCCAGCGGTGGAATTAGAACCCTAGACCTCTCAACTAATCTTCAACTGAGTAACGAATAATTTATTAACTGCAGATACAAGTGTATTGGCCAGCGGTGGAATTAGAACCCTAGACCTCTCAACTAATCTTCAACTGAGTAACGAAATAATTTATTAACTGCAGATACAAAATGTCTTGGCCAGCGGTGGAATTAGAACCCTAGACCTCTCAACTAATCTTCAACTGAGTAACGAAATAATTTATTAACTGCAGATACAAAATGTCTTGGCCAGCGGTGGAATTAGAACCCTAGACCTCTCAACTATCTTCAACTGAGTAACGAATATAATTTATTAACTGCAGATACAAAAGTCTTGGCCAGCGGTGGAATTAGAACCCTAGACCTCTCAACTAATCTTCAACTGAGTAACGAAATAATTTATTAACTGCAGATACAAAAGTGTCTTTGGCCAGCGGTGGAATTAGAACCCTAGACCTCTCAACTAATCTTCAACTGAGTAACGAAATAATTTATTAACTGCAGATACAAAAGTGTATTGGCCAGCGGTGGAATTAGAACCCTAGACCTCTCAACTAATCTTCAACTGAGTAACGAAATAATTTATTTAACTGCAACACAAGTGTCTTGGCCAGGTGGAATTAGAACCCTAGACCTCTCAACTAATCTTCAACTGAGTAACGAAATAATTTATTAACTGCAGATACAAGAATGTCTTGGCCCAGCGGTGGAATTAGAACCCTAGACCTCTCAACTAATCTTCAACTGAGTAACGAAATAATTATTAACTGCAGATACAAAAGTGTATTGGCCAGCGGTGGAATTAGAACCCTAGACCTCTCAACTAATCTTCAACTGAGTAACGAAATAATTTATTAACTGCAGATACAAAAGTGTATTGGCCAGCGGTGGAATTAGAACCCTAGACCTCTCAACTAATCTTCAACTGAGTAACGAAATAATTTATTAACTGCAGATACAAGTGTCTTGGCCAGCGGTGGAATTAGAACCCTAGACCTCTCAACTAATCTTTCAACTGAGTAAACGAAATAATTTATTAACTGCAGATACAAAAGTGTCTTGGCCAGCGGTGGAATTAGAACCCTAGAACCTCTCAACTAATCTTCAACTGAGTAACGAAATAATTTATTAACTGCAGATACAAGAATGTCTTGGCCAGCGGTGGAATTAGAACCCTAGACCTCTCAACTAATCTCAACTGAGTAACGAAATAATTTATTAACTGCAGATACAAAAGTGTATTGGCCAGCGGTGGAATTAGAACCCTAGACCTCTCAACTAATCTTCACTGAGTAACGAAATAATTTATTAACTGCAGACACAAGTGTCTGGCCAGCGGTGGAATTAGAACCCTAGACCTCAACTAATCTTCAACTGAGTAACGAAATAATTTATTAACTGCAGATACAAGAATGTCTTGCCAGCGGTGAATTAGAACCCTAGACCTCTCAACTAATCTTCACTGAGTAACGAAATAATTTATTAACTGCAGATACAAAAGTGTACTTGGCCAGCGGTGGAATTAAACCCTAAGACCTCTCAACTAATCTTCAAGAGTAACGAAATTTATTAACTGCAGACAAGTGTCTTGGCCAGCGGTGGAATTAGAACCCTAGACCTCTCAAACTAATCTTCACTGAGTAACGAAATATAATTAACTGAGATAAAGAATGTCTTGGCCGCGGTGGAATTAGAACCCAGACCTTCAACTAATCTTCAAAGAGTAACGAAATATTATTAAACTGCAGATAAAAAGTGTATTGGCCAGCGGGTGAATTAGAACCCTAGACCTCTCAACTAATCTTCAACTGGTAACGAAATAATTTATTAACTGCAGACACAGTGTCTTGGCCAGCGGTGGAAATTAGAACCCTAGACCTCTCACTAATCTTCAACTGAGTAACGAAATAATTATTAAACTGCAGATACAAGTGTCTTGGGCCAGCCGGTGGAATTAGCCTAGACCTCTCAAACTAATCTTCAACTGAGTACGAAATAATTTTAACTGCAGATAACAAGTGTCTTGGCCAGCGGTGAATTAGAACCCTAGACCTCTCAACTAATCTTCAACTGAGTAACGAAAATTTATTAACTGCAGACACAAGTGTCTTGGAGGTGGGAATTAAACCTAGACCTTCAACTAATCTTACTGAGTAACGAATAATTTATTAACTGCAGATACAGCATGTTCTTGGCCAGCGGTGGAATTAGAACCCCTAGACCTCTTCACTAATCTTCAACTGAGTAACGAAATAATTTATTAACTGGCAGATACAGAATGTCTTGCCAGCGGTGGAATTAGAACCCTAGACCTCTCAACTAATCTTCAACTGAAGTAACGAAATAATTTATTAACTGCAGGACCACAAGTGTCTTGGCCAGCGGTGGAAATTAGAACCCTAGACCTCTCAACTATCTCAAACTGAGTAACGAAATAATTTATTAACTGCAGATACAAAGTGTATTGGGCCAGCGGTGGAATTAGAACCCTAGACCTCTCAACTAATCTTCAACTGAGTAACGAAATGATTTATTAACTGCAGACAGCAGTGTTCTGCCAGCGGCGGAATTAGAACCCTAGACACTCCTTCACTAATCTTAACAACAACTCTGAGTAACGAAAATATTTTATTAACTGCGTACACAAGGTGTGCTTGGCCCACGGCCGGAATTAGAACCTAGACCTCGTCAACTAATCTTCAAGCTGAGTAACGAAATAATTTATTAACATGCAGATACAAGATGTCTGGCCAGCGGTGGAATTTATGAACCCTAAGCCCTATCAACTATCTTCAACTGAGTAACCGAATATTTTACTGCAGATACAAGTGTATTGGTCTCAGCGAGTGGAATTAGAACCCTAGACTCCGGTCAACTAATCTTCAAACTGAGTACGAATATTTATTAACTGCAGATACAAGTGTATTGGCCACGGTGGAATTAGTAACCGCTAGACTCCTCAACTAACTTCAACTGAGTAACGAAATAATTTATTAACGCAGACGCCAAGTGTCTTGGCCGCGGTGGAATTAGGAACCCTAGACCTCGTTGTCAACTAATACTTCAAATCTGAGTAACGAAATAATTATTAACTCGTAGACCGACGTGTCTGGCAGCGGTGGAATTAGATACCCTGACCTCGTCGACTATGATCATTACACTGAGTAATCGAGGTAATAATTTATTAACTGCAGATACAGAATGTCGTTGGGCCAGGCGGGTAGTCGGAATTAGAACCCTAGACCTCACGTCAACTAATCCTTCACTGAGTAACGAAATATATTTATTACGTGTGCAGATACAAGATTTTGGCCAGCGGTGAATTAGAACCCTAGCGACCTCTCAAACTATTCTTCACTACTTGTGTGGTAGAGAACTGAGTAAGCGGAAGAAATATGGTTAATTAACCTGCAAAGACCACCAGTGTCTTGGCCAGAGCGTGGAATTAGAACCCTAGACCTCTGGAATCGCTCAACTAATCTCAACCTGAGTAACGAATAATTTATTAACCTGCAGATACAGAAGTGTATTGCCACGGTGATTAGAAACCCTGAATCCTCTACACTAATATGTTTAGCATGGTAACGAAATAATTATTAACTGCAGAGTCAAGATGTCTTGGGGCCAGGCGGTGGATATTAGAACCCATAGAACCGTCTCCAACCTAATCTTCACTGAGTAACGAAATAATTTATTAACTGCAGACTGACAATGCTCCTTGGCCAGCGTGGAGATAGAACCCTATGGCCTTCAACTAATCTTCATCTGAGTAACGAAATAATTTATTAACTGCAGATACAAGATGTCTTGCCCCAGCGTGGAATTAGAACCCTAGAGCCGTCTTCAACTAATCTTTCAGACTGAGTAACGAAATAGATTTATTAACTGCAGATAACAAGAATGTCTTGGCCCCAGCGGTGGAATTAGAACACCTAGACCTCTCAACTAATCTCACTGAGTAACAATAATTTATTACTGCAGACCAAAGGTCTTGGCCAGCGGTGGGAATTAAGAACTACGACCTCATCATAATCTTGCTCAGACTGAGTAACGAAATAATTATTAACTGTGCAGATACAAAGTGTATTGGCCAGCGTGGAGAAATTAGAAACCCTAGACTCTTTCAACTAATCTTCGCTGAAGTCACACGATATTAGATTTATAACTGCAGATACAAGTGTCTGGCCAGCGGTGGAATTAGAACCTAGACCTCATTCAACTATCTACATAACTGGACCAACATTGGAAATTATGGAAAAAAATAGTCAAATAGATTGTAAATAAAAAACCAAGAGGAAGAAGTACAGATAAATGATCTTTGGGCAACCAGTCTGGTGATCTTAAGAGGGTCCCTTACGAAATTTCATTTTGTGAATTTCACAACTATTTTTCTGAACAAAGAGAAAAATCTCTTGAAGATAAAACGGTGATATATCAACTAATTGCAACGTCGGGGTCAATTCGATTAAATTTTGCCGGAACCAAATAAGATTAGTTTTTACCTGAAACCTTTCATGCCAAAAAAGATCTATTTGGTTTTTGAAATATTTCTATTTGCAAACAAATTATAATCTCTTATTGAGACCTGGGGTCTAAAAATCGTCGGCTGTCAATTTGGACCTTTTTTTGTACTTTTGATCCCTTCTCCGTTTGTTTGCGGTAGTAAAATCGATTTATTCGTATTACAAATTGTTTGCTATCAGATCAATACACGTGCAACGATTTGTGGGTATAAGGATTTTTGGCCTGGTTCCGAAACTGTCAATAAGGAAAAATTTACTTACCGACAGACCGCTGTCTGAACTTATGTCCAGGCCATATATATAATATATATTTACTATATATATATATATATATATAAATTTTTGGATGTTTGTTTTATTTTAGAAACATTGTTGAATAAAGTATATATTGATTTTTACTTGAAGGTAACTTACATGCATGTACGCATAAAAAATTCGAACTTTTTTCTTATAGAAATGAACTTGACAAGTGCAATCACGGCAAGGAATCGCTCCGTTGTGGTAGATATCGTACAGACTTTATAAGTCTCAATCAGCGATTATACTACGACCTTCCCTGTTTGACTATGCCTGCTGAGGTCCCGGTTTCGATTTCTGTCAGGAGGGTTAGAGTCCGTTAGGTATGATATCGCTTGAATTGAGTACTTGTAATAAAGTCCCGAAATCAGGGTCTGTGATGTCGATATTTCTACACACCGAGCGATCCTTTGCCCAGATTGCACTGTCAAGTTCATTTTCACTAAGAAAAGTATCGAATTTTTATGCGAACATGCATTGTAATGCCTTCAGGAAAAAAATAAATATTAATATCAGATGGATATGGGAAATAAATGAACAAATATGGGCATAGAGAAAAAGGTGGCAATGCTGATACTCATAGAGAGTGCAGTAGCAGGAGCAGGACAGGGTTCACTTTAGTAATCCTTTATGTTAAATAGCACACACTAGGCGTATGGACGTATACTTGGAGATTTATTCCATTATGAGAGTTAAGAAGAAAAGAGAGACTGTTTAGTAAAAGAGGCCTTCGCGAGATGGCATTTCACGCATTATGATCACTGTAAGATTGCATATACATTCACTGCAAAACTTAGACGTTAATGAGTCCTATATGCAGCCAATAATGCATTATCAGCTGAGCTGTGTATTTAGATTATGTAGAGAGTGACGCAGATATAACCATACTGTAAGATGAGTATATATATATGTAGTTATATAATATATATTTGGGAGAAATAAGTGCTTATGGAGTCGGATAGCCTAATTTATGAAATTTAATTAATTAAATTAAATAATGAATAGGCGGGAATCCTATTAAATGTATACTAACAATTATTTTCAATTAGGTCGACTCCCATTTAGCACCTTATTTCCTCCCCAAAAAATTTTATCCGACAAAAAAGCCATTCATAGAACAAACCGTGTCTTACAACTTATCATATCGTCCGTGTAATAAAAGTCAACTAGAGAGTGGAATGTTTAACCTACTCGTAAAACAAATCATAAAGATAATCTAAGAAGTCCGTTTAGGTAGGTTATGAGATCGGCCTGTCCAGCTTGGCAGTTGTCCGGGTTTCAATCACGGCCACAGGGACGTCTTAGCCGATCTATTAGCTTGCTGGTGGGCCTTGAATGAGGCCGAGGTGGTGCATCGAGATTGCTTTTCTCGATTGTTTAGACTATACATTTAATTAGGCATTGCCCGGCCTATATCATTATTAAATTAATTAATTTTCAAGAATAGGCTACGACTCCAGATTTAAGACACTTAATTCTCGGCTGCAGGCTTAGCTAATTAGCACTTCCAAAATTATCGGCAAAAAGCCATTCAAACAAACCTGTGGTTTACAACATATAATAATATATAAACACTATAATTATATTATCTATTATAAAAGGACAGTGATATACTAGCGGTGGTTATACTATAAAGTAATAAAGCATGGTGATGGCTGGTTATATGATATTGTGATTTGGTTTAAGCTAACAAGTACGGTTATGGTGGCCCCAGTAGAGGAATATGTCGAAGCTGGCAGGCGTGTGGCCGTCATCGAGCCAAGAAAGTTTCAGGAATCTGTAATGATGACAATCGTAGTGTCGGGGATCCTTATTGTATTCGAATTTTAGCGCTCCCGATTATATATATTTAAACAATCTACAGAATTTTGTTTTTTTTTCTTCTATGTACCAGAGTATGAACCGGTAAATGGGAAATATGAATCGACAATGAATGTATAGGAAGTTTAGTATAGTAGTGGAATAGTATGTAAGAAAATATTGAAATGTGACAGAATCCATTATTAAAAGTTTTCCCGTGTTTAACCAGTTTGTAATGTTTTGATATAAACCAAGAATTTCCTATCCGTAAAGTATCGATGTTCGAACCGAACACTTTGAAACATGTCACAAAGTCGAATTTCAGCGAAAGATCATTAAATAATTGATTAAAATTATAATTGGTTTGTTTGACGAGGATACAACTTTGAAAAACTGGACTAGATAAAAACTAAAATGATGACCAAATAATTTTGGCTAAGTAGCTACGAATCTTCAATCAATTATATGACTTCGACTTGTTTTACAACACAACATATAATTAAAGTTGGTGGTCTGACGAAACTCATAGGTATAATCATATACTTAAGGTAGAAATACATCATTACCGGCTAATATGAACCTATATTTAGCTTTAATTTATCATATATATTGTCTGTTCTTAATTATGAAACATTGACCTCTCAACTTGGACCAGAACAATTTTAATCATTCCGTCATTAAAAACAGGGACCTTAGAATCTTCCGGAACACCACGGAAAACAGGTGATACACCACAACACACACCACA
>CM042157.1:89348152-89371647 GCA_023376005.1 Doryteuthis pealeii | reverse complement strand
AAGAAGAAGAATAAGTTGAAGAAAGTGGTTATTTTGTAGCGAATTCTCTAGTGACGTTTTTTGCACTAAAAGAGCATCAGCGTTTTTTTCTTTGAACATCTTAAAGTGGAAGAATTCTTGACCAAAATTGATCTTAGGAAATTTTTTTTTCAGCTTTAGAACTTTTTAAAAATTTTTATTCATTACATATATATTTATAATAATGCCCAGACTACGTCACTCCGAATATCCTTAGAATTACATAAACGAAAAAGGTTTCACACTAAAAGGGCAAGAAGCAGGCGATTATCCCGCACGAATCACAGATGCGGACTATGCTGATGACCTTGCACTTCTTGGCAGATACACCGGCACAGGCCTGAATCACTGCTAATAGCTTAGAGGGAGGCATCCCAAAAATAAATTAGGCCTCTATGTGGAACTCCGGTAAAAACAGAGTTCAAGAGTTACATCAATTGATAAATTTAAAATCAAATGCAAGTCTATAGGGTGATTGTAAAGTAAGCCCCAACATTAAAAAAAATCTTATAATTATTTTATGAATAATCACTTATTACAAAAGTTGAAATTAGCGAAGAACAAAACATAAACATGCAGTCTCGAATTCTATATGCGCACAAGAAGCGCGTGGTGTAATGGTTAAAGTCATGGGAAATGGACTCGTCGCCCGAGTTCAGTTCCTGACGTGGTAATTGTATTTCACTTAGCGCTACTACCTTGGGAATGTTGGGGTATGAATCCTATCTTCCCTGCCAGCTATGGGGATAGCAGGGCTGACTGAGTCTTTAAACCATGGCTAGGTAACCAGTCTAGGAGAAGGAAAACTCTGAAATGCAAACCTGTTGAACTCGCTTAAGAAATTGATCTTGTGTCGTATCCTGCTCGTGCGGAGGGGTTGGTAATATATATATGCGCACAAGAATTCGCTCCCCAGCCTCCCAAACCGCTCGGAGATCAGCTGATCTAGCTGATCTTCCCATGAACTCTTGTGGAATGGCAAAAAATAAATTTCTGTATTTGTCCTTCAAGTTCTTTACAAAGTTGTTGGTTTGTGTATACATTAAGAATTAATTTATTCAAAACTTAATTGGGCATTAAATGACCCACTGAGGTTGATATGCAATAAAACAAAACGAAATAAAAACAAGAAAAACGTAAACATTTCATGATAAAGAATTTCAGCAATTCTATTTGGTGCGACATACGTGTTCAGGATTGTTTAAAACCCTTTTCAAGTTAATAAAGAGATTTTAAACAATCTAAATACATGTCCATGCCCAAGAAAAATAAAAAATAAAAAATTAAACCATTTTACGGATCTTCTTTATATAACTAGCAAAAAATACTTCCCTCTGAGTGATGTAAAAATTAATTTTTGAAAGATATTGTCTGAGGAGGGTGGAAAAAATTAAATAAATAAAATAAGATATTTAGTATTTTTAAAAAAAATTACTTAAAAACATCATATTCTCTCCACTCCACTGAGATGTTTTGTTGTTTTATGACAGATGACAATGTTTTTTGTAAAAAGAAAAAAAGTAACTGTGTGTTGTAATTCAGGGCTTTTTGACCAGCCAGTCATGTGGACCGCACATCTACCCTATCCATCTTCTAAAAATGGGTTATTTCAGTCCATACACGTTCAACAAAATATCGAAATGCGGAGGAGAACCAATTTGCATAAAAATCAATGTCTTCAAATATTCTCCCAAATATTGAGAACTAGCCAGATTTAGTATTGCAGCATAATGATAAATAGTTTGAAAAAAATAGCTTAATCAAATTCAGAATTTCTATTTTTTGAGACTGATTACGTTACCGAGAGCTATAAACCCAGTCTGCCCTATTATTTTCCCATTGTTGAGAGAGCGATTCTTGCTTTTCTGTTGCGAGGTGAAACGCAAAAAATCATCGAGTAAGATATTAACTCGATTTCTATTTCCTATGAGAATAACCGTTACGAGCTATTCGCTCCTCCAAAATTTGTTGTGAAGCAATATGTAGATATCATTATTTTTAATAGTAATATCATTTTTAATATATGAACATGAAAACCATAATAATAGCAATAACAACTCAAAACACTTTTATTAATTCCTGACCTAATCAACCCTGTATATAAAAGATAATAAAATGTACAACCCCAAACTTCAAAATATATATCTATGTCGGTGTGAGATTTGTCACTTTGAACAATGATTTTAGAAGGTCTATGTTGTTGATATTAACAATTGGGGCGCAAAGAGATCCCCACACATTAAACCCTTGGATTAAACGTTGTTCCTTCGAGTATTATTATTATTTTATTATTATTATTATTATTATTATTATTAGAAGAAGAAGAAGAAGAATTTGTTTTTGTTTGAACGCGTAATTCAATTTTTTTCAGGTCATTCAATGCCGAATAAAGTTATTTTGATATTCGGTTTCTTACACTTTTGCAATAATGTCACCCATCTAAGTATTGATCAGGCTAATCGTTGTTTAACTTCGGTGATCTAGCGGGAACCGGTGCATTCAACGTGATTTGACAAGAAGAAGAAGAAGAAGAGAAGAAGAAGAAGAAGAAGAAGTTTGTCTGGTTGTTTTTGTTTTACGCCATATCAAGCCTTTTCGTGTCATTTAATCCTGGATCACCTTCTGTTGATATTCCTTTCCTTACTGTAACTGCTGTTTGTTTTAAGTGGTAACCCGTCTAAGTAATGAAAAGCTCATCACTGCTTAACTTCGGTAAATAGCGGAAACCTGTGCTTATATTGTGTCTTGACAAGAAAGAAGAAAAAGAAGAAGAAGAAGAATCTGCCTGGTTCAAACATCAGTGATATCCATTATGGTCATCCTTTATTGCTTCTGCATCATTTGTTTTGTCCATTCGACACGTTCATTGGTATTTTCTATGGAATGTTATCTATCCCTTTTGCTTTATAGACCAACAATTTACAGGTCTTTCTAAAGTGTCAGGTCGCTTGATTTCATCACCAGCAATTTGGTCCAAACATTTTCCAAACTCATCAAATCGAAGCATAAGGCATACAGTCTCAGATGTCAGTTATTTGCTTCGTTAGTTTTTGTCTTTTATAAACTTTGGTGGTCAAAACCAAATAATTATCAAACATTGTGAAGTCTTGAAATTACAGGTTAAAGTTCTTCTGGAACTTAATAGGCAGAGAATACAGTTTTTTTTTGTTTGCGGGGGGGGGGGGATGAAATGAAATATTTGAAATGGATCGATGGTGTTGAATTATAACTGCCAGTTAATCTTGATTGTTTCGGATTTTCAATGAATTTCTTTTGTAGAATAATTGGGAATACATTCTTGCCCTAGGAATCACAAGATTCCTGGTTCGATATATATATATATAATATATATTATATATATATATATATATATATATATTCGCCGCTACATTTTCTATATCAACCATGGCCATCATATTTTAACTTATTCCCGCTAACTTTTTAAAACAAAAAACGTCAGATTTTTTTTTACCTCTTCTGTTTTGAACAAAAAATGTTTTCGTTTAAAACAATATTAATGTCAGGCATTTTTGTCTACTTGCCTCTGGGGTGTTGCACAGGCGTTAATGTTCCTCTCTTAATTGGTGATTTGTTTATTTCGCCACACATAAAACAAATAGATAATTAAATGAATGATAACGTAAAAATGTTTTTAAGTTTTTAAATTTTTTTTATTACTTATTATTTTATTTACTTAATATCGTTTTTTTTTCGGGATTTTCAATGAATTTCCTTTGTAAAATAATTGTGATACATTCTTGCATAGGAATAACAAGATTCCTGGTTCGATACCGGCCCTCACCAATTCAACGTTTGAGTAGCACAGAGATCTGTGCGGTAAAGTGAGGTAAATTGAGGAGCTGATAGTAGTTGTGGAGCTCCACCCCAGATGCTAAAGATAAACAATCTCTTTGGTCTAGCGCTAGTGAAAAGGGGATAGACTCCCTCGCTGTTTGGGCTCATACCAGCATTAGGCCATCCTGACGACTTTACTTATATATATATATATATATATATATATATATAAATATATATATATATAATCCAAAAGTCCAGAGAAGAAATCTTCCTTACGACACAAGAGTTTTTTTTAATAACCTGTCGCAGTTTGAGAGCTCAATGTGTGCTCTTAATGTTAGAGTCACAGAGCAAATATATAAGTAAAGAAATAACAAAAGACTTAGAGATTTTGCGTTATAGTCTATTTCAGGGAGCTTAGACAAAGTTTCTAACTCTCCCGACTCATCAGATGTGAATGATGAATTCTTTATTACTTTAAATGCATTTGAAAACAGATTTTTTATTTTTTTATTTTTTTATTTTTTAAATTTTATAGTCCTGTGATATTAATTCCAAACGAAATCCTTGATGATTTTTTTTTTGCAACATCAAGGATTTTGTTTGGAATTCATATCACAGGACTATAAAATTTTAAAAAATAAAAAAAATAAAAAAATAAAAATCTGTTTTCATATCCCTTTAAAGTAATAAAGAATTCATCATTCGCATCTGATGAGTCGGGAGAGTTAGAAACTTTGTCTAAGCTCCCTGAAATAGACTATAACACAAAATCTCTAAGTCTTTTGTTATTTCTTTACAACAAATATTCTTCGACCATGAACGTTTTGGCAAAATCAAACCAAACATCAATGTTTACAAAGGCTGGGAAGAAGATTATGTCATCGTCGGTTTCCATTTCTATTTAAACAATAAAAATATTGTACGATTATTTACGTTAATACCCATTGTATCTAAACTTTTGGCTATGCCTTTCAAAACAACACTTGAGTTCCTATTAACCCCGTGGAACAGGTTTTGCACAGTTCTCAATAAAATTGTGGCTTTTTCTTGACCACCACAGTAAATATCTGCCAAAAGCCTATGAAATACA
Organism: Doryteuthis pealeii; assembly: GCA_023376005.1. NCBI lineage: Eukaryota > Metazoa > Mollusca > Cephalopoda > Myopsida > Loliginidae > Doryteuthis > Doryteuthis pealeii. Next base: position 89,366,738 of record CM042157.1, on the reverse strand, counting down.
GGAACATTGCTATTTTTATTTTTATCTGTGCGTATTAAAGGTTACATTAAGAAAATAATTCACCCTAGCAGGGATTGTGGACATACCATAGTTTTATAATTTGATTATTAAAACTTTGAATAAGTTTATTCAAGAGCTATTGGGATAGTTGAATGTGTAAAAATCATAATAATCTTGATTTAAGTCTCTCTCGCTCATGCAAATTCTCTTTCGTGCTAAACTCTTTAAACTTCTTTTTATAACGGACTGTATCGTAGGGTTAGTTATAATTACTTACTCTTCATCGTATCCGATGATAACACAAAGGTGAATCATTTTCCTCCAATTTATTGAATAGATGAAGGAAAGAATTGCATTATTGTAATAATTTATTTCAACTTCACCAATGCAGCAGCATCAGACAAGAGCAAAAATAGGGTTATTACTTAAAAAAAAACACAATAAAAATAAAGATAAATAACACTGATACAGACAAAAACAAAATTCAAATTCAAATAATGTTCACAGGTCACTCCATGCTATATGGGTGGGTCATCATCTATTTTTCCCATTTTTTTACTGTGTTTACATTCTTTAAAACCATCCTATTTATATTTTGATCTGTGTGTTAGTACTTAATGGCTTGTCCGTGTGTTTCCATTCTCATTGTTTTTCATTTGTCTCATTAATCTCCGAAATATGGCTAAACCTGTAATTAATAATGTAGCTAATAATTTTTCCATGTGCAGTATTTTCCATTTCAGATTTGGCGTACAGATATTTTATTACCCTCCTCACACACACACACGTATATATATAAATATACTACTGCTTGCTGTCCATCGTATCCAATGATGTCACCACGTGAATCATTTTCTTCCAGCTTAATCGGTCTCTGGTTGCGTCTTGCCAACTGCCTATGGGGATGTTAAAGTCATTCAGCTTTCTCTTGACGTTGACTTTTTACCTGAGCTTTGGTTTACCGATTCCACGTGAGCCCTCTCTCAGTTGGGAGTACAGAATCTACTTTGGTATTCTGTCATCCCTAAGTCTGTTTAAGTAGCCAGACCATCTTTGGTTGCGTTGAAGAAGTATTTTGTGCGTGCCAGGGAGTCCAGTTCTCTTCAGGATGGTCCTGTTGGAAACATGTTGCCAACACTTGACATTTAATATACTGCGCAAGTGCCGCATGTAATAGACATGTAGTCTATGGGCATTCGCTTTGTATATCGCACAGGCTTCCGCACTGTACAGTACGGTTCAGAGAACTATGCCACGGTATACTGCACAAGTAGTTTTCAAGGAGATGTCTCTGTTGAACCAGACTCACCTCCTCAGTTGACCAAATACTTTAGAAGAATTTGAAATTCGGAGATCAATCTCTGCATTGAGTCTATTGTTGATGGCAACTGTGGAGCCCAGGTACCTGAAGGTATTTACCTGAGCTAGAGTCTGACCTTCTATCCTTATGTCTTTTCCAGTGTCATCTGATGTTGGGGGGGGGGGCTGATGCATAATTTCTATAGCTAACTCTAACTAGGGATAGCTAACTGGCTTAAAATAGTGCTGTACCTATTTTCCGACTTGCGGATATTAATAATTCTCTGTCTGATGTCAACGCTAAGCACCTTTGTCTTCATCATCGTATAAGAAGAAGAATTGTGAAACTATGCCTTACGGAGTGTTCTTTTCTGGAATTATCCCAAATATTCTATTGAATAAATAGTCTAGATGGCTTCACAGATAAAATAATTATGTTAATCACTTATACGTACACGAACCAATAAATTTAAAACGATGTCTTCTGTTGTAGGAATTATTTTGTCTTTTCTATTTTGCATAATTCATCTGTCATATTTGTTGTAGTTAACCAATTGTTCTGCCAATTGAGTTTTATATTTCTTTTTGGTGTGTATTAACATATAAAACATTTGGCATCATACAGGCATTAGATAGTGAGAAATCGACAAAAATATTCAAAATTGATGGTTGTACGAATAACTTCCTTGTTGACTAAATATATGTGTGTGTTTACACGATAGCTTAACTTAAATATGAATGCTCTATCAATGATATTGAGCACTGTTTACTTATAAATGTTGCACCCATATATATATATATATATATATATATATATATATATATAGTTGAATGAAGTGACAAATAAAAGTTTTAGCTTTTATTCATTTATTTGGGAAGGATATTACTACCAATGGTTTCCTGCTAAAAGCATTCATCAGGTAAACGAAATAGTTTTTTTTTAAATGACAGAAATAGTGTAAATGGTCAAATGTGTGCGTTTTTTTTAACTGTATTCTCGTGCTGCATGTTTGCGTGTTTACGTGATGTTGAATGCTCTTTTTGTTTGTGCGTATGTGTGTGATGTCATGCGCGTGGAAATGCATGAAGGCTGTGATGATATAATTGTCTCCACGCGCGTGTGTGCGTATGAATACGCATATTTGTGCTTGGTATTCTTGGCAATTAATATAATGTATTTTTTAATTATGCTGTTAATAATAATGTTATATATTGCGTTGGTGATGTAATGTGAACATTATATTTGTATGATATTATTGTACAATGTAGACAGGTAGAGGGAAAGATACTTACAGTTTGGCGGATCTGTTGCAGTGTTCACTATCTTTTTTTTAATAGAATAATTGGGTAGAAGAGGTGTGTGTGGGTTATGTATATGGATCGAAGTGTGATAGTGGGTGTTTATTTTCATGTCGGCATTTCGATAGGATTTCCGATTTTTTGTTTAGTAGGGTGTGTTGTGATGGATGAGTGATAATATATTGTTTTTCTTGGAGGCAAAGAAGGCATCTTTTAGATGTTTTGCTGTAAGCGGATGCAACATTCAGAATCTCCCACCTTACGTCTGGCGAAATGTCCATATCTTTCAAGTTCCAGATATATATATATATATATATATATATATATATATAGTTATCGGAACAGACTGGGCTTTTTAGTCTTGGTTGAGCAACCAGTCTACGAGAAGAAAACATCTGAATTCAAACCAGCTGTACATCACTTAAAAATTGCATTTTCTTGAACAAATCATTCCGTGGCAGAGGGGTTGGGTAAATACACACACTGGGGGTAAAGCGATTGCAAATCTCAGGTTTCCATGGTGATGTTCATCCTGTTTTGGTGCCTTCTCATGTTTTCTATGTCTGCTATGTAGAGTTCTCTTCGGCTTTCTCCCTGTTCACTGTGTGTTGTATCTCTCTCCGCTTCCATCTTTGTTCTTATAAATCAGGAACATGGATACTTAAATTGTGCACAAATAATTTTTATTACCGGATCTCATCTGTGTCCTAGGTATGACGCTAAACTGCCTCTAGTAATGAGGATCCAATTCTGAACCTCTGGGGAGTGGGAATTAACCCATCATTGCCATTACTCCCAGGTCCACTCTAATTGTAGTGCCTGTTAAATAGATACAACAATGATTTTAAAATATGCTTAAAAACGAGTGAAAATCTTTTAAAAAATGAGTTAAGATACCCAACAATAATAAATAAAACAAACGTTTTCGGCATAAAACAACACAAGGGTTGACATGCCGTAATATCCACCCTCCAACCGCAACCAACCAGCCAACCAACCAACCAAACCAAAACGTTAAGTCGCACACGCGGGAGAACTACACAGAACGCAAATATGCACATGTCAACTACTTGATTCTCAGTAAACTAACTCTAACTTCAAACTTTCCCAGGAATTGCTCGATCACGTGATTCAATCAACCAATCAGAATACCGTACGAAGTCAATCTGAAATGAACACTTGTCGATTAAGTGCCTAGTGATTTTTCCATGGCTTGTGTTGTGAATTTTGGTGATATAAGGTGTGTGCTAGATCATCGCCCATACTTATAGACTAAGCGAGATCATGTGATCTATTCCTTGGCCAATCACTGGCAGTACTCTGAGGCTGATACAATACTTAATCCATCCTACTGGTCATAATTACTGCAACATTTATGGACGACGGACATAGGATTAAATCACTGGACCTTTACCAATACGCAGGATAGGACTTATACGCTTACCAAAGGATCACAAAAAGATTCCATAACATAGGAATTTCTTTAAGCCCCTTTCAACTGGCCTTAAAATGGCACTTAAAAACTTTACAGTTTATCTGCTAAATTCAAATTTAAGCAACACTTCATTATACAAATGATAGGCTATGCCAATTCATTATCAAAACACTCCCTTGCATTTCCAATTATTCTGACCTCCTTACAAGGATCTTTGCAAGGTTTCGATTGATTTTGGTTTGTCTGGTTTGTTTTATTTTACGGCATATCAACCTCATGGGTCATTCAATGCCGATAAAGTTTTGAAATAAATCAATTCTTAATGGATAATACAATTTTTTATAAATACATTTTTCTATTTAACCCATAGATGGGACCCTAATAGGTACTACCACTCCTGGTCAGAGTGGACCAGGGAGCAATGGTGATGAAGGGGTGCTCCACATTCTCCAAACCTCCAAAACTGGAACCTCACCATCAGATAGAGTTTAACATCATTCCCAGGACATGTAGACCCGCAGTCACCGCCTTCTAGCACCCATATGATAAAAAGGGGTTGGGGCTTGCCATAAGGGCAATAGGGTTGGGAAAATCATATAGGTGCTAGGGCTTGACGTGACCAGCCGATTGATCGGAGGGAGCCTCTCCGACCGCCCGTCTAGCCCAAGATAGGGCCAAAGTGGAGTATTGCATGTCATGAACTGCTCATCCACCTGGGCTCTATCCTTAAGCATCACGGGTCGCCACCTACGGCCAACAGGTGACCCTAGTCTTACCCCTCTGCAGAGGTGCAGTCGATCCATTCTAACGCCCCAGCCGACAGGGTGGGGTTTCGATTGACTCTTTCAAACACTTCACAATGATGAAAACAACCACTCACCGACAACTACTCTTAAATTGCTTCAATTGTCCCTGACAAGCTAAAGATATATTCAGTTTTTTCACTTCCATTCAAAAGGCGACATTTACAGCTAAACAAATTTCCTTGTAATTTATAACGAGTTCTCTTGAGAATTTGATTAGATGATCTGTTTGAATTGAGAATTTGAAGTTGTTTTTCGTTTCATTCATAACAATTTCTGGATTGGTCTTTGTTATTATTGTTACGATGATTAAAATAACAGTATTTGTAGAAATCACATTTACAGCGGTCATCATCGGAACGTTTCTGTCTAGACTTTTATAATTATATAGTTTTGTCTCCTCTGAGAAAACAGGGTTTGGTGAATGAGAGAAATATAAACGAGGAAAGGAGGGAAAATAATTGACAATCAAGAAAAAGAGACAATGGACAGAAGAAGAAAAAAAAAAGATTCATAAACAAACATTTACATTCCACATAGACAAATTTGAACTAAACAGAGGAAAAGAGTGAATTACATATCTATATATAAGCACATTTATCCTACACACTGTGTTGTTTGTTTAATGGCATATAAACCTTTTTGATATGCCATTAATACATATATACATATAAGAGAGTTTTATAATTTGCTTGAAGCATTGTGTATATATTGGTTAGGAGGTTGATTTAGAAGGCTATCACAATGCAGGTGTAAAGAAAAAATAATAATACGGTAACAATGATGTTGTGTGTTAACCTGTATTTTATTCTTGAATTTTCGAGATAAAATCTCTTTTTCAAAAGATCACTGGAACTGAAGCAGTCTAGTTATGGCATTTCCTTTTAAATGAATCAGTTCCAGTGATCTTTTGAAAAAGAGATTTTATCTCGAAAATTCAAGAATTAAATACAGGTAAACACACAACATCATTGTTACCGTATTATTATTTTTTTCTTTACACCTGCATTGTGATAGCCTTTTAAATTAACCTCCTAACCAATATATATATATATATATATATATATATATATATATGGGAGAAATGTGAGGTTAATCCGACAATATATGGAGAAAGGTAGACAAACACGGGATGTTATGGAAACTGGATGTTTATTGTCGACGGTGCAACGTTTCGGTCTACTAGACCATCTTCAGGACTTGGATATAGTTCTAGCTTCAATGATGGACATTCTCAAAATGCTGAAACAGAAGGTCGTCAGTAGGAGGAGGTGTGGTTGGGGGTGGTTAGTGGATTTTCTTCTCTCTAGATGGGGAGTGTCCGAATGGTGGATGGTGGTACCACAGGTGTCACTCTAGAAAATTGGATTGTGAGGATTGGTTAACTAAATATGTGTATGTGGCTGTTTAATTGTTTTTTTTTGTTTATATGTGTTGGGGAACTGGATCTCTCGTTAAGTTATATGTGTGTGGTTGGTATGTTAGTGTGTTTTTTTTTGTAAAGGGCTATAGGGTAAGATTTGTTAAAATTGTAAGTGAGCATATGTATAATGTTATATATTATTATTATTATTATTATTATTAATAGTGGCGGTATTATTATTGTTGTTGTTATGTATCATATATATTATAATATTTATCTGGTTGTCTTTACTCTGTTAATATCATCTGTGGCTGTTTATGGGTAATGTGTTAGTATCTGTCTGTCTGCCTATCCTTTTTTTTTATTTATTTATTTATTTTTTATTTTATTTCATTTATTTATATCTATATCTAAGCACATTTATCCTACATACTGTGTTTTTTGTTTAATGGCATATCAACCTTTTTGCTCGTTTTGGTTGGTTGATTGGGTGGTTGGTTTTACGGCTTGTCAACACTCGTTGGGTTATTTAATGCCTAAGGACGATTCGTTGGTGTTACGGCTTGTCAACCCTTGCTGGGTTATTCAATGCTTAAGAATGTTTCGTTGATTTTACAGCTTGTCAACACTTTCGTTAGGTTTATGGCTTGTTAACCCTTGCTGTGTTATTTAATGATTAAGAATGTTTGATTGGTTTTATTAAATCTATTAATAATGGATTTTTAACTCCCATCCCTCAGGTAATATATTTCGAAAATCTATTTTACATCGCCCGGAGGGTGTTTTTTATTTTGCTAGTTTATTTAATACAAAGACGTAGTAGTGGTACTATTTAACTCGTAGCTGGGGGGTGAGGGGTTTCATGCCTTTCTCATGGGAATTAGTCTGAAAATGAACGTAATAGCGTGACTGGAGTTCGAACTCGTTCACTACGATATGGGAGACATGCATGTTAGCCACTACGCCACGGCAAATCCCTAAAATACTGGGACCATCACAGTAAATATCAACCAAATACTATTAAATACAGGAGCATTGCCATTTTTATTTTTCAGTGCGGATTAGAGGTTACATTAAGAAAATAATTCACACTAGCAGGGATTGTGGACATACCATAGTTTGATAATTTAATTATTAAAACGTTTAATAAGTTTACTTAAGAGCTATTGTAAATAGTTCAATATGTAAAAAAGTTATATGTTATATATACTAGCAAAAAAAAATGCGCCCTACCAACATTTTAAGTTTTTAAGTTTTTAATAAAATTAGATATTATATTGAATTAGAAAGACTAATTAAATTAAATAAGAACACAAAAAAAGATTACACGTATGTTTACTTTATTCTGATTAATTTCAATATAAAATCATACATACGATTGCTTTTAATACGTTTGAGAATAAAACTATAATATTAAAAATCAATAAGTAAGTAAAGTAAACTCTTCGGGGCTGCCTAAAGTCGATATCAGCCAATCAGCGAGGGAGTCTATCCCCTTTTCAATAGCGCTAGACCTTGGAGATTGTTTTTGCGTCTGAGGTGGTGCGCCACTCCTACCATCTGCTCCTTACTTTACCGCACAGATCCATGTGCTACTCACACGCTGAGTTGGCGAGGGCCGGTATCGAACTAGGAACCTTGTGGTTTCTATCCGAACGCTCTACCGACTGAGCTAACCCGGCCCATTCTCTCTCTCACACTTTTTTGTTCTTTCATTCCTTCTTTTCATCCGCTCGATATGTTCAATTGAAATAGATTAGCGTTATCGCTCCCGCTTACTTGTTCACTTTCTCTATCTTTCCCCTTCTTTCTTTCTTTGGACGGTTTCATTTTTAACCAGGGGGTGTTCTCTGCTACAACGATTACTCCCTTGTTGTACCTACGATTTTAAGGAATACTAGACTTTCGAAAGAGTGGCACAGGGATCTTGGCGGTAAAGTGAGGAGCTGATGGTAGGTAGGCACTCCACCTCAGATGCCAAAACAATCTCCTTAGTCTAGCGCTACTGAAAAAGGGATAGACTCCCTCGCTGTCTGGCTGATACCGACATTAAATTAAATGTGAATGATTATTTTAACAAGACAAATAATTTGCAACTAGCGGGACCTGTGGACATACCACAGTATGATGATAATTTGATTATTACATTAAACATTTGTGCGGTAAAGTAAGGAGCTGATGGTAGGTGTGGCGCTCCACCTCAGATGCAAAAACAATCTCCTTGGTCTAGCGCTAGTGAAAAGGGGATAGACTCCCTCGCTGATTGGCTGATACCAACGACTTGTGTGTGTGTGTGTGTGTGTGTGTGTGTGTGTACATATGCGTACACACATACAAAATGAGATTTTTTGTAATATAAAAGATAGATTAAATTAAATTAAAAAAATCTTGTTACTTAAAAATAACTTTACAAAAATGTTCCGAAAATAATTAATGTTTTGCAAATCAAATTCAGAAAATAACTTCACGGTTTGATGAAAATGGTTATTCTGGGAATTCTTTTTAGTTTATAGAATTACTGTTTGCAACTGAACTGATTATTAACTACTAGTTCCTAGGCAGATGCTCTACCGACATGTATGTTATATAGGTGTAATTGTATTTAATAATTTGCATAGTGTTTATATGTGTTTTATTGCTGGAATGTTTTAAGAATAAATGCATGTCTATAAAAGAAAGAGTCATTATTATGCTGGTTGAATGAATATATGCATTTAGTAATGATATACACTCAAATACAAAAAAACCCCCAAAAAACAGAATGGAATTGAGATATCTTCAATTCCAGAATACTGTTTTTCATTAACAAATTACAATGAGTGCATATTGTAACCACCAATTATGCAATTAACACAATGAGCAAGGTCATATTTTTTATGATTTCCATATGTGGAGAGAGAATTGTGAAATTAGATGTGTGACATTATTATCCAGCTTCTTTAATCAACACCAAAATTATGATTATAGAATTTGTCAAAACAGATTTTCTTTTATTTTGATTTTCGTGCGTGAGCCTGCCCCTGTCCCAGCCTCACTGCCATGCTCAATCTTGGCTTGGCAGCTGTTTCTGATGGAGCTCCTGATTGATGCTATTGCTAATCTATTATCAAACAATATGCAACTACCTCAGCCACTGAGGAAACAGATTTTCCTCATAACTTAGTGTACACCCTTGTGCAAATTAATTGAAACAAAACAAAAATAATTTCATTATTATTATAACATCCACAATCTCTCTGTAAGGCTTGCTAGTTTGTTCATGCAGCATTACAATGTTTATATGCTTACTTGGAGTAACATCTATCACAGACAATGGCTGTAGGACAACTAATTGACAGATAAGACAATAGAGTCTCGGTGTGGTAAAAATCTGATGCAATTATGGAGGACAGTATTCATACACTCTGATAATAGATTCAAAAGGATTACGATTAGATTCTCTGCTACAAGGAGTACGTTCTTGTTCTACCTAGGATTTCAAGGACTACAACTGGACTTTCTCCTACTGAGACTCTACCCTTTTCTACTATTAGATTTACCAATAGGAGACCTAAACACCTAAAAGGGTCACCAAAACCGTAACATATGTTCCACGTGTTTTACAAATAATTTCTTGTCGTTAAATTAGGTTTAACTTTACATTATTTTTGAATAAATTGTATATTTTTGCTACTAATATTTGTAGTTGATAATTTAGGCAGTTCTTCAGTCCGCTTCTGGCTTCTTTTTACATTTCCACTTTTTTCATTTCCCAAGCTTTTGTGAAATTCTAAGTTTTAACTTAGTATAAGTCCATGGTGGTAATATCATGAAAGCACCGGTTTCTATCCAACTGAGTCGGTCGGTAGGTTGGTTAGTTGTTTGATTTTACGGCATGTTTGCCGGTTGAATCATTTCATTCCAAAGACGTTTTGTTTGATTCATTCTCGATGAGTACTCAAATTTGTTAAACTCATTTTTAAACACAATGTTTTTAGAAATCATTTCCTTCTATTTAACCAATATGTGAAACTCTAAAAGGTACTACCACTCCGGGTCATGGTGGATCTGGGTTTAATGGTTATGAAGGGTGTACTCTACAATCCAGAAATTTCAGAAATGGAACTTCACCATCAAATAGAGTTTAATGTCATACCCAGGACATTAAGACCCCCAAAGTGGACCTGGGAGTAATGGTGATGAAAGGGGTACTCCACATTCCCCGGAGCTTCAGAACTGGAACTTCACCATCAGATCGAGTTTAATGTCATACCCCAGGAAATTAAGACCCTCAAAGTGGATCTGGGAGTAATGGTGATGAAAGGGATACTCCACATTCCCCAGAGCTCCAGAACTGGAACTTCACCATCAGATCGAGTTTAATGCCATACCCAAGAAATTAAGACCCTCAAAGTGGATCTGGGAGTAATGGTGATGAAAGGGGAACTCCACATTCCCCAGAGCTCCAGAATTGGAACTTCACCATCAGATAGAGTTTAACGTCATTTAAGCCAAGACAATAAGACTCTCGACCATCGACATCAGATTGATGTTAACTAACAATCTAATCTGTTTAGTACTCGATGACCAATGAGTAACAGCTGTAAATATAAGAAACGAAACAGGATTTTCTACCTGGTTTCTAACACCGAGCTTTATTATTGTTATGAATTATGCAGCTGTCACGACGAGCAAAACAAAAGCCAAGAGACTTGTTATCATTATCGTATTTTTCATTCTCAATTACAAAATGACAATGTCTCTTCAGTTATTTATGAGGAACAGGTCGTAAGACATTTAGCAAATAAATATTTATGTCGGATGATGTTCAGAGATTGACTGTAAGCGATCTCTGACCCCCCGAAAATCATTTAGCAGAATAATGAAATATAGGTTCATATACATACAGGGGCATAAACAGACAGTAGGTAAACACACACACACCACACACACACACACACACACACACACACAACACACACACACACACACACACAACACACATGTGTACACACAAAAATACACACTTAATCAAATCAAGTTATTCATATTCTTATAAATTCATCTATATATATATATATATATATATATACAAGGATAGTTGGTGTGTATGTATGTCCGGAGGACAGTACGAAAATAAGACAATTAACGACAATGTAAATATATATTGGTTTGGTTTGATTTTGTTTTACGGCATATCAACCTCAGTGGGTAATTTAATGCCGATAAAGTTTTGAAATAAATCAATTCTTAATGGATAATAGAATTTTTTTATAAATACATTTTTCTATTTAACCCATAGATGGGACCCTAACAGGTACTACCACTCCGGGTCAGAGTGGACCAGGGAGCAATGGTGATGAAGGGGTGCTCCACATTCCTCAAACCTCCAAAAGTGGAACCTCACCATCAGATAGAGTTTAACGTCATTCCCAGGACATGTAGACCCGCAGCCACCGCCTTCTAGCATCCATATAATAAAAAGGGGTTGGGGCTTGCCATAATCAAAATCAAATCAAGTTATTCATATTCTTATAAATTCATCTATACATACATGAGGATAGTCGGTGTGTATGCATGTCCGGAGGACAATCCGAAAATAAGACAATTAACGACAATGTAAATATATATTGTGGCGAGAGAAACCACGAACGTAGTAGTTCGAAGCGTGCACGACTGTGTTTGACATGCAGAATGAGATCAGAGGCGAGTGGGGAGATTGAACTCGCATTCTCCTGATCGTGAGTCGTGGCCTGACACATGGGAATTGCTAAACTATCCAGAGTGGCCCGGATGGGAAGGATTGACGCGTGCTGATTAGTGTCGCACGGGCAGGTCAGAGTAAGTAGCCCGGATGAACACTGTAATTGTGTATTTATTGACCAGCCCTCACAAACCGGGAGGAAAGCTTACAGTAGCATTTTGGTTGTGACGACGAGTGGACGAGAGACAAGATATTTTGATAGTGTTGGTGAGAAGAGTGCAGCATTGCTGGGAGAGTAAAAGCGTCGGACTTAACTGAGCACCCCCCCCCAAGAGAACATTCTTATTAGATATATACACATTCACTACCACCAGAGCCTGTTAAAAAATAATGAAGATGTTATCTATATCTGAGGAGATATTAAAAAATATGGATTTGAATAGTCAGAGAAAGGAATATTATTGGTGGTGTTCGTGATTAAAACATAAAATCAATTATGTAGGAACAAAAATATCAATGGATCTGCGAGACTAAATTTGTATTATCTCCCCTTCACCCAGGCGCGTCCGAGTAGCCGCTTCTAGTATAGAAATAAATTAAAAGTAACTCTGCACAACATTTTTATACATTTGCTTTGGACACTTTTATAAGTAAAGTAAGTAAAGTTGGCGGAGTGGACTATTGTCGGTATCAGCCGAACAACGAAGGAGTCTATCCCCTTTTTCGCTTTCGGCTGGGGCTTTAGAATGCACCAAATGCAGCTCTGCAGAGGGGTACCCCCCCCCCAATAATGAGGTCGTCTGATGGCCGTGGGTAGCGACCCGTGATGCTTAAGGATTGAATCCTGGTGGCTAAGCTGTCCATGACATGCAAGACACCACCTTACTTAGGCTAGACGTTTGATTGAAGCGAATCAGCTGATCGCTTCAAGCCCTAGCACCTATATGATTGTCCCAACCATAGTGCCTTTATGGCAAAACCCATCCCTTTTTATCATATATGTGCTAGTAGGCGGTGCCTGAGGTTCTTAATATTGTTACATAATCTATGCGGTTGCATAAGATTATTGTCAATCCCCTGTATTTCTAAAGGGATGGCCCTTTTCATATCACGGGCGGGACTTTCCATGGAATAGTACAGAAAGCCCGCGAAATACGTGAAGTCACGTGGGACCTGGTTGGGTCCTCAGTTTCAGTTTGGACGTCGGGCAGAGATGTACTGCATTAACTGGAACTCACTGCATACGCGCGCTGTGTTAGTCAGATGTTTAGTTACATGAAATGTTTAGTTAAGTAAATAAAAGCGAAAGAAAATAACAAGGTTTTGTGGTTGGTGAATGTCTTGTTAACAAGACTGATCTAGAAGATGAAATGAGTTAAGTGCGACCGAACACCAAGACGAAGTCCAGACGCTAAAAGAGATGCTAGAAGAGACGATAGAAGAGACGCTAGAAGAATAGAAGAAGTAAGAAGTAAAAAAGTAAGTAACGAGGTATGCAACAATATCCTGGGTATGACGTTAAACTCTATCTGATAGTGAAATTCCAATTCTGGATATCTGGGGAATGTGGAGTACCCCTTTCATCACCATTACTCCCAGATCCACTTTGAGGGTCTTAATGTCCTGGATATGATGTTAACTCTATCTGATGGGAAGTTCCAATTCTGGAGCTCTGGGAATGTGGAGTACCCCTTTCATCACCATTACTCCCAGGTCCACTTTGAGGGGTCTTAATGTCCTGGATATGATGTTAAACTCTATCTGATGGTGAAGTTCCAATTCTGGAGCTCTGGGGAATGTGGAGTACCCCTTTCATCACCATTACTCCCAGATCCACTTTGAGGGTCTTAATGTGCTGGGTATGACATTAAACTCTATTGATGATAAAGTTCCAATTCTGGAGCTCTGGGGAATGTGGAGTACCCCTTTCATCACCATTACTCCCAGATCCACTTTGAGGGTCTTAATGTGCTGGGTATGACATTAAACTCTATTTGATGATAAAGTTCCAATTCTGGAGCTCTGGGAATGTGGAGTACCCTTTCATCACCATTACTCCCAGGTCCACTCTGAGGGTCTTAATGTCCTGGGTATGACGTTAAACTCTATCTGATAGTGAAGTTCCAATTCTGGAGCTCTGAGGAATGTGGAGTACCCCTTTCATCACCATTACTCCCAGGTCCACTCTGAGGGTCTTAATTTCCTGGATATGACATTAAACTCTATCTGATGGTGAGGTTCCAATTCTAGATATCTGGAGAATGTGGAGTACCCCTTTCATCACCATTACTCCCAGGTCCACTCTGAGGGTCTTAATTTCCTGGATATGACATTAAACTCTATCTGATGGTGAAGTTCCAATTCTAGATATCTGGGGAATGTGGAGTACCCCTTTCATCACCATTACTCCCAGGTCCACTCTGAGGGTCTTAATTTCCTGGATATGACATTAAAACTCTATCTGATGGTGAAGTTCCAATTCTAGATATCTGGGGAATGTGGAGTACCCCTTTCATCACCATTACTCCCAGGTCCACTCTGAGGGTCTTAATGTCCTGGGTATGACGTTAAACTCTATCTGATAGTGAAGTTCCAGTTCTGGAGCTCTGGGGAATGTGGAGTACCCCTTTCATCACCATTACTCCCAGGTCCACTCTGAGGGTCTTAATGTCCTGGGATGACGTTAAACTCTATCTGATAGTGAAGTTCCAATTCTAGATATCTGGGGAATGTGGACTACCCCTACCTGACAGGGTTCCATCTCTAGATTAAATATAAAAATGAGTTTAAAAATGTGTTTGAAAATTGAGTTTAAAAAAATTAAGTACCAATCAAGAATGAATAAAACAAAAACGTCTTCGGCATAAAATAATTCAACAAGGGTTGGCATGCCATAAAACCCAACCAACTAACTGACTAACCAACCAACAAAGCTTAAAAAATAACGAAAAAAAAGGCATTAAAAATCACAGAATTTACAATACAATATTTTATTGATTCAGAAAAGCAATTCATGAGAATTTACGGGAAAACGATAATTTGCTAGTCCTGAGAAGAAAAATGAATTTATTTGATACTTTTAATAATAGTATGCCAATCTTTGAATATAAATTGGAATCTGTTGTTTCTTTGTATGAGAAAATTATCTGCAAGATTTTATGTTGAAGGAAAATGTCAGAATTATCCTATTGAAACAGTGAAAACTTTCTGCTGGGATATAATCACGACTGGAAAAAAAATGGTTGGAAATTTAGAAAAGCTGCAATTCTAAAATGGCGGAGTGACCTCATGAAATTGGAAATTACGGAAATGTAAACTGATTTTTATGCCATAACAGAAATAGACAAAAAAAAAAAAAAAAAAAAAAAGAGAAGAAAAAGAAAAAAAAAAAAAAAAAATTGAAGAATAAAAAATAAAAAATAAAATACTGTTTTCTTTTTATTGGGTATTCTAACATTTTTCCCTGTTTTTAATAAGGTGTGATGTTAACAGGAATATCGTAATAGGAAATGTGGAAGGATATTTTGTAATATTTTTTTTACTAATAAAAAAAGACACTTCTTTTTTTTTCTTTTTAAAATTGCTTCCCTGTGTGGACGATTCGGAAGGAAGGAAAAAAATGAAAGAAAATGATCGAAATGAAAATGTTCATGTTAAAATCCTTTCAATGTATGATTAATTACATTTGGAAATCCCTACACGATTCCACAGGAATGGATTTATGGTACCGGTTACCCTAAAGATGAGTGACAATACGCATAACAGGAAAAAAAAAAGAGGAAAGGAATGGAAAATTCCAAGAAAAAAGGGACAATAGATGATTTCCATTGTTTCTGGTGTTCAGTTTTAGTGTAAGAATTCTCCACACGGAAAACAGAATCGGAAAACAACGTTCAAATTATGATGACCTTTAGAGGTCATAATGGAGTAAATTTAAGTGTCAGAAAAATTGATACAATTTTGTTATCTAATAAAGATAAAACATAAAGTCGTCTGGGCGGCCCAAAGTCGGTATCAGCCAATCAGCGAGGGAGTCTATCCCCTTTTCAATAGCGCTAGACCAAGGAGATTGTTTTGGCATCTGAGGTGGAGCGCCACACCTACCATCAGCTCCTTACTTTACCGCACAGATCACTGTGCTACTCATACGCTGAGTTGGCGAAGACCGGTATCGAACTAAGAACCTTTTAGTTTCTAGCCAAACGCTCTACCGACTGAGCTAAACTGACTAATTCTCGTTCAAATAATTTCAAAATGTAGCAGCATGTGTAGAAGCAAGTCAAAATACTACGTTTGATATTTAATCTTTTTTTATATTTTAATATTTAATCTTTGGGTTTTCGGGAAAAACGCCCTAAGTTGGTTGTGACACCGCTTCGGCTACGGACTTCAGTCGTAGCTGGTGTTTTTTTCAGCTGCCACCGGCTAGCGATCTTTGAAGCAGGAGCCCGGAACGGTTCTCCACGAAAGTACCAAAAAAAACCCCAAAGTAATTGCTTTACTCAAGCTTTATTCAATATAATTTAACTGTGGTCCAGTTAAGGCGAAGTTTCTTTAGTATTTATAGTGAACTTATCCAGAGGGATACAATTATGAGTGACTTCCCCACACCCTATCTGTTCATATCTATCTATTTATCTACGTCTATGTAGAAAAGGACAAGCAAGTTAATTGCTGTACTCAAGTTCTATTCAATATAACTTAACTCTGGTTAAGGTGAAGATTATTTAGTTGGAACTTACAATTTATGACCTCATCTATTAATAATGGAGATTCGCTTCCGTTTTTTGTCTATAACAAAAACTTCTACACAGCTTACGTCACATTACCCAAAATCGTCATAACATAGAATAAATACACTCAAAATTTGAACAGGCAACATTAGATAGTCCACATTGTTTTTTAAAACAAGTTTTAATAAATACATGACTGGTATTATATATCTATATATAATTTGTTTTATTTCAATACATATTTAAAGTTGACATTTCAAATCGTTTTATTTTTTAATCCTTTAACGAATTTGATGATTTTAATTACTCGCTGACATTGAATTTTTTACTCCCACCCCTCAGGCAATATGTTTCAAAAATCTATTTTTATATCGCCCGGAGGGTGTTTTTTTTATTTTGTACTAGTATAAATGATATACAAAATTCATATGAATATTAAGATTTAATTCCATACATTGTTAATAAGAACAACCAAGTCTTAATGGAATATATTTTGTATTTATTCTTTGGTTGTTTGTTTTGTTTTACGACATATCAACAGTCTTTCAGTTCACTTAATACCAAATAAAGTCATTTTAATAAACAAAGAACTCTGGTTGCTTATAGTAACTGCTGTTTTTTTAGGAAGCCGTTTGTTTTGGTCGGCCATTTTTATTTTACCGTAAATCTACATTGAAAATACGAATTTTTTCGAATCAATACAACTGAATGTTTTAACACGAAAACATCATAAAATATGTTCTTAATTGTACTTGCGCATTATTTGAAATGGACTTGTTATTAATTTCGTGAAATTTACCGATTACGACAATAAGCTTCCCTAATTCAAAGAGAAGGTTCCCAAGTTCTGGAAGATTCCCGAGTCCGACAAGAAATATCAAGGCCGGATCATATATATATTTTCCAACCCCTCCGCACGAGCAGGATGTGATACAAAGTCAAATTTTAAGCGGGGTTTTAAAGGTTTCAAGTCAGAGTTTTCCTTCTCCTAGATTGGTTGCCTAACCAAGATGGCTAGACGTTCATTTCTATATTGTTTATATGTACAATGGGGACATTCTAAACAAATTATGAACTGTATCGTAATTAATACTTATAAAAAATCGGACGATTGGAAAAATTAGTCCTTTCAATTATTTTAAGTGAATAGATTTAATTAAAACACATTTATAATAAAACATATATGTGCAATCACATAGGCCCTTGCATTGTAATGGTTATCATCGTAGAAAGTGGATACAATAAACCCAGTGTGTCCTGTTATTTACTCATAACTGGAGGGAGAATTGAATTCATAGCTTTCCCAAGGGTATTAGCGCTATGGGAAAATGCAAACAGCTTCGTCTAGGAACTGAACCCGGATCGACGAGTCCATTTCCTACGACTCTAGCCATTACACCACGCGCCTCAATAAATGGTCACTTAACTTCGGTGATCTAGCGGGAACCGGTGTTTTCAGCATGACCTGTTCGGTTGGTTGTTCTGTTTTACGGCATATCAACCCTTTTCGGGTTATTTAATGCCGAATCAAGTCATTTTGATAAACAAAGGACTCAGGTTGGCTGGTTGTTTTGTTTTACGGCATATCAATCCTTTTCGGGTTATTTAATGCCGAATCAAGTCATTTTGATAACAAAGGACTCAGGTTGGCTGGTTGTTTTGTTTACGGCATATCAATCCTTTTCGGGTTATTTAATGCCGAATCAAGTCATTTTGATAAACAAAGGACTCAGGTTGGCTGGTTGTTTTGTTTTACGCATATCAATCCTTTTCGGGTTATTTATGCCGAATCAAGTCATTTTGATAAACAAAGGACTCAGGTTGGCTGGTTGTTTTGTTTTACGGCATATCAATCCTTTTCGGGTTATTTAATGCCGAATCAAGTCATTTTGATAAACAAAGGACTCAGGTTGGCTGGTTGTTTTGTTTTACGGCATATCAATCGTTTTCGGGTTATTTAATGCCGAATCA